>CM065594.1:257566468-257746765 GCA_033119425.1 Bufotes viridis | reverse complement strand
TTCATTTCAACTGCGGAATAGATTGTGCTTCTTTTCAAATGGGGCCCTGAATATGGTCGAATGGTGGTAGCATGGCCGAGCGGTCTAAGGCGCTGGATTAAGGCTCCAGTCTCTTCGGGGCGTGGGTTCGAATCCCACTGCTGCCATCCTTGTGTTCTTTTGAAAATCTTCTCGGAGGTAGTTAACGGGTTTTGCTTATCCATCGCTCAAAAAACAAAATTAAGGGATCGCCTAAATTACACATAGGATCTCCATGAATGATAGGTTCAAGTTGAAAGTCTTTACTGGTATAAATTGTGTAATTGGAACTTATGAACAAAGTGATGTACTGATGGTCAGTGGAAAGCAAACTCATCAACATATGGGAGGCTGGATTCCAAATCACCCCAAAAATCAAAGAAAAAGAATTTAAATCAAAGGCAGTTCCAAATTGCGTGAATTTCATCACAGCAACTCATAATGTGACTCAGTAGTGTCTATGGACTCTAAGTGCCTGTATGCACTCCCAACAATGTCTGAGCATGCTCCTGATGAGACGGCGGATGTTGTCCTGGGGGATCTCCTCCCAGACCTTGATTAGGGTATGAGTTGGCTCCTGGACGGTCTGTGGCGCTACTTTGGCTGCGTTGAGACAGAATGTTCCAGAGCGTCTCAACTGGATTCGGGGAAACGTTAGGGGCCCGTCACTGGCATCAATGCCTTCACTATCCAGGAACTGCCTGCACACTTTGGCCCCATGCGGCTTGGCATTGTCCTGCTGCAGCTGACAACCAGGCCCTGCTGCACCAACATAAGTAGCTCTGAGGATTTCATACCGGTACCTAACAGCAGTCAGGGAGAGAGTAATTGTCTGTGGCTACCACCAGCAAAAAAACATTCCCTTTTTGGAACTTGTCTTGCTGTTGCCTCTCTAGTGCGCACCTGTTGTCACTTTCATTTGCACTAAAGCAGGTGAAATGGATCCCTAATGGCTTATGCTTCCTAACTGGACAGAATTTAATATTCCTGAAGTCTAATTGACTTGGGGGCATGCTTTAAGTGTTCCCGTAACTTTTTTTTGTAGCAGTGTAGATTAAGGAACATGCTCTTGAAATCTTTCCTGCCTACAGCTGTCAGAGAATGCTACGAGTTGTATCTTTTTAAAAGCTGGAGATTGGACATTCCTGTTCTAGGTGATACTTCCTGAAGCCTTGGTCACAGAATAAACCCTCTTTATGCGGTAGCTTTGTTGGCATTTGACGCACGTCAGGGTGAGCGGTTTCCTAGTCTGAAAAAGATGCGTAATAATGCTTTGCTAAGCAGTAGCGAGGTGGCGCTGTTGAAATGTCTGGACTTTGGTTCCTTTCAGACTGGAGGGAGGTATTTGTAGTTCTCTGCCGCCAAAGTTAAACATTCATTTCAACTGCGGAATAGATTGTGCTTCTTGTCAAATGGGGCCCTGATTATTGTCGAATGGTGGTAGCATGGCCGAGCGGTCTAAGGTGCTGGATTAAGGCTCCAGTCTCTTCGGGGGCGTGGGTTCGAATCCCACTGCTGCCATCCTTGTGTTCTTTTGAAAATCTTCTCGGAGGTAGTTAACGGGTTTTGCTTATCCATCGCTCAAAAAACAAAATTAAGGGATCACCTAAATTACACATGGGATCTCCATGAATGATAGGTTCAAGTTGAAAGTCTTTACTGGTATAAATTGTGTAATTGGAACTTATGAACAAAGTAACGTATTGATGGTGAGTGGAAAGCAAACTCATCAACACATGGGAGGTTGGATTCCAAATCACCCCAAAAATCAAAGAAAAAGAATTTAAATCAAAGGCGGTTCCAAATTGCGTGAATTTCATCACAGCAACTCATAATGTGACTCAGTAGTGTCTATGGACCCTAAGTGCCTATATGCACTCCCAACAATGTCTGAGCATGCTCCTGATGAGACGGCGGATGTTGTCCTGGGGATCTCCTCCCAGACCTTGATTAGGGTATGAGTTGGCTCCTGGACGGTCTGTGGCGCTACTTTGTCTGCGTTGAGACAGAATGTTCCAGAGCATCTCAACTGGATCTCAAACGTTAGAGGCCCGTCACTGGCATCAATGCCTTCACCATCCATGAACTGCCTGCACACTTTGGCCCCATGCGGCTTGGCATTGTCCTGCTGCAGCTGACAACCAGGCCCTGCTGCACCAACATAAGTAGCTCTGAGGATTTCATACCGGTACCTAACAGCAGTCAGGGAGAGAGTAATTGTCTGTGGCTACCACCAGCAAAAAAACATTCCCTTTTTGGAACTTGTCTTGCTGTTGCCTCTCTAGTGCGCACCTGTTGTCACTTTCATTTGCACTAAAGCAGGTGAAATGGATCCCTAATGGCTTATGCTTCCTAACTGGACAGAATTTGATATTCCTGAAGTTTAATTGACTTGGGGGCATGCTTAAGTGTTCCCTTAACTTTTTGTTGTAGCAGTGTAGATTAAGGAGCATGCTCTTGAAATCTTTCCTGCCTACAGCTGTCAGAGAATGCTACGAGTTGTATCTTTTTAAAAGCTGGAGATTGGACATTCCTGTTCTAGGTGATACTTCCTGAAGCCTTGGTCACAGAATAAGCCCTCTTTATGCGGTAGCTTTGTTGGCATTTGACGCACGTCAGGGTGAGCGGTTTCCTAGTCTGAAAAAGATGCGTAATAATGCTTTGCTAAGCAGTAGCGAGGTGGCGCTGTTGAAATGTCTGGACTTTGGTTCCTTTCAGACTGGAGGGAGGTATTTGTAGTTCTCTGCCGCCAAAGTTAAACATTCATTTCAACTGCGGAATAGATTGTGCTTCTTTTCAAATGGGGCCCTGAATATGGTCGAATGGTGGTAGCATGGCCGAGCGGTCTAAGGCGCTGGATTAAGGCTCCAGTCTCTTCGGGGCGTGGGTTCGAATCCCACTGCTGCCATCCTTGTGTTCTTTTGAAAATCTTCTCGGAGGTAGTTAACGGGTTTTGCTTATCCATCGCTCAAAAAACAAAATTAAGGGATCGCCTAAATTACACATGGGATCTCCATGAATGATAGGTTCAAGTTGAAAGTCTTTACTGGTATAAATTGTGTAATTGGAACTTATGAACAAAGTGACGTACTGATGGTCAGTGGAAAGCAAACTCATCAACACATGGGAGGCTGGATTCCAAATCACCCCAAAAATCAAAGAAAAAGAATTTAAATCAAAGGCGGTTCCAAATTGCGTGAATTTCATCACAGCAACTCATAATGTGACTCAGTAGTGTCTATGGACCCTAAGTGCCTGTATGCACTCCCAACAATGTCTGAGCATGCTCCTGATGAGACGGCGGATGTTGTCCTGGGGATCTCCTCCCAGACCTTGATTAGGGTATGAGTTGGCTCCTGGACGGTCTGTGGCGCTACTTTGGCTGCGTTGAGACAGAATGTTCCAGAGCGTCTCAACTGGATTCGGGAAACGTTAGGGGCCCGTCACTGGCATCAATGCCTTCACTATCCAGGAACTGCCTGCACACTTTGGCCCCATGCGGCTTGGCATTGTCCTGCTGCAGCTGACAACCAGGCCCTGCTGCACCAACATAAGTAGCTCTGAGGATTTCATACCGGTACCTAACAGCAGTCAGGGAGAGAGTAATTGTCTGTGGCTACCACCAGCAAAAAAACATTCCCTTTTGGAACTTGTCTTGCTGTTGCCTCTCTAGTGCGCACCTGTTGTCACTTTCATTTGCACTAAAGCAGGTGAAATGGATCCCTAATGGCTTATGCTTCCTAACTGGACAGAATTTGATATTCCTGAAGTTTAATTGACTTGGGGGCATGCTTAAGTGTTCCCTTAACTTTTTTTTGTAGCAGTGTAGATTAAGGAACATGCTCTTGAAATCTTTCCTGCCTACAGCTGTCAGAGAATGCTACGAGTTGTATCTTTTTAAAAGCTGGAGATTGGACATTCCTGTTCTAGGTGATACATCCTGAAGCCTTGGTCACAGAATAAGCCCTCTTTATGCGGTAGCTTTGTTGGCATTTGACGCATGTCAGGGTGAGCGTTTTCCTAGTCTGAAAAAGATGCGTAATAATGCTTTGCTAAGCAGTAGCGAGGTGGCGCTGTTGAAATGTCTGGACTGTGGTTCCTTTCAGACTGGAGGGAGGTATTTGTAGTTCTCTGCCGCCAAAGTTAAACATTCATTTCAACTGCGGAATAGATTGTGCTTCTTGTCAAATGGGGCCCTGATTATGGTCGAATGGTGGTAGCATGGCCGAGCGGTCAGGCTCCAGTCTCTTCGGGGGCGTGGGTTCGAATCCCACTGCTGCCATTCTTGTGTTCTTTTGAAAATCTTCTCGGAGGTAGTTAACGGGTTTTGCTTATCCATCGCTCAAAAAACAAAATTAAGGGATCACCTAAATTACACATGGGATCTTCATGAATGATAGGTTCAAGTTGAAAGTCTTTACTGGTATAAATTGTGTAATTGGAACTTATGAACAAAGTGATGTACTGATGGTCAGTGGAAAGCAAACTCATCAACACATGGGAGGCTGGATTCCAAATCACCCCAAAAATCAAAGAAAAAGAATTTAAATCAAAGGCGGTTCCAGATTGCGTGAATTTCATTACAGCAACTCATAATGTGACTCAGTAGTGTCTATGGACCCTAAGTGCCTGTATGCACTCCCAACAATGTCTGACCATGCTCCTGATGAGACGGCGGATGTTGTCCTGGGGGATCTCCTCCCAGACCTTGATTAGGGTATGAGTTGGCTCCTGGACGGTCTGTGGCGCTACTTTGGCTGCGTTGAGACAGAATGTTCCAGAGCGTCTCAACTGGATTCGGGAAACGTTAGGGGCCCGTCACTGGCATCAATGCCTTCACTATCCAGGAACTGCCTGCACACTTTGGCCCCATGCGGCTTGGCATTGTCCTGCTGCAGCTGACAACCAGGCCCTGCTGCACCAACATAAGTAGCTCTGAGGATTTCATACCGGTACCTAACAGCAGTCAGGGAGAGAGTAATTGTCTGTGGCTACCACCAGCAAAAAAACATTCCCTTTTGGAACTTGTCTTGCTGTTGCCTCTCTAGTGCGCACCTGTTGTCACTTTCATTTGCACTAAAGCAGGTGAAATGGATCCCTAATGGCTTATGCTTCCTAACTGGACAGAATTTGATATTCCTGAAGTTTAATTGACTTGGGGGCATGCTTAAGTGTTCCCTTAACTTTTTGTTGTAGCAGTGTAGATTAAGGAGCATGCTCTTGAAATCTTTCCTGCCTACAGCTGTCAGAGAATGCTACGAGTTGTATCTTTTTAAAAGCTGGAGATTGGACATTCCTGTTCTAGGTGATACTTCCTGAAGCCTTGGTCACAGAATAAGCCCTCTTTATGCGGTAGCTTTGTTGGCATTTGACGCACGTCAGGGTGAGCGGTTTCCTAGTCTGAAAAAGATGCGTAATAATGCTTTGCTAAGCAGTAGCGAGGTGGCGCTGTTGAAATGTCTGGACTTTGGTTCCTTTCAGACTGGAGGGAGGTATTTGTAGTTCTCTGCCGCCAAAGTTAAACATTCATTTCAACTGCGGAATAGATTGTGCTTCTTTTCAAATGGGGCCCTGAATATGGTCGAATGGTGGTAGCATGGCCGAGCGGTCTAAGGCGCTGGATTAAGGCTCCAGTCTCTTCGGGGCGTGGGTTCGAATCCCACTGCTGCCATCCTTGTGTTCTTTTGAAAATCTTCTCGGAGGTAGTTAACGGGTTTTGCTTATCCATCGCTCAAAAAACAAAATTAAGGGATCGCCTAAATTACACATGGGATCTCCATGAATGATAGGTTCAAGTTGAAAGTCTTTACTGGTATAAATTGTGTAATTGGAACTTATGAACAAAGTGACGTACTGATGGTCAGTGGAAAGCAAACTCATCAACACATGGGAGGCTGGATTCCAAATCACCCCAAAAATCAAAGAAAAAGAATTTAAATCAAAGGCGGTTCCAAATTGCGTGAATTTCATCACAGCAACTCATAATGTGACTCAGTAGTGTCTATGGACCCTAAGTGCCTGTATGCACTCCCAACAATGTCTGAGCATGCTCCTGATGAGACGGCGGATGTTGTCCTGGGGATCTCCTCCCAGACCTTGATTAGGGTATGAGTTGGCTCCTGGACGGTCTGTGGCGCTACTTTGGCTGCGTTGAGACAGAATGTTCCAGAGCGTCTCAACTGGATTCGGGAAACGTTAGGGGCCCGTCACTGGCATCAATGCCTTCACTATCCAGGAACTGCCTGCACACTTTGGCCCCATGCGGCTTGGCATTGTCCTGCTGCAGCTGACAACCAGGCCCTGCTGCACCAACATAAGTAGCTCTGAGGATTTCATACCGGTACCTAACAGCAGTCAGGGAGAGAGTAATTGTCTGTGGCTACCACCAGCAAAAAAACATTCCCTTTTGGAACTTGTCTTGCTGTTGCCTCTCTAGTGCGCACCTGTTGTCACTTTCATTTGCACTAAAGCAGGTGAAATGGATCCCTAATGGCTTATGCTTCCTAACTGGACAGAATTTGATATTCCTGAAGTTTAATTGACTTGGGGGCATGCTTAAGTGTTCCCTTAACTTTTTGTTGTAGCAGTGTAGATTAAGGAGCATGCTCTTGAAATCTTTCCTGCCTACAGCTGTCAGAGAATGCTACGAGTTGTATCTTTTTAAAAGCTGGAGATTGGACATTCCTGTTCTAGGTGATACTTCCTGAAGCCTTGGTCACAGAATAAGCCCTCTTTATGCGGTAGCTTTGTTGGCATTTGACGCACGTCAGGGTGAGCGGTTTCCTAGTCTGAAAAGATGCGTAATAATGCTTTGCTAAGCAGTAGCGAGGTGGCGCTGTTGAAATGTCTGGACTTTGGTTCCTTTCAGACTGGAGGGAGGTATTTGTAGTTCTCTGCCGCCAAAGTTAAACATTCATTTCAACTGCGGAATAGATTGTGCTTCTTTTCAAATGGGGCCCTGAATATGGTCGAATGGTGGTAGCATGGCCGAGCGGTCTAAGGCGCTGGATTAAGGCTCCAGTCTCTTCGGGGCGTGGGTTCGAATCCCACTGCTGCCATCCTTGTGTTCTTTTGAAAATCTTCTCGGAGGTAGTTAACGGGTTTTGCTTATCCATCGCTCAAAAAACAAAATTAAGGGATCGCCTAAATTACACATGGGATCTCCATGAATGATAGGTTCAAGTTGAAAGTCTTTACTGGTATAAATTGTGTAATTGGAACTTATGAACAAAGTGACGTACTGATGGTCAGTGGAAAGCAAACTCATCAACACATGGGAGGCTGGATTCCAAATCACCCCAAAAATCAAAGAAAAAGAATTTAAATCAAAGGCGGTTCCAAATTGCGTGAATTTCATCACAGCAACTCATAATGTGACTCAGTAGTGTCTATGGACCCTAAGTGCCTGTATGCACTCCCAACAATGTCTGAGCATGCTCCTGATGAGACGGCGGATGTTGTCCTGGGGATCTCCTCCCAGACCTTGATTAGGGTATGAGTTGGCTCCTGGACGGTCTGTGGCGCTACTTTGGCTGCGTTGAGACAGAATGTTCCAGAGCGTCTCAACTGGATTCGGGAAGCGTTAGGGGCCCGTCACTGGCATCAATGCCTTCACTATCCAGGAACTGCCTGCACACTTTGGCCCCATGCGGCTTGGCATTGTCCTGCTGCAGCTGACAACCAGGCCCTGCTGCACCAACATAAGTAGCTCTGAGGATTTCATACCGGTACCTAACAGCAGTCAGGGAGAGAGTAATTGTCTGTGGCTACCACCAGCAAAAAACATTCCCTTTTTGGAACTTGTCTTGCTGTTGCCTCTCTAGTGCGCACCTGTTGTCACTTTCATTTGCACTAAAGCAGGTTAAATGGATCCCTAATGGCTTATGCTTCCTGACTGGACAGAATTTGATATTCCTGAAGTTTAATTGACTTGGGGGCATGCTTAAGTGTTCCCTTAACTTTTTGTTGTAGCAGTGTAGATTAAGGAGCATGCTCTTGAAATCTTTCCTGCCTACAGCTGTCAGAGAATGCTACGAGTTGTATCTTTTAAAAGCTGGAGATTGGACATTCCTGTTCTAGGTGATACTTCCTGAAGCCTTGGTCACAGAATAAGCCCTCTTTATGCGGTAGCTTTGTTGGCATTTGACGCATGTCAGGGTGAGCGTTTCCTAGTCTGAAAAGATGCGTAATAATGCTTTGCTAAGCAGTAGCGAGGTGGCGCTGTTGAAATGTCTGGACTTTGGTTCCTTTCAGACTGGAGGGAGGTATTTGTAGTTCTCTGCCGCCAAGTTAAACATTCATTTCAACTGCAGAATAGATTGTGCTTCTTTTCAAATGGGGCCCTGAATATGGTCGAATGGTGGTAGCATGGCCGAGCGGTCTAAGGCGCTGGATTAAGGCTCCAGTCTCTTCGAGGGCGTGGGTTCGAATCCACTGCTGCCATCCTTGTGTTCTTTTGAAAATCTTCTCGGAGGTAGTTAACGGGTTTTGCTTATCCATCGCTCAAAAAACAAAATTAAGGGATCGCCTAAATTACACATGGGATCTCCATGAATGATAGGTTCAAGTTGAAAGTCTTTACTGGTATAAATTGTGTAATTGGAACTTATGAACAAAGTGACGTACTGATGGTCAGTGGAAAGCAAACTCATCAACACATGGGAGGCTGGATTCCAAATCACCCCAAAAATCAAAGTAAAAGAATTTAAATCAAAGGCGGTTCCAAATTGCGTGGATTTCATCACAGCAACTCATAATGTGACTCAGTAGTGTCTATGGACCCTGTGTCTGTATGCACTCCCAACAATGTCTGAGCATGCTGCTGATGAGACGGCGGATGTTGTCCTGGAGGATCTCCTCCCAGACCTGGATTAGGGTATGAGTTGACTCCTGGACGGTCTGTGGCGCTACTTTGGCTGCGTTGAGACAGAATGTTCGAGAGCGTCTCAAATGAATTCAGGGAAACGTGAGGGACCGTCACTAGCATCAATGCCTTCACCATCCAGGAACTGCCTGCACACTTTGGCCCCATGCAGCTTGGCATTGTCCTGCTGCAGCTGACAACCAGGCCCTGCTGCACCAACATAAGTAGCTCTGAGGATTTCATACCGGTACCTAACAGCAGTCAGGGAGAGAGTAATTGTCTGTGGCTACCACCAGCAAAAAAACATTCCCTTTTTGGAACTTGTCTTGCTGTTGCCTCTCTAGTGCGCACCTGTTGTCACTTTCATTTGCACTAAAGCAGGTGAAATGGATCCCTAATGGCTTATGCTTCCTAACTGGACAGAATTTGATATTCCTGAAGTTTAATTGACTTGGGGGCATGCTTAAGTGTTCCCTTAACTTTTTGTTGTAGCAGTGTAGATTAAGGAGCATGCTCTTGAAATCTTTCCTGCCTACAGCTGTCAGAGAATGCTACGAGTTGTATCTTTTTAAAAGCTGGAGATTGGACATTCCTGTTCTAGGTGATACTTCCTGAAGCCTTGGTCACAGAATAAGCCCTCTTTATGCGGTAGCTTTGTTGGCATTTGACGCACGTCAGGGTGAGCGGTTTCCTAGTCTGAAAAAGATGCGTAATAATGCTTTGCTAAGCAGTAGCGAGGTGGCGCTGTTGAAATGTCTGGACTTTGGTTCCTTTCAGACTGGAGGGAGGTATTTGTAGTTCTCTGCCGCCAACGTTAAACATTCATTTCAACTGCGGAATAGATTGTGCTTCTTTTCAAATGGAGCCCGGAAACTGGTTGAATGGTGGTAGCATGGCCGAGCGGTCTAAGGCGCTGGATTTAGGCTCCAGTTTCTTCGGTGGCGTGGGTTCGAATCCCACTGCTGCCATCCTTGTGTTCTTTTGAAAATCTTCTCGGAGGTAGTTTACGGGTTTTGCTTATCCATCGCTCAAAAAACAAAATTAAGAGAGCACTTAAATCACACATGGGATCTCCATGAATGATAGATTCAAGTTGAAAGTCTTTACTGATATAAATTGTGTAATTGGAACTTGTGAACAAAGTGATGTACTGATGGTCAGTGGAAAGCAAACTCATCAACACATGGGAGGCTGGATTCCAAATCACCCCAAAAATCAAAGTAAAAGAATTTAATTCAAAGGCAGTTCCAAATTGCGTGGATTTCATCACAGCAACTCATAATGGGACTCAGTAGTGTCTATGGACCCTAAGTGTCTGTATGCACTCCCAACAATTTCTGAGCATGCTGCTGATGAGATGGCGGATGTTGTCCTGGGGGATCTCCTCCCAGACCTGGATTAGGGTATGAGTTGACTCCTGGACGGTCTGTGGCGCTACTTTGGCTGCGTTGAGACAGAATGTTCGAGAGCATTTCAACTGGATTCAGGGAAACGTGAGGGCCCGTCACTAGCATCAATGCCTTCACCATCCAGGAACTGCCTGCACACTTTGGCCCCATGCAGCTTGGCATTGTCCTGCTGCAGCTGACAACCAGGCCCTGCTGCACCAACATAAGTAGCTCTGAGGATTTCATACCGGTACCTAACAGCAGTCAGGGAGAGAGTAATTGTCTGTGGCTACCACCAGCAAAAAAACATTCCCTTTTTGGAACTTGTCTTGCTGTTGCCTCTCTAGTGCGCACCTGTTGTCACTTTCATTTGCACTAAAGCAGGTGAAATGGATCCCTAATGGCTTATGCTTCCTAACTGGACAGAATTTGATATTGCTGAAGTTTAATTGACTTGGGGGCATGCTTAAGAGTTCCCTTAACTTTTTGTTATAGCAGTGTAGATTAAGGAGCATGCTCTTGAAATCTTTCCTGCCTACAGCTGTCAGAGAATGCTACGAGTTATATCTTTTTAAAAGCTGGAGATTGGACATTCCTGTTCTAGGTGATACTTCCTGAAGCCTTGGTCACAGAATAAGCCCTCTTTATGTGGTAGCTTTGTTGGCATATGTCGCACGTCAGGATGAGCGGTTTCCTAGTCTGAAAAAGATGCGTAATAATGCTTTGCTAAGCAGTAGCGAGGTGGCGCTGTTGAAATGTCTGGACTTTGGTTCCATTCAGACTGGAGGGAGGTATTTGTAGTTCTCTGCCGCCAAAGTTAAACATTCATTTCAACTGCGGAATAGATTGTGCTTCTTTTCAAATGGAGCCCAGAAACTGGTTGAATGGTGGTAGCATGGCCGAGCGGTCTAAGGCGCTGGATTAAGGCTCCAGTCTCTTCGGGGGCGTGGGTTCGAATCCCACTGCTGCCATCCTTGTGTTCTTTTGAAAATCTTCTCGGAGGTAGTTAACGGGTTTTGCTTATCCATCGCTCAAAAACAAAATTAAGAGAGCACTTAAATCACACATGGGATCTCCATGAATGATAGCTTCAAGTTGAAAGTCTTTACTGATATAAATTGTGTAATTGGAACTTGTGATCAAAGTGATGTACTGATGGTCAGTGGAAAGCAAACTCATCAACACATGGGAGGCTGGATTCCAAATCACCCCAAAAATCAAAGTAAAAGAATTTAAATCAAAGGCGGTTCCAAATTGCGTGAATTTCATCACAGCAACTCATAATGTGACTCAGTAGTGTCTATGGACCCTAAGTGTCTGTATGCACTCCCAACAATGTCTGAGCATGCTGCTGATGAGACGGCGGATGTTGTCCTGGGGGATCTCCTCCCAGACCTGGATTAGGGTATGAGTTGACTCCTGGACGGTCTGTGGCGCTACTTTGGCTGCGTTGAGACAGAATGTTCGAGAGCGTCTCAAATGAATTCAGGGAAACGTGAGGGACCGTCACTGGCATCAATGCCTTCACCATCCAGGAACTGCCTGCACACTTTGGCCCCATGCGGCTTGGCATTGTCCTGCTGCAGCTGACAACCAGGACCTGCTGCACCAACATAAGTAGCTCTGAGGATTTCATACCAGTACCTAACAGCAGTCAGTGAGAGAGTAATTGCCTGTGGCCACCACCAGCAAAAAAACATTGCCTTTTTGGAAGTTGTCTTGCTGTTGGCTCTCTAGTGCGCACCTGTTGTCATTTTCATTTGCACTAAAGCAGGTGAAATGGATCCCTAATGGCTTATGCTTCCTAACTGGACAGAATTTGATATTCCTGAAGTTTAATTGACTTGAGAGGGATGCTTAAGTGTTCCCTTAACTTTTTTTGTAGCACTGTAGATTAAGGAGTATGCTCTTGAAATCTTTCCTGCCATTACATGAATATGTGTGTAGTTTTCCGGTCAGATGAGGTTTATGAAAAGATAGTTGTGAGAATCCCTACTTTGTCCTGGTGGTTTACAACTGGAGATTTATGTCAATTAAAACATAGGCGTTCCGATGTATCTCACTTCCTCCAAGGAATTTTGGTGGCCAATGATGTCGTCGATAGCATTGCCGAGCGGTCTAAGGCGCTGGATTTAGGCTCCAGTCTCTTCGGAGGTGTGAGTTTGGATCCCACTTCTGCCAGTTTTTGAAATCTGGAAGCTCTTGAAATGTTCATGACAGATAATCCCACGTAATTTAAGACCAATGTTCTTGTGAAACGCTTAGGTAGTCCTGAGAATAGTATCCTGAAGAGGTATAAAAATGCTGGAAGGCGTGTTCTTGGTCAGGGATGATGCCCAATCTGTGGCCCTCCACCTGTTGCAAAATGATAACTTCCATCATGCGCGTACAGCTGTCAGAGAATGCTACGAGTTGTATCTTTTTAAAAGCTGGAGATTGGACATTCCTGTTCTAGGTGATACTCCCTGAAGCCTTGGTCACAGAATAAGCCCTCTTGATGCAGTAGCTTTGTTTGCATTTGACGCATGTCAGGGTGAGCGGTTTCCTAGTCTGAAAAAGATGCGTAATAATGCTTTGTTAAGCAGTAGCAAGGTGGAGCTGTTGAAATGTCTGGACTTTGGTTCCTTTCAGACTGGAGGGAGGTATTTGTAGTTCTCTGCCGCCAAAGTTAAACATTCATTTCAACTGCGGAAAAGATTGTGCTTCTTTTCAAATGGAGCCCTGAAGCTGGTTGAATGGTGGTAGCATGGTCGAGCGGTCTAAAGTGCTGGATTAAGGCTCCAGTGTCTTCGGGGGCGTGGGTTTGAATCCCACTGCTGCCATCCTTGTGTTCTTTTGAAAATCTTCTCAGAGGTAGTTTACGTGTTTTACTTATCCATCGCTCAAAAAAACAAAATTAAGAGATCACTTAAATCACACATGGGATCTCCATGAATGATAGGTTCAAGTTGAAAGTCTTTACTGGTATGACTTGTGAAATTGGTTGTGAACAAAGTGACGTACTGATGGTCAGTGGAAAGCAAACTCATCAGTCCATGGGAGGCTGGATTCCAAATCACCCCAAAAATCAAAGTAAAAGAATTTAAATCAAAGGCGGTTCCAAATTGCGTGAATTTCATCACAGCAAGTCATAATGTGACTCAGTAGTGTCTATGGACCCTAAGTGTTTGTATGCACTCCCAACAATGTCTGAGCATGCTCCTGATGAGACGGCGGATCTCCTCCCTGACCTGGATTAGGGTATGAGTTGACTCCTGGACGGTCTGCGGCGCTACTTTGGCTGCGTTGAGACAGAATGTTCCAAAGCGTCTCTCCTAGATTCAGGGAAATGCGAGGGCCCGTCACTGGCATCAATGCCTTCACCATCCAGGAACTGCCTGCACACTTTGGCCCCATGCGGCTTGGCATTGTCCTGCTGCAGCTGACAACCAGGACCTGCTGCACCAACGTAAGTAGCTCTGAGGATTTTATACTGGTACCTAACAGCAGTCAGGGAGAGAGTAATTGTCTGTGGCCATCACCAGCAAAAAACCATTCCCTTTTTGGAAGTTGTCTTGCTATTGCCTCCCTAGTGCGCACCTGTTGTCACTTTCATTTGCACTAAAGCAGGTAAAATGGATCCCTAATGGCTTATGCTTCCTAACTGGACAGAATTTAATATTCCTGAAGTTTAATTGACTTGGGGGGGAAGCTTAAGTGTTCCCTTAACTTTTTTTGTAGCAGTGTAGATTAAGGAGTATGCTCTTGAAATCTTTCCTGCCATTACATAAATATGTGTGTAGTTTTCCGGTCAGATGAGGTTTATGAAAAGATAGTTGTGAGAATCCGTACTTTGTCCTGTTGGTTAATAACTGGAGAATTATGTCAATTAAAACATAGGCATTCCGATGTATCTCACTTCCTCCAAGGAATTTTGGTGGCCAATCATGTCGTCAATATAATGGCCGAGCGGTCTAAGGCGCTGGATTTAGGCTCCAGTCTCTTTGGAGGTGTGAGTTTGGATCCCGCTTCTGCCAGTTTTTGAAATCTGGAAGCTCTTGAAATGTTCATGACAGATAATCCCACGTAATTTAAGATCAATGTTCTTGTGAAACGCATAGGTAGCCCTGAGAATAGTCTCCTGAAGATGTATAAAAATGCTGGAAGGCGTGTTCTGGGTCAAGGATGATGCCCAATCTGTGGCCCTCCACCTATTGCAAAATGACAACTTCCATCATGCCTACAGCTGTCAGAGAATGCTACGAGTTGTATCTTTTTAAAAGCTGGAGATTGGACACTCCTGTTCTAGGTGATACTTCCTGAAGCCTTGGTCACAGAATAAGCCCTCTTTATGCAGTAGCTTTGTTTGCATTTGACGCATGTCAGGGTGAGCTGTTTCCTAGTCTGAAAAAGATGCGTAATAATGCTTTGTTAAGCAGTAGCAAGGTGGCGCTGTTGAAATGTCTGGACTTTGGTTCCTTTCAGACTGGAGGGAGGTATTTGTAGTTCTCTGCCGCCAAAGTTAAACATTCATTTCAACTGCGGAATAGATTGTGCTTCTTTTCAAATGGGGCCCTGAATATGGTTGAATGGTGGTAGCATGGCCGAGCGGTCTAAGGCCATGGATTAAGGCGTGGGCGTGGGTTCGAATCCCACTGCTGCCATCCTTGTGTTCTTTTGAAAATCTTCTCGGAGGTAGTTTACGGGTTTTGCTTATCCATCACTCAAAAAACAAAATTAAGAGAGCGCATAAATCACACATGGGATCTCCATGAATGATAGGTTCAAGTTGAAAGTCTTTCCTGGTATAAATTGTGTAATTGTAACTTATGAGCAAAGTGACGTACTGATGGTCAGTGGAAAGCAAACTCATCAACCCATGGGAGCCTGGATTCCAAATCACCCCAAAAATCAAAGTAAAATAATTTAAATCAAAGGCGGTTCCAAATTGCATGAATTTCATCACAGCAACTCATAATGTGACTCAGTAGTGTCTATGGACCTTAAGTGTCTGTATGCACTCCCAACAATGTCTGAGCATGCTGCTGATGAGACGGCGGATGTTGTCCTGGGGGATCTCCTCCCAGACCTGGATTAGGGTATGAGTTGACTCCTGGACGGTCTGTGGCGCTACTTTGGCTGCGTTGAGACAGAATGTTCGAGAGCGTTTCAAATAGATTCAGGGAAACGTGAGGGCCCGTCACTAGCATCAATGCCTTCACCATCCAGGAACTGCCTGCACACTTTGGCCCCATGCGGCTTGGCATTGTCCTGCTGCGGCTGACAACAAGGACCTGCTGCACCAACGTAAGTAGCTCTGAGGATTTCATACCGGTACCTAACAGCAGTCAGGGAGAGAGTAATTGTCTGTGGCTACCACCAGCAAAAAAACATTCCCTTTTTGGAACTTGTCTTGCTGTTGCCTCTCTAGTGCGCACCTGTTGTCACTTTCATTTGCACTAAAGCAGGTGAAATGGATCCCTAATGGCTTATGCTTCCTAACTGGACAGAATTTGATATTCCTGAAGTTTAAGTAACTTGGGGGGTTATACTGTGATGCTTAAGTGTTCCCTTAACTTTTTTAGTAGCAGCGTAGATTAAGGAGCATGCTCTTGAAATCTTTCCTGCCATTACATGAATATGTGTGTAGTTTTCCGGTCAGATGAGGTTTATGAAAAGATATTTGTGAGAATCCCTACTTTGTCCTGGTGGTTAATGACTGGAGATTTATGTCAATTAAAACATAGGCGTTCAGATCTATCTCACTTCCTCCAAGGAATTTTGGTGGCCCAGCTTCTCGTCGGTAGCATGGCCGAGCGATCTAAGGCGCTGGATTTAGCCTCCAGTCTCTTCGGAGGCATGTGCTTGAATACCACTGCTGCCAGTTTTTGAAGTCTGGAAGCTCTTGAAATGTTCATGACAGATAATCCCACGTAATTTAAGATCAATGTTCTTGTGAAACGCATAGGTAGCCCTGAGGATACTCTCCTGAAGAGGTATAAAAATGCAGGAAGGAGTGTTCTGGGTCAGGGATGATGCCAAATCTGTTGCCCTCCACCTATTGCAAAATGACAACTTCCATCATGCCTGGACAGCCTTCAGTTGTCAGAGAATGCTACAAGTTGTATCTTTTTAAAAGCTGGAGATTGGACATTCCTGTTCAAGGTGATACTTCCATGAAGCTTTGGTCACAGAATAAGCCCTCTTGATGAGGTAGCTGAAAGAGTTAGTGTATTTCTGCAGCCTGGTTCCTCTTTCATTCCGTGAGGCAGATGTCTGAAGAGCTGTGTCAGAAAAAAGCACCAAGCCAGTGACCTTCAAACACAACTCTGGTTTATTCTTATACAGTGTCTACCCTCTATAGTACATACATACATAACAAGAGATAGCTGTGTTTCACATTCCATTTTAACAGACAGAGACCTTCCCATATATGGAAATAAGGCTAATGTAAATATATTCCCCCTCTAGCATGATCTCACCCACCATCCTGTCATCCATACATACCATATGGCTTATTCTATTTAACCCTTCAATCCCCTCTTAAGTCATGAATATGACTTATCTTATTTCTCTCATAGAGAGGTAAGTAGCATAAGGTTGTCCAGGATCTGTGGGTCTTGTAAGGTCCGTATGAGTGACGGAATACATTGAATGCAACAACATATTGTAATAAAAAAAGCAATTATAATTGAAATACTGATAAATAATGGTCTTAACCAACTCAAATCTGGCAGCCAGCTCAATAACCAGTCCCACCAAGAGAATGATTCAACATCTTTTTTGATATTATTGGCGATTTCATGTACCCCTTGAATATGGGACTGGATTGATCTGGAATGGTCATATAAATTAAAGCAACACATTCCTTTAAAATCTTGACATCCTATATTGTGTTTAAGTAACAGATAATCCACAGCAAATCTAGTTTCTAGCACTGCTCCTCTTACGCCTTGTAGATCTAAAAGTATGTCTGATAAAGCGATAGAGGTATGATTCAGAGATTTAGCCAAGGCACATGCAATAGAATTTATAGTACGAGCATTATATATAGCCAGTGCGGGCACTCCTAATATAGAAGTACCCAAACTGATATATTCTGTACGGCTGAGGAGGGGTAAAGTAGAGTCACAGTTTTCTGATAAAGTCTTGGTAATCGATCTGTAAGCTCTCCTGATAGTGGGTTGACTAGGAAGGGCCAATGTCAGCCTGGATAACGCACAGGGACCTCCAATAACAATATAATCATATATACTATTCTTAGGTAATCCACTCTTTATGTCTCTACAATCACAATATAAAGTCATATCCTGGGAAAAGGTAAAACAAGTCTCTGCTGCAGTCAAATTAATAGTCAGTATTCTAACATTATCCCTGCTATTTCCTAATTTCTGACACTCCCCACAGAAGTCATACAAGGGAATAAAAGATTGTGTATTGTTAGCCCTCGACCAGACTCCAAGGATGGATTAATCGGGTGTAGGCACAGCAACAACACATGTTTGTAGAAGATCCCATGGGCTTTGTAAGGCTTTAAGGCACAATGAACTAACATTTAGGGCATCTGCCATCCTGACTATACTATTCTGTTCAGAATAAAAGGAGCCGGGAGCAAAGGGATCTTGCTCCTGAGCTCTTTTATGTACCGCCTGATTATTTGGTGCACCGCAGAGGAAACTCAGCTCCTCTGGGTGATACATGTAGTAATAAGCCAGACTGGCAAGGAAACACAAAGATTAATAATTATTAGCAGACAAACAAATCTCCCAGAATATTGTGGGGTCACCATCTTCAGCCTGTGGTAAGGCACTTTTCAGGGAAACTTCTTCTGAGCTCCCCTCTTTGTTCAGGGATTTCAGACCTGCTTCACCTTCTTTGTCTTTCACCGGAGAAAAAGCCTCAAGGACCCTTTTTGCTCTGCTAGCGTGAATCCAGATTGGTGCCTCTTCTGTAAGAATCGCTGTTCTAGTGACTGAAAGGATCTTGTTTTAGCATGCACCCTGGTTTTCCTTTTGTGACAGGAGCCTGGAGAGCTCCCTTCAATGACACACGCGCACACAGGTGATCTTAGAAAGCAGCTCTATCTTTATCTTTGTTATTCCAGCTTTTATACATGCACACTTACATACAGGAACAGGTGTGGTTTACATATACAATGTTGCTGAGTACAAGCAATTCCCTATATAGAGGAAGATGTAGATACGTTTTCCCTTGGAACTGTCTGACATCCTTCTTGACCAATCTGTCCTTGCTACAGATCATATAGCAGTTCTTTATTTAACTCTTCACTACATATCATATGGCTTGCTTGATTTAACCATTCAATCCCCTTTTAAGTCATGAATATGACTTATCTTCTTTCTCTCATAGATAGGTAAGTAGCATATGGTTGTCCAGGATCTGTGCGTTTTGGACACATTGCACAAAAAATCTGTATGAGTGAAGGGATACATTGAATACAACAACATATGATAATCAAGGAAGCAATTATGATTTTAAAGCTGATAAATAATGTCCTTAACCAACTTAAATCCGGCAGCCAGCTCAAAAACCAGTCACACCGAGAGGATGAATCAACATCCTTCTTGATATTATTGGCAATTTCATCTAACGCTTGAATATGGGACTGGATTGATCTGGAATGGTGAGATAAGTTAAAGCAACACATTCCTTTAAAATCTTGACATCCTATATTATGTTTAGGTAACAGATAATCTACAGCAAATCTAGTTTCTAGCACTGCTCCTCTTACTCCTTGTAGATCTAAAAGTATGTCTGATAAGGCACCAGAGGTATGATTCAGAGATTTAGCCAAGGCACATGCAATAGAATTTATAGAACGAGCATTATATATAGCCAGTCCGGGCACTCCTAATATAGAGGCGCCCAAACTTGTATATTCTGCATGGCTGAGAAGGGGTAAAGTAGAGTCACAGTCTTCTGATAAAGTCTTGCTAACCGATCTGCGAGCTCTTTAGATAGGGGGTTGACTAGGAAGGGCCAAAGTCAGCCTGGATACTGCACAGGGACCTCCAATAACATTAGCAGCAATGTAATTGTAAGTGCTGTTACCACAAGACAAAAACCATCCCTTAGAGAGCATTATATCATAGATAAAACTGGGAGTTACAATGGTCTTATTACAACTCATGGAATTATTTAGAGAGCTAGCAAGCCTACTATTCTTTTTACAGGTGTCGTCTATTTAATCATATACACTATTCTTAGGTAATCCGCTCTTTATGTCTCTAGTATCACAATATAAAGTCATATCCTGGGAAAAGGTAAAACAGGTCTCTGCTGAAGTCACATTAATAGTAATTATTTTAATATTATCCCTGCTATTTCCTAATTTCTGACACTCCCCACAGAAGTCATGCAAGGGAATAGCCCTCGACCAGACTCCAAGGAGGGATACATGTTTGTATAAGATCCCGTGGGCTTCGCAAGTCTTTAAGGCACAATGAACTAACATTTAGGGCATCTGCCATCCTGACTATACTATTCTGTTCAGAATAAAAGGAGCCGGGAGCAAAGGGATCTTGCTCCTGAGCTCTTTTATGTATCGACTGATTATTTGGTGCACCACAGAAGAAACTCAGCTCCTCTGGGTGATAAATACATGTAGTAATAAGCCAGACTGGCAAGGAAACACAAAGATTAATAATTATTAGCAGACAAACAAATCTCCCAGAATATTGTGGGGTCATCATCTTTGGCCTGTGGCAAGGCACTCTTCAGGGATTTAATACCTGCTTCACCCTCTTTTTCTTCGTCTGTCCCCGGAGAAGCCTCAGGGACCCTTTTCACTCTGCTAGCGTGAATCCAGATTGGAGCCTCTTCTGTGAGAATCGCTGTTCTGGTGACTGCTACCACTCGGGTGGGTGGTCCAAACGGGAACTCAGTCTGTTTCTGTCCTTTTGCCAGGCACTGGACTATCACCACATCTCCTGGTCGGAAAGGATGCGTAGATTCCTTTGGAGAGAAAGGAGAGGCACGAGCAATATCTCGTTCAAGACCATCTAAAGTTTCTACAAGTTTCCTCACATATTGTGCCTGTACTACTTCTAGATCTCTGGGGGCATGCAATTGGAATACATGGTTTCCCCTCTTTGCAGATAAGACCCGTATCAGGGTCTTGTACTGCACCTACCGATTGCCATTCTATCTTGTCACTACTGGTAGCCGACTCCTGGAGGCTTAGCAATAGATTGTTAGTAAGGGTGATTTCTGGAACTAGGGAGGGCATCTGAACTGTTGCTGCCTTCCAAATAGCTCCCTCTTTCGGTGCCTGATCAGCTAGGGCATTCCCTTTAGCTATGTGCGTTTGGAGACCAGTATGTGCCTTACAATGGAGAATAGCAACTTTGCTTGGTAATAGGATGGCGGCCAGGAGATCATGCACTAGGGTGGAATGTGAGATTTGCTTCCCATCTGCAGCTATGAAGCCTCTCCTCTGCCAGATTACCCCATGATCATGTACAACCCCAAAGGCATATTTGGAATCGGTGTAGATATTTACATCTCTCCCCTCAAAAAGACAACAAGCTCTAATGAGGGCAATCAGTTCAGCTGCTTGGGCTGACTTAAAAGGTATATTCGAAAAGGATTTGATTCTATAATAACATCAGGGAGTTAAACTACAGCGTATTCTGCATGATAGGTGTTGTCATTAGGGCGGGAACAGGATCCATCCACAAAAATATCAGGTGCTCCTTCAATGGGTGTGGACTGTAAGTCAGGACTAGGTGAGGTATGGTCAGTATAAGTTCAGTACATACATGGGGAGGAGGCAAATCATCCTGCTCTCCCTTGGAGCCATGTAGGGCATTCAGTATAGCCATTGGACCGAATGTGGGTGCTGAGTATGTGATATGAAGTTGCGGATTAGAAAGCAACAAAACTTCATATCAACTCAGTCTTTCTGCCGACATATGTTGTGTATGTATGTTCTTCAACAGGGCCTGAACATAGTGTGAGGAATGCAAAGTAGTGGGATGACCTAGGGTGATAGGCGTAGCCATCTCAGCGACCATAGCACAGGCTGCCAAACTCCTGAGACACGCAGGCATGCCCTGAACCTGTACGGGAACCACCTTTGAGAAAAAAGCAACAGGGCGGTATTTGCCTCCATGGTCTTGCGCCAGGACTCCCGCCATGGTTTTACAATTGTCCCTGGCAAAAAAGTGAAACATCACGCCATAGTCGGGTAGGCCCAAACCAGGACTTGAAACCATTGCACATTTCAAATGACTAAAAGAATGTACCATTTCATCAGACCATTTAATGAAGTCTGGCATATCAGTATTAGTGTCTTGTTTTAGAATATTATCATAGTGGAAATAATCAGCAATCCATTTGCGGCAGTAACCAATCATGCCAAGAAAGGTTAACATGTCTCTCTTGGTTTGTGGGCGGGGCAGACCCAGTACGGCAGTAATTCTGACATGGCTCTATTTTCCTCTCACCTTTGCTGAGAACAAAGCCGAAATACTCAACACTTTCCATACACCATTGTAATTTCTTCCTAGGAACTTTGTGACCACATTCACATAACCACAGTAAGAGACTAACACAGTCTGGCTGGCAAGCCTCCCGAGTAGAACTACATATGAGGAGATCATCCACATATTGTAGAAGGACAGAACCATGAGGGGCAGTCCAAGGGCACATTGTAACTTGGAGGACAATGGAGTAGACTACTGGGGAGTCTACATAACCCTGAGGCATTCTACGCCAAATATACTGGTGAAGCAAAAAGTGTCCGTGTCTCCCTGTCAACTGGGACAGAAAAAAAATGCATTCTAACATTCTAACAGAGAAAAACTCTGCATGGGCAGGAATAGCTGATAGCAGAGATGGTTCATCTGGAACCACAGGGGCTATGGGTATGATCTGTGCATTTACCGCTCTAAGATCCTGGACAAACCTAAAGGTATTATCAGCCTTTCTCACTAGGTTGATGGGTGTATTATAGGGGGAAATAATTTCCTCAATAACCCCTGCCTCTAGGAATTCCATCAACATAGACTCAATACCTTTTTCTTTTTCCGGGGAAAGGGGGTATTGTTTAATATAAACAGGTGCAGCGCCGAGCTTAAGCATTGCCTTATATGGTGTACAAGAAATAAGGCCAACATCTTGGTCAGTATTTGCCCAGACCTCAGGAGGTACCTGATGAAGTAACGGATCCTGTGGTTGGCATTCCAAATGTAAAAAATAATTACCCTCCGGTACATGAATGGGCAACACTGAGGTTGTGACATGTAGGTGTCCCGTCTTGCTAACCCCTAACTGCAACTGTAACAGAACAAAAAAATCCCTCCCTAATAAATACACAGGACAATTTGGAATGATCCTAAAACTGTGTGTGAACATTGACTGGTGCTTGTATGGTTGGATCGAGAGAGGAGGAGAGAGGAGGAGTTTTATAAGATCTGGTCAGTATCCCATTAATTCTCACAGAGGGCTCAGCATTCTCTCTTGGACCACTATAATAATCCTCACATATATAGGGTTATTATTCTGAGGCTGCTGCAGTGTTTAACAATCTTATTAATATCATTTAAATAAATTGGCTCAAGCATGCTCCTACAGTCCATATGTCACTCTTGACACATCTGTAGGCAGAGAAGAGAAGGAATACAGCCCGCAGCTGTGTGCCCCCCCTCTCTTCCCACCCCGCGCTACATAAACACATAGCTCGGCTAGCACTTGAGATAAGGTGACAAGCAGTTTACAGAGATTGTCCGGGCTCAGAGTTGATCACGGACATATTTATTCACCATGTCCATATGGAAGGTGTCATTAGCCCCTTCCCGAGGAAACAAATGTATATTCTTATCTTCATCCCTCTGTCTATCATGCCATATTATCCACCCAGGGAGAAACTAAATAATAATCATTCCCACGGACCTGGGCTACATAATCCTTGCATGTTTCTCCTACATATAGAGGGGGTGAAGAGACCTTTCCTTGCTTTGCACCCATTTCTTATAATTTAATTGAGACGGAGGCCGAGCAGAACTCTCCCCAGGACTGGTTGTACTGAACTGTGAAAGTTCTGACAATACCTGTCAACTGGGTAGAGGATTTATGTCTGTGCTCAACTTCCTTCTCAACTGCCTGTTAGTATTATCCTTTCAAACCGTCACTGGCGTTCACCAGTTTCTGGGTCAGCGGGTTTCCCCTAGACAGAGTGGTGGGGCGTCTTACGGTTTTCCAGGACACACACAATAAAGTTAGTACAGTTTTCACAGTATTTTTTGCTGCTTACCTTCAGCATAAAATAAAATTACTTAATGCTTCATAACATCACAACAAACAAGAGAGAATAATAAAGCGACTAATAAGAAGCAATAGGAATAGGCTGTCAAGAGAAACCAGGATGCAGACATTATTTGAATTCTTGCCAAAAGAATTCCTCTTTTAAATTCTTCCCTAAAGAATTTATCTCATAGGACTAGAAAATATTTACAGTTTATCTTGCCTGAAGACCGACTATCCATCTTACCTAAAGATAGAGCCACTATTTACAGTCCTGCTTGCCAAAAGCAGGCCGCCTACCTTGCCAAAAGATAGGTTCCCTATTTACAGTCCAGCTTGCCTAAAGCCAACCTCTATCTTGCCAAAAGATAGATACTATTCTTTTCAGTGTGTCTAAATTGGGTTCAAAATAGAAATAACAAAGAGTCTTCGGAAAGCATCGGAAGCCCACAATCCTTAAAAAGAAAAAAAAAAGGCAGGAAGCTCCAGGACTCACCGAAGCGTGTCTGTATTCTATCCTGGACGAGACCTCAGCTGATAGAGTTAGTGTATTTCTGCAGCCTGGTTCCTCTTTTATTCCGAGAGGCAGACGTCTGGAGAGCTGTGTCAGAAAGAAGCACCAAGCGAGTGACCTTCAAACACAACTCTGGTTTATTCTTATACAGTGTCTACCTTATATAGGTATAAAGATAAAGGATCCCAGCGAGTGCTATTCAATTCTTCAGGCTTTATTGCATGTCAAATATAATAAATGGACGCGTTTCGGCCCAAAGAAATTCACAAACTATTTATAGCACAAGGCAGTGACGTCACACACCCACATAGGGGCGGAGTTAGCTAAATGTCCATCTAAGTACATCACTTCCTTTAACAAAAAACAACACATATCAAATTGACCATAATATATAATAACAAAAGCAAATACCATTGCTGAATCTATTGATGGGTCAGGTATTACTTAACAGTGGACGTCTGAAAAAAAGGAAAAAAGGTGGATATTACAAGAGTAACAAACTATACTACAAATGCACTACCTCATACTCTCTATTCAAACCTCTGGGGTGTAATGTGTCTAGAGTATGTATCCAAAACGCCTCACGGCGTAACAAATGGGTCTTGATGTCACCTCCCCTTCTGGGGCGTCAAACTTGTTCCAAAACCTGGAATCTTAGTTGCGAGACAGAGTGTTTCATTATATGAAAATGTGAGGGTAGAGGTAGTAGTAGATTCCCTGTACGGATGTCGGATTTGTGTTTACTTATTCGGTCCTTTACCGATTGTATAGTCTCGCCAATATAAAGTAAGCCACAGGGACATTTAATGGAGTACACCACATTCGATGAATCACACGTATAGAAACCTTTTACCCTGAATACCTTCCCTGAATGGGGATAAGAAAATTGGTCGCCTTTGATTACATGCGAACATTGTATACAGTGCAGACATGGGTATGTGCCATTTCTACGGGTACTTAAAGTGGTCTGCCTCAAACTAGAACTTAAAGACCCAATGTCTGCATGTACCAATGCGTCACGATATGTAGAGCTGCGTTTATTACATATCAATGGTGCATTCTGAAACTCAGGAACAGAAGGAAAAGCTTCTCTCAATAAAGGCCAGTGTTTTTGAATGATGGTATCAAATATCTTATTATGAGGGTGATATTTATGAATAAAAGCAATCCTGGTGCTACCACTATCTCTATTAGCTGTCTCAGAATTACGGGGGCTTATTGCTTCTTGTAACACCCTAGAGGAATAGCCTCTATTTTTGAACCTCTGCATCATCTCCTCCATTCTCACTTGACAAGTATCGTGGTCAGATACTATTCTAGCAACCCTCTGGAACTGGGATTTGGGGATGGCTTTTTTTAAGGTTGGTGGATGGGAACTTGAGAAATGTAATATACTGTTCCTGTCTGTACTTTTCGTGTACAGGTCAGTATGCAAACTGCCATTACCATCCTTAATCACCAGCGTATCCAGAAAGCTAATTTGAATCTGGTCATAAGACATAGTAAACCGTAAATTGCGTACCGATCTATTCAGGTGTTCAAAGAAGGCCGCGAGGGACTCGAGTGGCCCCGCCCAAATGCAAAACACGTCATCTATAAAACGTTTCCATATTAGCGAGTAATGTTGAAAATTGTCATTTGTGTATACATATTGATTCTCAAAAGACGCCATGAACGCATTTGCATAGGGCGGGGCCACATTCGAGCCCATCGCGGTCCCGCGGCACTGCAGATAGTAAGTATCACCAAACATAAAATAATTCTCGTACAAAACCAAATGCAATAAATCAAGTAACAATTTCCTCTGTTCCGCTGTGTAGGAACTCGATCTCAGCAGCTCAGTGGTGGCCTCCATACCTTCACCGTGATCGATGGAGGTGTAAAGGCTCACCACGTCAATAGTGACTAACCAACTGTCTACTGGTATGTTCGCCAGTCTCCTAATATTGGTAAGAAAATATCCTGTATCCAGGAGAAATGATTCTGTATTGCGGACCAGGGGTGTCAACGCTTTTTCTAGTACTATTGCCAATGGTGATAAGATAGAGTTTACTGATGCCACAATGGGGCGTCCTGGCGGATTAATCAGAGTCTTGTGGACTTTAGACAGCATATATAGTACAGGTGTAACCGGTGACTGATTAATCAGAAATTCGCCTAACTTTTTATCAATCGTTGTTATGGCCATATGCTGCTGTACCACACTTTTGATCTTCTCCCTGATCTTGAATACTGGATCCCCATCAAGTACTTTATACGTTTCACTATCAGATAATTGGCGTCGTACTTCTTTAATATATTGCTCTTTGTCCATGATTACGATGGATCCCCCCTTGTCCGCCGGTTTAATAACCAGGCTATCATCCTCCATCAGGGCACATATGGCTTTCCTTTCAGATTTAGGTACATTATGGTGAAAGTGAAAATCTCCATTTTTAATGGATCCCATTACTGGTCGTACATCAATTATTAGGGGTACAGATAGGGCAATCTGTCACAAAGATCGTGATCGCCGAACAGTGTGCTGTCTTCCTGGCGCTAGAGTTCGACACATCGCAGATCGGGTTGACAGATTACTGGGAGGGGCTGGAGAAGATCCAGCGGTCATGGTCCATATCGGAACCAATGACAAAGTTAGAGGAAGGTGGAGAGTCCATAAAAATGATTTCAGGGATTTAGGTCAAAAGCTTAGGGCAAGGACCTCAAAAGTAGTATTTTCTGAAATACTGCCTGTACCACGAGCCACACAAGAAAGGCAGCGGGAGATTAGGGAGGTTAACAAGTGGCTCAAGAACTGGTGTAGGAAAGAGGGTTCGGGTTCATGGAGAACTGGGCCGACTTCTCTGTTGGCTACAGGCTCTACCAGTAGGGACGGGCTGCACCTCAATGGGAAGGGGCAGCTGTGTTGGGGAGAAAGATGGCTAGAAGGTTGGAGGAGTGTTTAAACTAGGGACTGGGGGAGGGTAATTACATTATAGGAGGGGAAGATAGTGCAGATAGAGACCAGGGGCGAGGTAGTGTGTCTGGGGAGGAATGGAAGGGGGACTATAACAGCTCAGAATGAAAGATGTAGGGTAAAAATACACATAAACCTGTCAAATGTATGTATACTAATGCCAGAAGCCTGACTAACAAGACTGGTGAACTGGAATTAGTGATGTGTGAGGAGGACTATGACATAGTGGGAATAACTGAGACATGGCTGGATGATAGCTATGACTGGGCAGTTAATATAAAAGGTTACAATCTGTTTAGAAAGGATCGTCAAAACCGGAGAGGTGGAGGGGTCTGCCTCTACGTGAAGTCGTGTCTAAATCCCGTAATTCGAGAATACATCTCTGAGGGACATGAACATGTGGAGTCACTGTGGGTAGAAATACATGGAGCAAAAACAATAATAAAATACTAATAGGAGTGTATTATAAACCACCTAATATACCAGAGTCCACAGAAAATCTATTACTAAACGAGATAGACGAGGCGGCAAATCATAATGAAGTCGTTATCATGGGGGACTTCAACTACCCAGATATAGACTGGGAAACTGAAAGCTGTACATCCCATAAAGGAAACAGGTTCTTGGCAATAGCCAAAGACAATTTCCTTTCCCAACTGGTTCAGGACCCCACTAGAGGACGGCCATACTGGACTTAGTATTAACAAATAGACCTGATAGAACAACAGATGTGCAGGTTGGGGGACACCTGGGAAATAGTGACCATAAAGTTATAACCTTCCAATTATCCTTCAAACGAGAGTTTCTAAAGGGAGGAACAAAAATACCAAACTTCAAAAAAGCTAAATTTAGCCAACTAAGCGAGGCCATAGGCCTAACTAACTGGGACAAAGTCCTCAAAAATAAAAATACAACCATAAAATGGGAGATTTTTAAAAGCATTGTAACATCTAATTGTGAGAGGTACATACCTTATAGGAATAAAAGGCTAAGGAACAATAAGAGACCAATGTGGATAAATGGAACCGTAAAGAAGGCAATAAATGACAAAAAGAAAGCATATAAATCGCTAAAACAGGAGGGGAGTCAGGAAGCACTGATAAACTATAAGGAAAAAAATAGAATATGTAAAAACGAATAAAATTTGCCAAACTAGAGACCGAGAGATTAATTGCCAAAGAGAGTAAAACTAACCCTAAAATGTTCTTCAATTATATAAATAGTAAAAATATAAATCTGAAGGAGTCGGCCCTCTACATAGCAATGAGGGGGTGTTGCAGAGAGCGACGAGGATAAAGCAAAACTATTAAATATTTTTTTCTCCACTATATTCACTGAGGAAAATAAACTGTCAGATGAAATGCAGAATGTAAAAGTAAATCCCCATTAAAAGTGCCCTGTCTGACCCAGGAAGAAGTACAACAGCGACTTAAAAGATTAAAATAGACAAATCGCCAGGACCGGATGGCATACACCCCGTATCCTAAGGGAATTAAGTGATGTCCTAGCCAGACCATTATTTCTGATATTTACGGACTCTATAATAACAGGAATGTTCCACAGGATTGGCGCATAGCAAATGTGGTACCAATATTCAAAAGGGGTCCAAAAACAGAGCCTGGAAATTATAGGCCGGTAAGTTTAACATCTATTGTTGGTAAACTGTTTGAAGGGTTTCTAAGAGATGCTATTTTGGAGTATCTCAATGAAAATAAGCAAATAACGCCATATCAGCATGGCTTCATGAGGGATCGGTCATGCCAAACAAATTTAATCAGCTTCTATGAGGAGGTAAGTTCTAGACTTGACAGCGGCGAATCAATGGATGTCGTATATCTGGACTTCTCCAAAGCATTTGACACCGTACCTCATAAAAGGTTAGTATATAAAATGAGGATGCTCGGACTGGGAGAAAATGTCTGTATGTGGGTAAGTAACTGGCTGAGTGACAGAAAACAGAGGGTGGTTATTAACGGTAGATACTCAGATTGGGTCACTGTAACTAGTGGGGTACCTCAGGGGTCAGTATTGGTCCCTATTCTCTTCAATATATTTATTAATGATCTTGTAGAAAGCCTGCACAGTAACATATCTATTTTTGCAGATGACACTAAACTGTGTAAAGTAATTAACACTGAAGAGGACAGTTTTCTGCTACAGAGGGATCTGGATAGATTGGAGGCTTGGGCAAAAAAATGGCAGATGAGGTTTAACACTGACAAATGTAAAGTTATGTACATGGGAAGGAATAATGCAAGTCACCCGTACATATTAAATGGTAAAACACTCGGTAACACTGACATGGAAAAGGATCTAGGAATTTTAATAAACAGCAAATTAAGCTGCAAAAAACAGTGTCAGGCAGCTACTGCCAAGGCCAATAAGATAATGGGTTGCATCAAAAGGGGCATAGACGCCCGGGATGAGAACATAGTCCTACCACTTTACAAATCACTGGTTAGACCACACATGGAGTACTGTGTACAGTTCTGGGCTCCTGTGAACAAGGCAGACATAGCAGAGCTGGAGAGGGTTCAGAGGAGGGCAACTAAAGTAATAACTGGAATGAGGGATCTACAGTACCCTGAAAGGTTATCAAAATTAGGGTTATTCACTTTAGAAAAAAAGACGACTGAGGGAGATCTAATAACTATGTATAAATATATCAGGGGTCAGTACAGAGATCTGTCCCATCATCTATTTATCCCCAGGACTGTGACTGTGACAAGGGGACATCCTCTGCGTCTGGAGGAAAGAAGGTTTGTACACAAACATAGAAAAGGATTCTTCACTGTAAGAGCAGTGAGACTATGGAACTCTCTGCCTGAGGAGGTGGTGATGGTGACTACAATAAAGGAATTCAAGAGGGGACTGGATTTATTTCTGGAGTGTAATAATATTACAGGCTATAGCTACTAGAGAGGGGTCGTTGATCCAGGGAGTTATTCTGATTGCCTGATTGGAGTCGGGAAGGAATTTTTTCCCCTTAAAGGGCTTCTGTCACCCCCACTGACGAATTTTCACTAGCTGACATTAGCTACTTGCTAATGTCAGCTGAGTTCAAACATATGTTTAATATCTTTTTTGCTGTTTTCAATCTTCTTAAAAACTTACTTTTGTCATATTTAAATTAGCTTCGCTACCAGCAAGTTGGGCGGGTACTTGCTGGTAGCCGCCGCATCTTCATGGACTTGGAACGCCCCCTCTTCTTTTGATAGACAGGGCCAGCGCGCTCTCCTCTCGCTGGCCCTGTCTGCAGCTGCAATCCCGCGCCTGCGCCGTATCGGTCTTTAGTCGGCGCAGGCGCTCTGAGTGAAGGACGCTCGCTTAGGCGCTCCGTCCTCAGTGCGCCTGCGCCGATGACGTCAGCGCTACACCCGGAAGAGAAGACGCCGGCATCCCTGGTAAAGAGCAGGCGATGCCGGCGTCTTTTCTTCCGGGTGTAGCGCTGACGTCATCGGCGCAGGCGCACTGAGGACGGAGCGCCTAAGCGAGCGTCCTTCACTCAGAGCGCCTGCGGGATTGCAGCTGCAGACAGGGCCAGCGGGAGGAGGAGAGCGCGCTGGCCCTGTCTATCAAAAGAAGAGGGGGCGTTCCAAGGCCATGAAGATGCGGCGGCTACGAGCAAGTACCCGCCCAACTTGCTGGTAGCGAAGCTAATTTACATATGACAAAAGTAAGTTTTTAAGAAGATTGCAAACAGAAAAAAAGATATTAAACATATGTTTGAACTCAGCTGACATTAGCAAGTAGCTAATGTCAGCTAGTGAAAATTCGTCAGTGGGGGTGACAGAAGCCCTTTAAGTGAGGAAAATTGGCTTCTGCCTCACAGGGGTTTTTTGCCTTCCTCTGGATCAACTTGTAGGAAACAGGCTGAACTGGATGGACAAATGTCTTTTTTCGGTCTTATATATACTATGTTACATCCATATTGACTAGTTGTATAAATGTCTCAATGGGATGCGAACCCCGTGGGGGCATGTAGCTGCTCTTAGGTTTCAAACCCAATGATGTAAGGGTTAATCTATTGACGTCTACCTCAGTATCGGCCTTAGTCATAGATCCCATCGTACACTCTTTGGTTGCAAAATGTGCCTTCAGTCTCAATTTCCTGAAAAATTGTTGCAAACTAATATCCATCTGGAAGCTATCAAACTGTGTACTGGGACTGAACGATAGACCCTGTTCAAGTGCCTGAAGCTGAGTAGGATCAATAATTTTCGATGATAGATTAATAACAAGTGAGGGTGTCATACCTGTGAGCGTGTCTGGATGTTCAGTTGAGGTCCCAAGGCTGTATCGCCGATGTTTCCGTCCCGCCCTGCGCTTCTTCCTGGCGGTCGTGGACCTCTGCCTGAGGGAGCCGGATGTGGTTCTTGTGACCCCGTGGACTCACTGCCGGAACAGGAGGAAGTATGGTTTCTGCGCCACGGTCTCCTATTAGGCTTACCGCGGAAGAGAGGATCCTGCCACCTGTATACCTTGTTCAACAGGTAATCTTCGTTGTCCCGCAGGAATTTTGACCTTTTCTTTTCCTCTACTCCTTTCTTGTATCCCGCAATATAAGAGTCCACAGAGTTTTTAAGTTTTGCAAACTCCTCCGAATCCAGGGAATCTTGTAACTGACAGGCAGTTGTGTCCACCTGTGCTCTAATTTCCACAATTGCTTTCTGTAGGCGATCCACTGTAAGTAAAATTAAGTCCAGGGAGCATTTATTAATAATCATTTCAAAATCGCTGCAATAGGCTGGTGATTAAGGATGGTAATGGCAGTTTGCATACTGACCTGTACAGGAAAAGTACAGACAGGAACAGTATATTACATTTCTCAAGTTCCCATCCACCAACCTTAAAAAAAGCCATCCCCAAATCCCAGTTCCAGAGGGTTGCTAGAATAGTATCTGACCCCGATACTTGTCTAGTGAGAATGGAGGAGATGATGCAGAGGTTCAAAAATAGAGGCTATTCCTCTAGGGTGTTACAAGAAGCAATAAGCCCCCGTAATTCTGAGACAGCTAATAGAGATAGTGGTAGCACCAGGATTGCTTTTATTCATAAATATCACCCTCATAATAAGATATTTGATACCATCATTCAAAAACACTGGCCTTTATTGAGAGAAGCTTTTCCTTCTGTTCCTGAGTTTCAGAATGCACCATTGATATGTAATAAACGCAGCTCTACATATCGTGACGCATTGGTACATGCAGACATTGGGTCTTTAAGTTCTAGTTTGAGGCAGACCACTTTGAGTTCCCGTAGAAATGGCACATACCCATGTCTGCACTGTATACAATGTTCGCATGTAATCAAAGGCGACCAATTTTCTCATCCCCATTCAGAGAAGGTATTCAGGGTAAAAGGTTTCTATACGTGTGATTCATCGAATGTGGTGTACTCCATTAAATGTCCCTGTGGCTTACTTTATATTGGCGAGACTATACAATCGGTAAAGGACCAAATAAGTAAACACAAATCCGACATCCGTACAGGGAATCTACTACTACCTCTACCCTCACATTTTCATAAAATGAAACACTCTGTCTCGCAACTAAGATTCCAGGTTTTGGAACAAGTTCGACGCCCCAGAAGGGGAGGTGACATCAAGACCCATTTGTTACGCCGTGAGGCGTTTTGGATACATACTCTAGACACATTACACCCCAGAGGTTTGAATAGAGAGTATGAGGTAGTGCATTTGTAGTATAGTTTGTTATTCTTGTAATATCCACCTTTTTTTCCTTTTTTTCAGACGTCCACTGTTAAGTAATACCTGACCCATCAATAGATTCAGCAATGGTATTTGCTTTTGTTATTATATATTATGGTCAATTTGATATGTGTTGTTTTTTGTTAAAGGAAGTGATGTACTTAGATGGACATTTAGCTAACTCCGCCCCTATGTGGGTGTGTGACGTCACTGCCTTGTGCTATAAATAGTTTGTGAATTTCTTTGGGCCGAAACGCGTCCATTTATTATATTTGACATGCAATAAAGCCTGAAGAATTGAATAGCACTCGCTGGGATCCTTTATCTTTATACCAGTATCTATTCATCTACGTGCGGATGCGCTATCGGGTGTCGGCTACTATTGACTTTGATCTACCTTATATAGTACATGCATACATAACAAGAGATAGCTGTGTTTCACATTCCATTGTAACAGGCAGAGACCTTCCCATATATGGAAATTAGGCTAATGTAAATATATCCCCCCTCTAGCATGATCTCACCCACCATCCTGTCATCCATACATACCATATGGCTTATTCTATTTAACCCTTCAGTAGCTTTGTTGGCATTTGACGCACGTCAGGGTGAGAGGTTTCCTAGTTTGAAAAGGAAGCGTAATAATTAGAGATGAGCAAACTTTAAAAAAAAGTCCGGTGTTCGGCATTCGGGTTGTGGTAAGTCGCGCATCCCGTTATGGATTCCACTATATCGGCATATGGAATCCATAAGGGGCGGCTGCCACCAACCCGAACTGTTGAACAGCCGAAGGACCTGGGGTGACGTCACCGTCATGTGATCAGTGGCAGCCGCCCCTTATGGATTCCATATGCCGCTATAGTGGAATCCATAACGGGATGCGTGACTTACCACAACCCGAGTGCCAAACACCGGACTTTTTTTAAAGTTCGCTAATCTCTAGTAATAATGCTTTGTTAAGCAGTAGCAAGGTGGCGCTGTTGAAATGTCTGGACTTTGGTTCCTTTCAGACTGGAGGGAGGTATTTGTAGTTTTCTGCCGCCAAAGTTAAGCATTCATTTCAGAATAGATTGTGCTTCTTTTCAAATGGGGCCTTGAAAATGATTGAATTGTGGTAGCATGGCCGAGCGGTCTAATACGCTGGATTAAGGCTCCAGTCTCTTTGGGGGCGTGGGTTTGATTCCCACTGCTGCTATCCTTGTGTTCTTTTGAAAATCTTCTCTGAGGTAGTTTACGGGTTTTGCTTATCCATCGCTCAAAAAACAAAATTAAGGGATCGCCAAAATCACACATGGGATCTCCATGAATGAAAGCTTCAAGTTGAAAGTCTTTACTGGTATAAATTGTGTAAATGGTTGTGAACAAAGTGACGTACTGATGGTCAGTGGAAAGCAAACTCATCAACCCATGGGAGGCTGGATTCCAAATCACCCCAAAAATCAAAGTAAAAGAATTTAAATCAAAGGCAGTTCCAAATTGCGTGAATTTCATCACAGCAACTCATATTGTGACTCAGTAGTGTTTATAGACCCTAAGTGCCTGTATGCACTCCCAACAATGTCTGAGCATGCTTCTGATGAGATGGCGGATGTTGTCCTGGGGGATCTCCTCCCAGACCTGGATTAGGGTATGAGTTGACTCCTGGACGGTCTGTGGCGCTACTTTGGCTGCGTTTAGACAGAATGTTCCAGAGCGTCTCAACTGGATTCAGGGAAACGTCAGGGCCCGTCACTGGCATCAATGCGGCTTGGCATTGTCCTGCTGCAGCTGACAACCAGAACCTGCTGCACCAACGTAAGTAGCTCTGAGGATTTCATACCGGTACCTAACAGCAGTCAGGGAGAGAGTCATTGTCTGTGGCCACCACTAGAAAAAAAACATTCCCTTTTCGGAAGTTGTCTTGCTGTTGCCTCTCTAGTGCACAACTGTTGTCACTTTCATTTGCACTAAAGCAGGTGAAATGAAAACTTAATGGCTTATGCTTCCTAACTGGACAGAATTTGATATTCCTGAAGTTTAATTGACTTGCGGTGTTATACTGTGATGGTTAAGTGTTCCCTTAACTTATTTTGTAGCATTGTAGATTAAGAGCATGCTCTTGAAAACTTTCCTGCCATTACATGAATATTTGTGTAGTTTTCCGGTCAGATGAGGTTATGAGATAGTTGTGAGAATCCCTACTTTGTCCTGGTGGTTAATGACTGGAGATTTATCTCAATTAACACATAGGTGTTCAGATGTATCTCACTTCCTCCAAGGAATTTTGGTGGCCGGGCATCTCGTCGTTAGCATGGCCCTAGCGGTCTTCGGAGGCGTGGGTTCGAATCCCACTGCTGCCAGTTTTTGAAGTCTGGAAGCTCTTGAAATGTTCATGACAGATAATCCCACATAATTTAAGATCAATGTTCTTGTGAAACGCATAGGTAGCCCTGAGGATACTCTCCTGAAGAGGTATAAAAATGCAGTAAGGCGTGTTCTTGGTCAGGGATGATGCCCAATCTGTGGCCCTCCACCTATAGCAAAATGACAACTTCCTTCATGCTTGGACAGCCTACAGCTGTCAGAGAATGCTACGAAAAAAAACATTCCCTTTTCGGAAGTTGTCTTGCTGATGCCTCTCCAGTGCGCACCTGTTGTCACTTTCATTTGCACTAAGGCAGGTGAAATGGATCCCTAATTGCTTATGCTTCCTAACTGGACAGAATTTGATATTCCTGAAGTTTAATTGACTTGGGGTGTTATACTGTGATGCTTAAGTGTACCCTTAACTTATTTTGTAGCATTGTAGATTAAGGAGCATGCTCTTGAAATCTTTCCTGCCATTACATGAATATTTGTGTAGTTTTCCGGTCAGATGAGGTTATGAGATAGTTGTGAGAATCCCTACTTTGTCCTGGTGGTTAATGACTGGAGATTTATCTCAATTAACATATAGGTGTTCAGATGTATCTCACTTCCTCCAAGGAATTTTGGTGGCCGGGCATCTCGTCGTTAGCATGGCCGAGCGGTCTTCGGAGGCGTGGGTTCTAATCCCACTGCTGCCAGTTTTTGAAGTCTGGAAGCTCTTGAAATGTTCATGACAGATAATCCCACGTAATTTAAGATCAATGTTCTTGTGAAACGCATAGGTAGCCCTGAGGATACTAAAGAGGTATAAAAATGCAGTAAGGCGTGTTCTTGGTCAGGGATGATGCCCAATCTGTGGACCTCCACCTATTGCAAAATGACAACTTCCATCATGCCTGGACAGCCTACAGCTGTCAGAGAATGCTACGAAAAAACATTGCCTTTTTGGAAGTTGTCTTGCTGATGCCTCTCCAGTGCGCACCTGTTGTCACTTTCATTTGCACTAAAGCAGGTGAAATGGATCCCTAATTGCTTATGCTTCCTAACTGGACAGATTGATATTCCTGAAGTTTAAGTGACTTGGGAGTTATACTGTGTCAGGCATTTTCATAACTGTATGTGATTTCTCATGATAATATGGTCGAAATGGACTTTCATTTCCTTTAAGATATAGACTAAACCAGAGTTTTGCTATACAACTGAAACAGGCCAAGATGAGGTCATGCAGGGTTCAGTCTGTGTATAAGTTTATACTGAATACAAAGTATATTGTTTTAAAAAGTTAGTGCCAATAGATGTGGGCTTATCTTAAAGAATATAATGGGTCTCACATACACTGTCTGGAAGACACTACCATGTAATAACAAAGTGTGGTCCTTTCTTAAGTACTGGGGTCAAGAGAGGTTATTGAGTGTAATTCCAGATAATCACTAGTGTAACGTATATATTCATGTGTGATTGCATATAGCTTTAGTATATTTTAACCAATGATACATATGTTTGTATATTCATATCCAGTTACTGATAATGCATCATTGTATCAAATTGTGTATATATATATTATGCCATGTATGTATCAATGAGTGTATATTCTATAGAAGTATAGAAGCTGGTTTTGCGAAGAGGGAAGAGGATTTTCTGTCAGAGAAGAGCTCAATTATCTTAGACGGCAATTAATCAGTCATTTGGATGGCTAAAATACACAAACTGGTTAAACTATCTAATGACCATTGTATTCGTATCTGCCCCATAAATTCAAGGATTAGGGAAACTTCTAATACCGCCAGTCAATCTGAGCAAAGTGTCATAAAGAACACATTCTTTGGCTGATATAATGAGCAAAGGTTAAGAAGGTCATGTGAACAGATTAGATCTGTACACATCTGGCTTTCCTGAATATTTGAATTCTAAAAACATCACAGATGATACAATAGTTCCATCAAGTGATAGATGGACAGAAGTTTCTAAAAAAATGCCAATTAAATGACGTTATTACCATAATTACCATACATTAACACCCACCTTATTCGATTGAAAATACCTAATCCAAGAGGGGATGGACATAGATAAGCATTTTTGAAGAAGTCTGGAAGCTCTTGAAATGTTGATGACAGGTAATCCGACGTAATTTAAGATCAATGTTCTTGTGAAACGCATAGGTATCCCTGAGGATACTCTTCTGAAGAGATATAAAAATGCAGGAAGGCGTATTCTGGGTCAGGGATGATGCCCAAACTGTGGCCCTCCACCTATTGCAAAATGACAACTTCCATCATGCCTGGACATCCTACAACTGTCAGAGAATGCTTCGAGTTGTATCTTTTTAACAGCTAGAGATTGGACATTCCTGTTCTAGGTGATACTTCCTGAAGCCTTGGTCACAGAATAAGCTCTCTTGATGCGGTAGCTTTGTTGGTATTTGACGCACGTCAGGGTAAGCGCTTTCCTAGACTGAAAAAGATGCGTAATAATGCTTTGTTAAGCAGTAGCAAGGTGGCGCTGTTGAAATGTTTGGACTTTGGTTCCTATCAGACTGGAGGAAGGTATTTGTAGTTCTCTGCCGCCAAAGTTAAACATTCATTTCAACTGCAGAATAGATTGTGCTTCTTTTCAAATGGGGCCCTGAAAATGGTTGAATGGTTGTAGCATGGCCAAGCGGTCTGAGGCCTTGGATTAAGACTCCAGTCTCTTTGTGGGCGTACATTCGAATCCCATTGCTGCCATCCTTGTGTTCTTTTGAAATTCTTCTCGGAGGTAGTTTATGGGTTTTTCTTATCCATTGCTCAAAAAACAAAATTAAGGGAGCAATTAAATCACACATGGAATCTCCGTGAATGAAAGCTTCAAGTTGAAAGTCTTTATTGGTATAAATTGTGTAATTGATTGAGAATAAAGTGACGGACTAATCGTCAGTGGAAAGCAAACTCATTAACCCATGGGAGGATGGATTCCAAATCACCCCTAAAATCTAAGTAAAAGAATTCAAATCAAAGATGGTTCTAAATTGCGTGAATTTCATCACAGCAACTCATAATGTGACTCAGTAGTGTCTATTGACCCTAAGTGCCTGTATGCACTCCCAACAATCTCTGAGTATGCTCCTAATGAGACGGCAGATGTTGTCCTGGGGGATCTCCTCCCAGACCTGGATTAGGGTATGAGTTGACTCCTGGATGGTCTGTGGCGCTACTTTGGCTGCGTTGAGCCAGAATGTTCCAGAGCGTCTCAACTGGATTCAGGGAAACGTGAGGGCCCGTCACTAGCATCAATGCCTTCACCATCCAGGAACTGCCTGCACACTTTGGCCCCATGCGGCTGGGCATTGTCCTGCAGCAGCTGGCAACCAGGACTTGCTGCACCAACGTACGTAGCTCTGAGGATTTCATACCGGTACCTAACAGCAGTCAGGGAGAGAGTAATTGTCTGTGGCCACCACCAGCAAAAAAACATTCCCTTTTCTGAAGTTGTCTTGCTGTTGCCTCTCCAGTTGGCACCTTTTGTCACTTTCATTTGCACTAAAGCAGATAAAATAGATCCCTAATGGCTTATGCTTCCTAACTGGACAGAATTTGATATTCCTGAAGTTTACGTGACTTGGGGGGTTATACTGTGATGCTTAAGTGTTCCCTTAACTTTTTTTGTAGCAGTGTAGATTAAGCAGCATGCTCTTGAAAGTTTTCCTGCCATTAGATGAATATGTGTGTAGTTGTCCGGTCAGATGAGGTTTATGAAAAGATAGTTGTGAGAATCCCTACTTTGTCCTGGTGGTTAATGACTAGAGATTTAATTCAATTAAAACATAGGCGTTCAGATGTACAAACCGGATTCCAAAAAAGTTGGGACACTATACAAATCGTGAATAAAAACTGAATGCAATGATGTGGAGGTGCCAACTTCTAATATTTTATTCAGAATAGAACATAAATCACGGAACAAAAGTTTAAACTGAGAAAATGTACAATTTTAAGGGAAAAATATGTTGATTCAGAATTTCTTGGTGTCAACAAATCCCAAAAAAGTTGGGACAAGGCCATTTTCACCACTGTGTGGCATCTCCCCTTCTTCTTACAACACTAAACAGACGTCAGGGGACCGAGGAGACCAGTTCCTCAAGTTTAGAAATAGGAATGCTCTACCATTCTTGTCTAATACAGACCTCTAACTGTTCAATCGTCTTGGGCCTTCTTTGTTGCACCTTCCTCTTTATGATGAGCCAAATGTTCTCTATAGGTGAAAGATCTGGACTGCAGACTGGCCATTTCAGTACCCGGATCCTTCTCCTACGCAGCCATGATGTTGTGATTGATGCAGAATGTGGTCTGGCATTATCTTGTTGAAAAATGCAGGGTCTTCCCTGAAAGAGATGACGTCTGGATGGGAGCATATGTTGTTCTAGAACCTGAATATATTTCTCTGCATTGATGGTGCCTATCCAGACATGCAAGCTGCCCATGCCACACGCACTCATGCAACCCCATACCATCAGAGATGCAGGCTTCTGAACTGAGCATTGATAACAACTTGGGTTGTCCTTGTCCTCTTTGGTCCGGATGATATGGCGTCCCAGATTTCCAAAAAGAACTTCGAATCATGACTCATCTGACCACAGAACAGCCTTCCATTTTGCCACACTCCATTTTAAATGATCCCTGGCCCAGTAATAACGCCTGAGCTTGTGGATCTTGCTTAGAAATGGCTTCTTTTTTGCACTGTAGAGTTTCAGCTGACAACGGCGGATGGCACGGTGGATTGTGTTCACTGACAATGGTTTCTGGAAGTATTCCTGAGCCCATTCTGTGATTTCCTTTACAGTAGCATTCCTGTTTGTGGTGCAGTGTCGTTTAAGGGCCCGGAGATCACAGGCATCCAGTATGGTTTTACGGCCTTGACCCTTACGCACAGAGATTGTTCCAGATTCTCTGAATCTTCTGATGATGTTATGCACAGTTGATGATGATAGATGCAAAGTCTTTGCAATTTTTCGCTGGGTAACACCTTTCTGATATTGCTCCACTATCTTTCTGCGCAACATTGTGGGAATTGGTGATCCTCTACCCATCTTGGCTTCTGAGAGACACTGCCACTCTGAGAAGCTCTTTTTATACCCAATCATGTTGCCAATTGACCTAATTAGTGTTAATTGGTCTTCCAGCTCTTCGTTATGCTCAAATTTACTTTTTCCAGCCTCTTATTGCTACTTGTCACAACTTTTTGGGGATTTGTTGACATTTTGAATCAACATATTTTTCCTTTAAAATGATACATTTACTCGGATTAAACGTTTGATCTGTCATCTACGTTCTATTACAAATAAAATATTGACATTTGCCATCTCCACATCATTGCATTCAGTTTTTATTCACAATTTGTTTAGTGTCCCAACTTTTTTGTAATCCGGTTTGTATCTCACTTCCTCCAATCAATTTTGTTGGCCGGGCATCTCGTCGGTAGCGTGCCCGAGCGGTTTAAGGTGCTGAATTTAGGCTCCGGTCTCTTCGGAGGCGTGGGTTTGAATCCGACTGCTTCCAGTTTTTGAAGTCTGGAAGCTCTTGAAATGTTCATGACAGATAATCCCACGTAATTTAAGATCAATGTTCTTGTGAAACGCATAGGTAGCCCTGTGGATACTCTCCTGAAGGCCTCATGCACACGACCGTTGTTTGTTTCCGCGTCTGTTCTGTTTTTTTTCACGGATAGGATGCTTCCCTATTCATTTCAATGGGTCCGTCAACAAATGCGGATGATCAACCGTTTTTGTTCCGCATCCATTGTCCGTGTTTACATTCCGTCAAAATAATAGACAGTGGAGGTCTGGATCCTGGCATTCCCCACAATCACCAGTTTGAAGAGGCAATGGTGCTCCACTGTTCACACCCTGTAGGCAAGTGACATCACATTTATTGGTCACATGGCGTATGTACTGCTCAGTTCTATTCATGGGAACGGCCCTTGACTGCCATACCAAGCACAACCTATAGGGGGAGGGAATGAACCATGCCAACATGGTTAACCCCTTCCTGATTGTCCAACACTATACAGTACATAGGTGGTCAGGTATTTAAGTGCAACGAGCCCCACAGCCCATGGTAGCCTTTTGTTTTAAGCCTTGATCGCACACATTTAACACCTCAGATGCTGTGGTCAAACTTCACCAGGACAACTGAGTGCTCAAAGTGGGAATCGGGGGAGCCGGATGGTGTGTGTGATAGCCTCTGACTCCTCAATAATACAAGGCTTACGCAGCTATGCTCCTGTGATTAATCTAATGATTGTTTGTTTGAGTTCCCTATGGGAACTATTAAAAAGTGTAAAAAATTAAAAACAAACAAAAAAATAAAAAAAATGTAAAAAAACATAACAGAATAAAAATAAACATCACAGACATCACCACGTGCAAAAACACTCATACTATTAAAATATAAATATATCCCATACGGTTGATTGCCATTTTTTTTGTCACTTTTCCTCCCCAACGAAATATAGTAAAAAGTGATCAAAAAGCAGTACACGCTACAAAATGGTATCGATAAAAACTACAGATCGTCCTGTAAAAAATGAGCACTCAAAGTGCTCCCTAAATATAAAAATAAAAAAGTTATGGGGATATTAATATGGTGATGCAAAGAAAAAAATCATTTTTTCCAAAGTTTTTATTTATTTCAGTATAAAACTATAGAAGTGTAAAACTGTAGAAAAACTATACAAATGTACTGACACGAAGAATGAATGTATCAAGTCAGTTTTACTGCACTGGAAACTATGTACGCTGTTAAAATTAAACCCATAATACTGTGTCGGAATTGCGTTTTCTTTTTCATAATTTCATCCCGTTTGAATTTTTTTCCTGCTTCTCACTATATTGTATGCAACCTTTTTAGAAAGTACAACTTGTCCCGCAAAAAACAAAGCCTAGTAGTCAGGGGCGTAACTAGAGTTCTATGGGCCCGAGGGCAAACTTTGAATTGGCCAGTGATCCAGTGATGTCTCTTTTGATGTAGATGTTCTCTTTCCTCATCTTCTCCTTACAGACCTTCAGACCAGACCACCATTTTACAGCCATTTTTCGTCTCTACAGTTTGACAAAAAAAAATCTTAGTTTAATACTCTTCCATCATCCTCTTATCTTCTGGACAAATCATCCTACCACCCCCAATACTGTGCTGCTGTGCTCCCCAATACTATACTGCAGAAACAGATGAACCCTCTGATAATACTAGTACCACACAGAGCCCCCCATATAAAATACCCCTTCTTTGTGGCCTCAGAAGATGCCCCCATAGTGCCCCCCCAATAATGTGCCAGGAAGAAGTGCTGCCATAGATGCCCCCATAGTGCCCCCAATAATATGCCAGTATAAAGTACCCCATAGTGCCCCCCAATAATGTGCCAGTAAGTGCCCACATATTTCCACCCAATAATGTGCCAGTAAAAAGTGCCCCCATAGATGCTCCCCAATCATGTGCCAGTAACAAGTGCCTCTACCCCCCCAAATCATGTGCCAGTAACAAGTGCCTCTTCCCCCCCAAATCATGTGCCAGTAACATGTGCCTCCCCCCCCCCCAAATCATGTGCCAGTAACAAGTGCCTCTCCCCTTAAATCATGTGCCAGTAACATGTGCCTCCTCCCCAAATCATGTGCCAGTAACAAGTGCCTCTCCCCCCAATCATGTGCCAGTAACAAGTGCCTCTCCCCCCCAAATCATGTGCCAGTAACAAGTGCCTCTCCCCCCAATCATGTGCCAGTAACAAGCGCCTCTCCCCCCTCCCAATCATGTGACAGTAATAAGTGCCTCTACCCCCCAAATCATGTGTCAGTAACAAGTGCCTCTCCCCCCTAAAATCATGTACCAGTAACAAGTGCCTCTCCCCCCTTTCATGTGCCAGTAACAAGTGCCTCACCCGCCAAATCATTTGCCAGTAACAAGTGCCTCTCCCCCAATCATGTGCCAGTAACAAGCGCCTCTCCCCCCTCCCAATCATGTGACAGTACAATGGAAGCGCTCATCTCCCTGTGCCCTGCTACCACCACCGCTGACATTGCAGGACCTACAGGTGAAACTCGAAAAATTAGAATATCGTGCAAGGTTCATTTATTTTAGTAATGCAACTTAAAAGGTGAAAATAATATATGAGATAGACTCATTACATGCAAAGTGAGATATTTCAAGCCTTTATTTGTTATAATTTGGATGATTATGGCTTACAGCTTATGAAACCCCAAAGTCACAATTTTGAGGTACCCTTTGCTCAGGGGTATGGATTAATCCCTTCAGGACACATGACGTACCGGTACGTCATGAGTAGTTCCGATCACTGCTGCTCAGCCCGCAGTGATCAGAACAAGGTACCTGCTGAAATCATTTAGCAGGTACCTTGTTACAATGCCCAGGGGGGAACCCCCCCCCCCGTATCGGCGATCGCTGCAAACCGTAGGTCAATTCAGTTTTGCGGTTTGCAGCTCTTTTCACGATCTCTGATCAGAGAGTTAAAGCCCCCAAAGTTGTAAACTTTATCCCAGCCTGCAGCCCCCAATCATATTGTGGCTGTGGGGGTGCAGGGGGGGTGGTTGCAGGCAGCGGGAGGTGGTGCGGGAGGCGGGCGGTGCGGCCTCCTCTGTAATATTCCCTGGTGTCTAGTGGATCTATCAGATTGTCAGCACATTGCTGACACTCTGTTAGAAATGGCTGGCATCTGTGCTTGATGAGATGCCAGCCGTTTAACCCCTTCCGTACGGACTGCGGTATGGAAGGGTTAACAGGGAGGGAGCTTCTCCCTCTCCCATCGGGGCGGCTGCTGTGCCATTGCAGCCCCCCGACAGGATGGGATCGCAGAGGGAGGGAGCCCCCCTCCCTCCCCATCGCCCGCTGCTCTCTTATGGCAGCGGGTGATGGTTGCCATGGAAGCAGGACGCTTTCAGAAGCATCCTGCTCTCCATGATACTGAAAGTCTGAATAGACCTGCTAAAGGTCTATTCACATTTCATAAAGTAAAAAATACAACACAGTGCACTATATAGTGTACTGTACTGTACTATACAGACACCAGATCCACTGGAAAATGAAAAAAACATATATCACTGAATAAAAATAAAAATAAAATAAAATACACTACACATATTAGGTATCGCCGCGTCCGTAAAAACCTGCTCTATAAAAATATCACATGACTGAACTCCTCAGGTGAACGCCATAAAAGAAATCCCCCAAAAATGGTGTAAATAAGCCATTTTTTGGCACCTTACATCACTAAGAGTGTAATACAAAGCGATCAAAAAGGCGTATGCCTCCCAAAATAGTGCCAATCTAACCGTAACCTCATCCCGCAAAAAATGAGCCCCTACCTAAAACAATTGGCCAAAAAATAAAAAAAACTATGCCTCTCAGACTAAAACATGATTTTTTTTGTTTCAAAAATGCTTTTTAGTGTTTAATGTAAAAAAAAAAAAACTAAAAAGTAGACATATTGGGTATCTCCACATCCGTAAGAATCTGCTCTATAAAAATATCACATGACTTAACCCCTCAAGTAAACACAGTAAAAAAAAAAAAAAAAAAACCTGAGACAATTGCCTAAAAACTGAAAAATATATGGCTCTCAGACTATGGAGACACTAAAACATTTTTTTTTTTTTGTTTCAAAAAGGATATTATTGTGTAAAACCAAAATAAATAAAAAAAATTATACATATTATGTATCGCCGCGCTCTTAAGGACCTGCTATATAAAAATATAATATGACCTAACCCCTCAGGTGAACGTTGTAAACATAAAAAATAAAAACGTTGTCAAAAAAGCCATTTTTTTGTCACCTTACATCACAAAAAGTGTAATAGCAAGCGAGCAAAAAGTCATATGCACCCCAAGATAGTACCATTCAAATCGCCATCTCATCCCGCAAAGAATGAGCCCCTACATAGGACAATCGGCCAAAAAAAATAATAATAATGACTAGCAAACTATGGAGACACTAAAACATGATTTATTTGTAAAACTGGTTTTGAATACCTTGAGGGGTGTAGTTTCTTAGATGGAGTCACTTTTATGGAGTTTCTAATCTAGGAGTGCATCGGGGGGCTTCAAATGGGACATGGTGTCAAAAAACCAGTCCAGCAAAATCTGCCTTCCAAAAACCATATGGCGTTCCTTTCCTTCTGCGCCCTGCCGTTTGGCCATACAGCAGTTTATGACCACATATCGGAGGAATAAATATTAAGTTTTGTTTGGCTGTTAACCCTTGCTTTGTTACTGGAAAAAATGGATTAAAATGGAAAATTTAAAAAAAAATTGAAATTCAGAAATTTTATCTAAAGGGTTAATGACGTTTGTAAAATCAGTTTTGAATACCTTGAGAGGTGTAGTTTCTAGAATGGGGTCATTTTTGGGTGGTTTCTATTATAAAAGCCTCACAAAGTGACTTCAGACCTGAACTGGTCCCTAAAAAGTGGGTTTTTGAAAATTTCTGAAAAATTTCAAGATTTGCTTCTAAACTTCTAAGCCTTGTAACGTCCCCAAAAAATGAAATGGCATTCCCAAAATGATTGATACATGAACTAGACATATTGGGAATGTAAATGAATAACTTTTTGGGCGGTATTACTATGTATTATAGAAGTAGAGAAATTGAAACTTTGAAAATTGCTAATTTTTCAAAATTTTCGGTAAATTTTGTATTTTTTTATAAATAAAAATGAAATTTTTCGACTTCATTTTACCACTGTCGTGAAGTACAATATGTGACAAAAAAAATTAGCTTAAACACCCTTAGCTTAAATAGCTTAAACACCCTTAATGACCAGGCCACTTTTTACAATTCTGCACTACACTACTTTCACCGTTTATTGCTCTGTCATGCAACTTACCACCCAAATGAATTTTACCTCCTTTTCTTCTCACTAATAGAGCTTTCATTTGGTGGTATTTCATTGTTGCTGACATTTTTACTTTTTTTGCCATTAATAAAAAATTAACAAAATTTTTGCAAAAAAATGATATTTTTCACTTTCTGTTGTAAAATTTTTTAAAAAAAACTAAATTTCTATATAAATTTTTCTCTAAATTTATTGTTCTACATGTCTTTGATAAAAAAAATCCAATAAGTGTATATTTATTGGTTTCGGTAAAAGTTATAGCGTTTACAAACTATGGTGCAAAAAAGTGAATTTCCGCATTTTGAAGCAGCTCTAACTTTCTGAGCACCTGTCATGTTTCTTCAGGTGCTAGAATGTCAGGATAGTATAAATACCCCCCAAATGACACCAAGTATGGGTATATATAAAAATACACCCCAAAACACATTGCCCTACTTCTCCTGAGTACAGCGATACCACATGTGTGCCACTTTTTTGCAGCTTGGGTATGGTGAGTTCATGTAAAATTTTATTTTTTGTCACAAGTTAGTGGAATATGAGACTTTGTAAAAAACAAAATTAAAAAAAAATAAAATATCAATTTCCGCTAACTTGTGCCAAAAAAAAAAATAATTCTGTGAACTCGCCATGCCCCTCACAGAATACCTTCGGGTGTCTTCTTTCCAAAATGGGGTCACATGTGGGGTATTTATACTGCCCTGGCATTTTAGGGAACCTAAAGCGTGAGAATCCAAATGCGTAAAAATGCCCTGTGAAATCCTAAAGGTACTCGTTGGAATTAGGGCCCCTTTGCGCATCTTGGATGCAAAAAAGTGTCACTCATGTGGTATCGCCGTACTCAGGAGAAGTAGGGCAATGTGTTTTGGGGTGTATTTTTACATATACCTATACTGTGTGTGAGAAATATCGCTGTAAACGACAACTTTTTAAATTTTTTTATACAAAGTTGTCAATTTACAGAGATATTTCTCTCATCCAGCATGGGTATATGTAAAAATACACCCTAAACACATTGCCCTACTTCTCCTGAGTACGGCGATACCACATGTGTGACACTTTTGCAGCCAAGATGCGCAAAGGGGCCCAAATTCCAATGAGTACCTTTTAGGAGGGCATTTTTACGCATTTTTCTTCTCACGCTTTAGGGCCCCTAAAATGCCAGGGCAGTATAAATACCCCACATGTGACCCCATTTTGGAAAGAAGACAGCCCAAGGTATTCCATGAGGGGCATGGCGAGTTCATAGAAGATTTTTTTTTTTTGGCACAAGTTAGTGGAAATTGATTTTTTATTGTTTTTTCTCACAAAGTCTCCCTTTCCGCTAACTTTTGACAAGTTTAATTTTTCATGGACTCACTATGCAAAAATAACAATAGGGTACCTAAAATGTAACTTTTAATAGTAAAGGTTAAAAATTGCCCAAAAAATGAAAAAATGAACTAAAAAACACGGTTAACACCTCTGTCAGCCATATTGTTTAGATACTGCATAATGTGATGTGCATAGAGGTGAACAAAAGGGATAGGATGGAGATAAAGTAGCTGGGTCTCTGACCCTAGTAACCCCTATCCTAACACGATAAGGACCTGACACCTATAATCTCCCCTTGAGGACAGGACAGTGACTGCCAGCTTCGTCAAGCAAAGGAGGGAAGAAAATAGGAGTGACATAAAGTAGAACCGTCCCAACGCGTTTCTTTGGTCAACGCCAATTCATCAGGGACTAAATAGATAGAACAGATAATCCTCAAAGGTTCAATACCATACATAAACTAGAGCTGTAGAGGTATCCACAATTAAAGTGGATGGACACAATCGTCACCTACCCCAGTTTGACCGCTCCAGTCTTATTGTATAGTGTGGATATGGTACTCAAACATTACAAATAGTCGGAGTAAACCGCAGGGTGCTGGTAGAAAAGACATATTCCTCAGCGGCAGTCATTACATCACATAAAAGACAAACACATGCTCAGCTACTTAGCTCGTTCTCCGCTAGTGGAGCATGATGACGCGGGTGTTCAGTGCGGGTATGCAGTTCTCCGCATGTGGCAGTGGCCACTGCCACATGCGGAGAACTGCATACCCGCACTGAACACCCGCGATCATCATGCTCCACTAGCGGAGAACGAGCTAAGTAGCTGAGCATGTGTTTGTCTTTTTATGTGATGTAATGACTGCCGCTGAGGGAATATGTCTTTTTCTACCAGCACCCTGCGGTTTACTCCGACTATTTGTAATGTTTGAGTACCATATCCACACTATACAATAAGACTGGAGCGGTCAAACTGGGGTAGGTGACGATTGTGTCCATCCACTTTAATTGTGGATACCTCTACAGCTCTAGTTTATGTATGGTATTGAACCTTTGAGGATTATCTGTTCTATCTATTTAGTCCCTGATGAATTGGCGTACAAAGAAACGCGTTGGGACGGTTCTACTTTATGTCACTCCTATTTTCTTCCCTCTCCTTTTGCTTGACGAAGCTGGGCAGTCACTGTCCTGTCCTCAAGGGGAGATTATAGGTGTCAGGTCCTTATCGTGTTAGGATAGGGGTTACTAGGGTCAGAGACCCAGCTACTTTATCTCCATCCTATCCCTTTTGTTCACCTCTATGCACATCACATTATGCAGTATCTAAACAATATGGCTGACAGAGGTGTTAACCGTGTTTTCTAGTTCATTTTTTCATTTTTTGGGCAATTTTTAACCTTTACTATTAAAAGTTACATTTTAGGTACCCTATTGTTATTTTTGGTTTGATTCCGGGTCCTGAATAGACACATTTTTGGGCAATTTTTGCCACTGTGAGTTTTTGGTCTCACTATGACCCTCAGCGAATACCTTGGGGTACTAATTAGAATTTGGGCCCCTTTGCACATCTTGGCAGCAAAAAAGTGGCACACATGTGGTATCGCCGTACTCGGGAGAAGTAGGGCAATGTGTTTTGGGGTGTATTTTTACATATACCCATGCTGGGTGAGAGAAATATCTCTGTAAATTGACAACTTTGAATAAATTTTTTTTTAAAGTTGTCGTTTACAGCGATATTTCTCACACAAAGTATGGGTATATATAAAAATACACCCCAAAACACATTTTTTTTTGCAGCCAAGATGCGCAAAGGGGCCCTAAAACCAATGAGTACCTTTAGGATTTCACAGGGCATTTTTACGCATTTGGATTCTCACGCTTTAGGTCCCCTAAAATGCCAGGCAGTATAAATACCCCACAAGTGACCCCATTGTGGAAAGAAGACACCCCAAGGTATTCCGTGAGGGGCATAACGAGTTCACAGAAAAAAAAAAAAAGTTAGCGGAAATTGTTTTTTTTTTTTTTTTTACAGTCTCATATTCCACTAACTTGTGACAAAAAATAAAATTTTACATGAACTCACCATACCCCTCACAGAATACCTTGGGGTGTCTTCTTTCTAAAATGGGGTCACTTGTGAGGTTTTTGTACTGCCCTGGCATTTGAGGGTCTCCGCAATCATTACACGTATGGCCAGCATTAGGAGTTTCTGCGATTCTCCTTATATTGAGCATACGGGTAATGAGATTTTTTTTTTTCCGTTCAACTGGGCTGAAAAAAAAAAAAAACGAACGGCACAGATTTTTTCATTCGCATCGATCAATGTGGATGAAAAAATCTCTGCCAAAATCAGTGACTGCGGTGCGGTGGGCTGGGAGCTAGCTACCTAACAAGTAGCTAACTAACTGGCGGTGATAAGGGACCCTTATGCCCCATTCACACGTCCGCAATTCTGTTTGCGGAACGGAATTGCGGACCCATTAATTTCTATGGGGACAGACTTTGTCCCGCTCGGATCCGGAATTACGGATCCGCGCTTCCGGGTCTGCAATTCCGTTCCGCAAGAATATAGAACATGTCCTATTCTTGTCCGCAATTGCGGACAAGAAAAAGCATTTTCTATATAGTTCACAAAACAGCGTCTGATATAGCTGTTTGATGCGATTTAATTCGGATCATCGCTGGCAGGCTGTAGCAGAACTCCTGTGACGCGCGAAACTGTGAACGCGCGCGCGTTCACAGGAAGTCTCGCGTCTCGCGAGATGACGCGCCAATGCGTCGTCTCAGAACTACAGGACCGCCCGCAGGACGCATCCCTGCGTTAGGCGGTCCTGTAGTGGTTAAAGTTATCACCACATAAAGTGACACTGGTCAGATTTTAAAAAAAAATTCCTGGTCCTTAAGGTGAAATTGGGCAGTGTCCTTAAGGGGTTAATTAGCTGACTAGAGTGTGACACTATAAGCCTAGAATATTGAACCTTTTCACAAAATTCTAATTTTAAGCTACATTAATGCAATTCCTTTTAATTTGCAATACTGAAAAAAATGGACTTTTGCACGATATTAAAATTTCACCTGTATGCTTGTCCAATATCTGCTGGAGGCCTTTTCTATTTACTTTCTGTTATGTCTACCAGAACTACTTCAGACACCAAAATCTCCAACCTTCCTCGCAGTCTGGCGCAATGGAACCCTACAGGTGGGATCCATCCCCAGAGGAGCCTCTGCTGCAAGAGGTCCAAAGAGCCCCTTAGGTCCACACCGGCAAAACTACTGCACGAAAGAGCCCCAGCAGACGACCGCCAACCCTCCAGGGACTTCCAATTTGGCAGCAGGTATATATAAGGTTTTGCTGGTGCGCCATACCTCCTGTAGTCCATATAGTGACTCTAACCCATCTTCTCACTCCTAAGCGGTAGCATTATAGGGCTTTGCTTGTGTAATATACCTCTTGTAGGCCTTTCAGCCTAAGGGCTCATGCACGCGGCCTTTGGTCAGCCGTTCCGTGCATTTGGGATCGCAATTTGCATCCCCAATGCATGGGCAACATCCATGCAGATTCCGCAGACGGATCCAGACCCATTCAACTTGAGCAGCACAAGTAGTCAGCCACTCTGTCAGGAAAACAGGGACCCCGGGGTTGGAGGGTATGGTGTAGGGCACGAACCTCCCATCAGCCTGGCAGATTCTCAGGCATTCCAGCCGCTAATGCGCCCACTTAGTCCTCAGCTGTGGACCTTGCTGGAGAAGGTTTTCCCAGCCCACACACACGCCTTCACCTGCTATTGGGCTGCAGGAGAGGAAGCTTCCTAGTCATCTTGGAGACCAGGGATCGGACACACACACACTCTGGCCATAAAATCCTGATCAGAGCCCTGGCTCAGTGCTGAGTTATTCCACCTCATGGTGAGACATACAAAGCCTCTAGGTGCCTAGTTCGCTGTTTCCTGCAGACTTTCTGTGTACCGAATTTGGAACGACCACCATTTCTGACCCTGTGCTTCCTCGACTTTGGAATTTGTCCAACTACTCTTTTGGATTTTCTTTTGGTACCTTGTTTCCTGGCTGTTACCTGCCATTGGGTTCCCTCCTCGCTGTTCTCCCTCAAGCTCACCTGTCAGAGCCTGACATATTAACTCAGTCCTCCATGGAACCCGCAGGAGCAGCAGACACCATCACAGCCCTCTCTCAACAGATGAGACTGATGACACAAGCATTCCAGGAGATGCAGGAGAGTCACAAGCATCTGTGCCAAAGGGTGGTCGCACAGGAGCGACGCAGCGCAGAAACCACCGCACTGCCACCCTCACCTCCGCCCACTCAGGCACATGCTGTAGAAATGGTCGCCAGTGAACCATCAATCGGCCAACCGGAGTGCTTCGCAGGTGATCGGAAGAAGTACCGCTTATTCATCGTCTCCTGTGAGCTCCTCTTCGCCCTGAAGCCACGCATGTACCGCACTGATTATATCAAGGTATGCATGGCTATCTCTCTACTCTCAGGGCCTCCCCAGACCTGGGCACATCAGTTACTCCAGGCCGATGACCCGGTGCTCTCTACTTGGGAGTCCTTTGTCACTGCCATGCAGAGGCTGTATGATGATCTGCTACCACCAGGAGTACTCTGCGCAACCTCCGCCAAGGCAGACGTCCGGTGGAAAATGTTGGCTGGTGCAGATGATGCAGAGAATAATTAGACATATATGGATGGCTGTAGTTTACTAGGATTCATTTGTATTGAAGAGACTTACAACAGTAAAATACATAGGCATACACCAAATAAACCAAGCAATGTATAACAAAACATGAAATAATGTTCAGTCTCCAACACCCCTTCTCATTGTGAAGTGCTTAATTAGACAAACCGATTCTTCTTGTTAGATCCATATGTCTCTTTGCAGGCAAAGGCTTAGTAAGGATGTCTGCTAACATTTCCTCAGTGGGACAGTATCGTAGATCCATCTGTCCTTGCTCTTGCAAGTCTCTTAAGAAGTCATATCTCATGTCTATGTGTTTGGTTCTCGGGTTTATCCGCTCTGTCTGTGCGAGTGCTATACATCTTTGATTGTCCTTATAGATTGGCGTGGACTCTGTCTGTTTCTGATCTAGCAATTGTCTCAACCAGATTACCTCTTGCCCTTCTTGTGATGCAGCCACATATTCTGCTTTGGTGGAGGACAGCGTCACTGTGGACTGTTTTCTGGTGGTCCAGCTGATCAGCCCGTCTTTGAATAGAAACAGGTGTCCACTGGTGGATTTCCGATCACTGGCGTCACCTGCCCAGTCTGCATCCACATATCCAGTCAGACCACTTTTCCCTGTTGATAAAAGTTTCAGTTTAAAGTCTATTGTTCCCTTTAAATAGCGTATGATCCTTTTTGCTGCGTTTCCAGTCCATCTGTGTTGGCTGGGATACTTTTCTGCATAAGAATCTCACTGCTGTGGCTATGTCAGGCCTTGTTACGGTAGCAATATATAGTAACTTCCCCATTGCCCTTCTGAATTGTGAGTCATTTTGCAAGGGGTTAATTGAGTTGTTTAATTCTTTAAGATAATTTGTCTCCATAGGCGAGTTGATTGGTTTGGCGTTATTGAGCCCAAAAGTTTCAATTACTTCCTGTATTTTGTGACTGTGGTTAATAAGAAAACTGGGTAGAGAAAACAGAAGAAAAAAATGTATTTTGCCCCTTTAAATGGCGCCACAGACCCTTGGATGAAAATATATATTGTAGGTCCAATGATTGGAATGTAGCAATCAGTAGGTTGAAGTCTCTATAAGATATCTTAATATATATATATATAAATATATATATATAAATATATATATATATATATATATATATATATATATATATATATATATATATATATATATATATATATATATATATATATATATATATATATATACGTATATAGACTTATGGTATACAGTCGTGGCCAAAAGTTTTGAGAATTACACAAATATTAGCTTTCACAAAGTTTGCTGCTAAACTGCTTTTAGATCTTTGTTTCAGATCCTAAAAGATCCTTCAGATCCTTAGTTTCAGATCCTACACGCACTTCATACGTTTCAAAGGCTTTTATCGACAATTACATGACATTTATGCAAAGAGTCAGTATTTGCAGTGTTGGCCGTTCTTTTTCAGGACCTCTGCAATTCAACTGGGCATGCTCTCAATCAACTTCTGGGCCAATTCCTGACTGATAGCAACCCATTCTTTCATAATCACTTCTTGGAGTTTTTCAGAATTAGTGGGTTTTTGTTTGTCCACCCGCCTCTTGAGGATTGACCACAAGTACTTAATGGGATTAAGATCTGGGGAGTTTCCAGGCCATGGACCCAAAATGTCAACGTTTTGGTCCCCAAGCCACTTTTGGTCCCCAAGCCACAGTTATCACTTTTGCCTTATGGCACGGTGCTCCATCGTGCTGGAAAAATGCATTGTTCTTCACCAAACTGTTGTTGGATTGTTGGAAGAAGTTGCTGTTGGAGGATGTTTTGGTACCATTTTTTATTCATGGCTGTGTTTTGGGGCAAAATTGTGAGTGAGCTCACTCCCTTGGATGAGAAGCAACCCCACACATAAATGGTCTCAGTATGCTTTACTGTTGGCATGACACAGGACTGATGGTAGCGCTCACCTTTTCTTCTCCGGACAAGCCTTTTTCCAGATGCCCCAAACAATCGGAAAGAGGCTTGATCGGAGAATATGACTTTGCCCCAGTCCTCAGCAGTCCATTCACCATACTTTCTGCAGATCAATCTGTCCCTGATGTTTTTTTTGGAGAGAAGTGGCTTCTTTGCTGCTCTTCTTGACACCAGGCCATCTTCCAAAAGTCTTCACCTCACTTCCTGAGCAAGCTCTGCACTAGTGGCACTCCGATCCCGCAGCTGAATCCTATTTAAGAGACGATCCTGGAGCTTGATGGACTTTCTTGGACGCCCTGAAGCGTTCTTAACAAGAATTGAACCTCTTTCCTTGAAGTTCTTGATGATCCTATAAATTGTTGATTGAGGTGCAATCTTAGTAGCCACAATATCCTTGCCTGTGAAGCCATTTTTATGCAACGCAATGATGGCTGCAGGTCTTTGCAGGTCACCATGGTTAACAATGGAAGAACAATGATTTCAAGCATCACCCTCCTTTTAACATGTCAAGTCTGCCATTTTAAACCAATAAGCCTGACATAATTATCTCCAGCCTTGTGCTCGTCAACATTCTTACCTGAGTTAACAAGACGATTACTGAAATGATCTCTGAAGGTCCTTTAATGACAGCAATGAAATGCAGTGGAAAGGTTTTTTTGGGATTAAGTTAATTTTCATGGCAAAGAAGGACTATGCAATTCATCTGATCACTCTTCATAACATTCTGGAGTATATGCAAATTGCTATTATAAAAACTTAAGCAGCAACTTTTCCAATTTCCAATATTTATGTATTTCTCAAAACTTTTGGCCACGACTGTACACAATAGAGGAATCGTTTAAAAGTCAATATGGCAACAGCATAGTGTAAGTTAAAGGAAAATATAGATTTAACTCACTTCACCCAGGCGGTATCGGATGGGATAAACATAAGACATAAATAATAATGAAAATTATTAGAAAGGGGTGTATGACACACCCTTTGTCCAATCATTATAAGGAAAAACATAACAGTGACTCCACTTTTTTACGTTTCGTGGCATTTGAAAAAGTAGACAGACCATGGAGAGGGGGAAACTATATAGCTCAAATGTCGAGATTAGAGGCAAGAAGAATCTATGAATTTGAATCATTGGTACCCAGAGGTCTGAATGCCGAGATAGAACTGTTTGGCTTCTTATAAGGCACGGTGGCCGAGGGCGACGTAACATCGGCGACAGGCTGTTTACCAGCTTGCCGATCTCTCCTCTACTTTGGCTCCCGTGCCCATATACTTCCATCTTGGGAAGCCAAATACAGAGAAACAAAATCCGATGACATTGCTAGCTGCAATGATCACAATACGGAACTACTGTCTTCACAATTGTGTAACCTTTTTATTATTATTATTATTATTATTATTATTATTATTATTATGTTTATTATGTACCTTTTATTATGTGCTTTTTATTATGTAATCTAACATTTAAAAAAAAAGCTTTTTATTATGTAGCCTATACGCATGCAATATTCTATTTTCTATATTCTATTTTCTATTTTTAATAATATGTAGAGCTCACAAATAATGTACAAAGTATCATAGGGAAGACATATATATACCCTCTGATCATCCGGTAGCCACATTTTGAACCACTCAACCAGGACCCAATATGGTTCCAGGTCGGATTTTGGAACAGATTTGCAGCTAACCCCCCACATCCAATGAGAGAACCATGGCAATTAAGAAGACACCTATAAATAGACTCTCACTACACTTTCATTACTGTTACCACTGAGGAAGGGACATAAATACATCCCGAAACGCGTCTGAGCCAGTGCAGTAGTGAGAGTTCATGAATAGGATGTTATGCACTTTGGAAAAGTTATACCGCTTACAATTGTGGAGTCTCCGCCGCATCACTTATGTGAAGACCGCATTAAAGCAAAGCTACTATCTACAGCCGATCGAAACCAGGAGCCCGAGTCACGTGGGACGCCACGATCGTTGACGTAAGGGATCACGTGGGACGCCGCTGATAGAGGCTGATTCACGAACAACCATACTCTTTTCGAGAGGAGCGGTAAAGTGCCAAAGTTCATGAGTACAATTAATTGAGTGCATGGCTACACACCAGTGACTTGTGATCAGATTCAAAATATCTGGCGCCAGTGTTGTTCGATAGTTGAACTCATCAATACAAACAGGATACTGGGCATACACATCACCCTTATTTCACCTGGTTTCTATTGGAGGACTTATAACGAATCACTGTTTGGACATTGAGGGTATCAATAGGCGATATTATTGTGCACAAGGAGGTCCTCCATTTTTCTATGTATTGGTATACAGCTATATATATATTTCATCATTTTGTAAGGTTCCAGCATCACATGTTGTATATATAGATTCACTCATTCGAGATAGAATATGTGAATAGCCACCCATAATGTTTTTTATGTTATATAGAATTAATGCATACTTCGTTTTTATCAATTGCAACCTGAATTTATTAATTATTTGGTAATAAAGAGATTCTAGCACTTTATATTATACCGGCTTGTGGTTTGGGATATACTGAGTGCCCCTCTAATCACTAATATTGAATAAACATAAAACACCCTCTGGAATACCTCCTGCGCCTGGGTAGCCTATAGGATCTCACGGAATCACAGCAGTCAAGACTCGTACTTCTTGCCAATCGTCTTTATTGAACCACAGGGTAGGGGTAAAGGTATCTGCTCAACGCGTTTAGGGGTGTAAGAAGGACCCCTTTATCAGGAGCATATGACATAATGCATGCTGTAGTAAAAATGGCGCTAAAACGGAGTGAAGAACGTCACTTCCGGTTTGCGCTCCAGCGTGGAACGCACCGGAAGTGACGTCCCGCCCACTCCACATTAAGCTACAATTCCACAAAGGCTAAAATAATACAAAAGTTGGTACTTTCTTTCAAGCTGTTTGCGATAAATTAGGTTATCAGAGCCAAAAACCGGAAGTGATATCACTTCCACATTTAAAAAAAGGCGCTGAAACGGAGTGAAGAACGTCACTTCCGGTTTGCGCTGCAGCGTGGAGCGCACCGGAAGTGACGTCCCGCCTACTCCACATCCAGATCAGTTCCACAAAAGCTGAAATAATACCAATTTTGATAGTAATATTTGCAGTACTAAAAGTATACTGATATATTGGCATGACATACTTTCTCTCAAGCTATTTGCGACAAATTAATTTATCGGAGCTAAAAACCGGAAGTGCGTACCTCCGGTGATTGGAACGCAGATTCAAGCTTTGGTGACCCTCGATGACCCTGATCCGGGGGAGGGACCTAAATAATGATATTCCTTTATGGGGGCTGGCTATTTGGAGGGTGAATTACATAGTGGCACACATATATATGTTAAAAACTTATTAATAAAAAATATATAAAAATGATGATATAAGACACTGACAAAAGACACTAACATAAAAAATTTTTTAATAGAAAATTGATAGTAATAGTGATAAAAAATGCTTGTGTGGAGATAATGCCTAGAAGTTCATATAGTAATGTACTACATTTGAGTGAACTACAAATACAGATATATACTTAAATATAGAAGTATGTAAACTCAGGAGAACATAAAGTTGGAAAACTCATCATATTTAGGGGAATTCTTAAGGTTAATGCGTTCGTACTGTGGAGTTAGTGTCCGATCCTATTTGGGTCGGGCACCAACCGTACCAACAGTACCAACCTGATTACAGCTAGCGTTATTAATATATGATGCCATTTGGACATCACTTTTTAAAAAGAACCATAATTTGACACATTAGTATGTTCCTTAGTAGGGGGGAAGAATATTGTTTGTTGAATATTGGTTACTTAGGATTTAGATGGGTAGCACAGGGGTTCTGGATCAATGATCTTGATGACTGAGTAATGCTGAAGGAGATAGTGATGTAGATCAGGCGGGCAGAGCTGATTCTAGTAGTTTGAATATTCGAGAGTCTCATTTAGCCCAAACGGGGAAAGGGTGTTGAGTGTATATATCCAATGCATTTCTTTGCAACAAAGTTGCTGATAAGTGGATGTACGTTCTAGGGGTGGGACTCTCAGACTAGATGGATCGCTGTTTTGCATCTCTGAATAGTGTCGCGAGACACTATGAGTGAGGATACTTCGTCTAATGTTTGAGCGATGCTCGTTCATCCTCTCTCTAACCGTCTGTGTGGTTCTTCTGATGTACTTTAATCCACATGGACAGTAGAGGAGGTAAATTACATTTTTTGACCCACAATTCAATTAATGTTTGATGGTCCAAAGGGAATCACCTTGGGTTATCCTAGGGTTAGGGATGTTTATTGTTTTAACCCCATGAGAAATCATTGGGCAACAGAGACATTTCTTTGAGGCACATTTCTGTATCCCTACCTTATCTTGGCAATCGGTGGAAGTGGCCTCTGAATTTTTTTTTGTACTTAGATTTGGACAGGAAGGGGCGATGAGGTTTTTTAAGGTTTTTGCTCTCCTGAATGTGACTGAAGGCTGTTTCGGTAGGATTTTTTTGAGGATGGGGTCTTTAAGGAGGATACCCCAATGCTTAGTAAATATTTCAATGCATCCAAAGAATCACACAGTTTTTCAGCCCACTACCATTAACAAGAAAAAGACCCATAAAAGAATATGAGGATGCAGAGGTGGAAAATCCAAGAACGCCAAAAAAGTAATAAACAAATCTCACTCTCATCTCAATTCACACGATTAACTCCTTCATCTTCTGATGCACCAGCATCTATTGAGGATTCTAACCCAGTAGCCCAAAATAAGGGGATTTTTAATCTTTCCAAACATAATATAACACCTGACGAAACACTTCTCCTAAGTAAGGGCCTCTCTTTTTGCCCCACTCAATACCCCGACACCTTCGAATTATTTGTTGATCTCAATCAATACATACGCAAACTCACCTTAATAAGACATTTCACAATAAAGAACCTAAATAAAGAAAATGGTCTAATTCCAATCCTTGACACCAATGCCACACCAACCATCTATAAATCCAACCCACCCAGAACTATCTGAACCAACACCCATTCCATCTAACCTCAAACTAAAATCTTCCTTTTATCCCCTAGAAAGCAGGGGCCCACATCTAGCGAGCTTTTTTAATATCATTCTCGATTAAATAAAAACTCTAACAGAAACACAATCAAATAAACCCATACTTAGGCCTCGTGCACACGGCCGTTGTTCGGCTCCGCGTCCGAGCCGCATATTTCGCGGCTCGGCCGCGGACCCATTCACTTCAATGGGGCCGCAAAAGATGCGACAGCACTCCGTGTGCTGTCCGCATCCGTTGCTCCGTTCCGTGCCCCCGCAAAAAAAATAGAGCATGTCCTATTCTTGTCCGTTATGTGGACAAGAATAGGCATCTCTATAATGGGCCGTGCTCCGTTCCGCAAATTGCGGAAATGGAACGCGGAGCAGCTTTCGTGTTTTGCGGATCCGCGGTTTGCGGACCGCAAAACACCAATGGCCGTGTGCATGAGGCCTTAACCTAACCAAATGTAAAAACAGAGCCCTAAGACACGTGAAGCAAAACAGAGATGTGATAATAAAAAGTACAGGTAAGAGAGGGGGTGTGGTCATTATGGACAAAGAGTATTATCTAAAAGAATTACTCAGAATATTATCAGATGCCAATTATTATAAAATCATCAATGAGGATCCGACTCTGGCTTTCAAAAAAGAACTACAAGTTTTAATCAATTCAGGATATAGTGCTGGAATCATAAACAAAAATGAAAAATCTTTTCTTTTCAATACCCACCCGACAATAGCCCGATTTTATTTTCCTCCAAAAATACACAAATCTACCACATGTCCACCTGGCAGGCCCATCATTTCTGGCATTGACTCCCTTACCTCCAACCTTTCTGCTTAAATAGATAAATATTTACAGAAATATGTTCTAAAACTCCCTTCTTACCTGAGGGATTCTTCCCACTTGATCAATATTCTTTATCAGATTGAATGGAAGACCCACTATCTTTGGGTAACATTAGATATTCCCTCACTATATAGCAATATCAAGCATGATTTCGGTCTTGAAGCAGCACCACATTTCTTGAACAACGATCAAGAAATGTCCTCAATACAAAAATAATTCATTTTAGACTTAATCTCCTTCATTTTACAACATAATTATTTCACGTTTAACGAAAAATTTTATATACAAAAAAAAAAAACAGCTATGGGGACAAAGTTTGCCCCATCTTACGCGAACCTGTTTGTGGGATTATTCAAACAAAAAATGGGGCTAATGTCACACAAAAATACTATAACATTTAGAAGATTCATTGACGATATCATTTTTATATGGGACAATACCACAGAAGAATTAGTGAAATTTATTAAAAAAATCAACCAGAATGACTGGGGCTTACAATTCACCTCTGAATACCATCCAAATGAGGCGATCTTTCTAGATATCCATATTAAAACAGTAGCTAACAAAATCACCACCAGAACCCATTTCAAAAAAGTTGACTCCAATAGTTACTTAGATTACTCAAGCTGTCATTACTCAAAATGGAGAAATAACATACCTTATGGACAGATGAAAAGGGTAAGGAGGAATTGTTCAGACACACAAGTGATGAAAGAGCAAATAAAAGTTTTGAAAGACAGATTCAAAGAGAAGGGATACCCGAAAGGACTAATTAATACCTCTGCTAGACGAGCAATCTCTATAAGCCAAGAAACTGCTTTACAACCTGCCCAGATCAAAACTACCAGAGATGACAGATATCAGTATAATCTTATCACCAGGTATAATAGCCATCATAACAATATTAGACAAATACTCACTAAGCATTGGGGTATCCTCCTTAAAGACCCCATCCTCAAAAAAAATCCTACCGAAACAACCTTTAGTCACATTCAGGAGAGCAAAAACCTTAAAAAACCTCATTGCCCCTTCCTGTCCAAATCTAAGTACAAAAAAGAATTCCGAGGCCACTTCCACTGATTGCCAAGATAAGGTAGGGATACAGAAATGTGCCTCAAAGAATTGTCTCTGTTGCCCAATGATTTCTCATGGGGTTAAAACAAGAAACATCCCTAACCCTAGGATAACCCAAGGTGATTCCCTTTGGACCATCAAACATTAATTGAATTGTGGGTCAAAAAATGTAATTTACCTCCTCTACTGTCCATGTGGATTAAAGTACATCGGAAGAACCAACAGACGGTTAGAGAGAGGATAAACGAGCATCGCTCAAACATTAGACAAAGTATCCTCACTCATAGTGTCTCGCGACACTATTCAGAGATGCACAACAGTGATCCATCTAGTCTGAGTCTCACCCCTAGAACATACATCCACTTATCAGCAACTTTGTCGCAAAGTAATGCATTTGATATATACACTCAACACCCTTTACCCGTTTGGGCTAAATGAGACTCTCGAATATTCAAACTACTATAATCCCCCCTGTCCGTCTGATCTACATCACTATCTCCTTCAGAATTACTCAGTCATCAAGATCATTGATCCAGAACCCCTGTGCTACCCATCTAAATCCTAAGTAACCAATATTCAACAAACAATATTCTTCCCCCCGACTAAGGAACATACTAACTTATCCAGTGTGTCAAATTATGGTTCTTTTTAAAAAGTGATGTCCAAATGGCATCATATATTAATAACGCTAGCTGTAATCAGGTTGGTACTGTTGGTACGATTAGTGCCCGACCCAAATCGGATCGGACACTAACTCCACAGTACGAACGCATTAACCTTAAGAATTCTCCTAAATATGATGAGTTTTCCAACTTTATGTTCTCCTGAGTTTACATACTTCTATATGTAAGTATATATCTGTATTTGTAGTTCACTCATAACATAATATAAGGTGGGACAGGTTCCCCAGAACCCACATGATATTATATGTACGATACACCTTCTACAGGGAACACTCATGTACCAGCATGTATATATCGGTTTATTTATACTTATATTTTACGTATATTATATATATATATACATTACTATATGGACTTCTATGCATTATCTCCACACAAGCATTTTTTATCACTATTACTATCAATTTTCTATTAATATTTTTTATTATGTTAGTGTCTTTCGTCAGTGTCTGATATCATTATTTTATATAAGTGGTTCCAACCACCATTCATTTCTATATATTTTTTATTAATACGTAGTGGGAGACTCAATTATTAGGGGAACAGATAGGGCGATCTGTCACAAAGATCGTGATCGCCGAGCAGTGTGCTGTCTTCCTGGCGCTAGAGTTCGACACAACCACACCAAGTCATTCACCCCAAGGTCCGGACCTTCAGAGCGCTTCTTATCAGCCACACGTTTGTATCTACCACCAATTCTCTTCAAACTTTCTTGCACACTCTGCCACACTGATGAAAGTGAAGACGCAAATCGTTCCTCCTCGGGAATCCCAGATGGCCCACCCTCACTAAACGTACAAAACTGAGGATGGAAACCATACGCACCAAAAAATGGTGACTTATCGGTGGATTCTTGACGACGATTATTAATGGCAAACTCGGCTAACGGTAAATAAGATGACCATTCCTCCTGATTTTCGGAAACAAAGCATCTCAAATATGTCTCTAGGTTTTGATTGGTACGTTCAGTCTGACCGTTGGACTGTGGATGGAAAGATGAAGAAAACGACAGACGAACCCCTAAACGAGAACAAAAAGCTTTCCAAAATTTAGAAACAAATTGGGTACCACGATCCGAAACAATATCGGAAGGGACCCCGTGAAGCTTCACGATGTGGTCAATAAAAACCTGAGCCAGTGTGTTAGCATTAGGCAATGCGGTCAGAGCAATAAAGTGCACCATTTTACTGAATCTGTCAACAACAACAAGAATAACAGTCTTCCCCGCTGATACTGGTAGATCAGTAATGAAATCCATTGATAGGTGCGTCCAAGGCCTGTTGGGGATGGCCAGAGGTAAAGACGCCCTGCCGGACGAGTATGATCCACCTTAGAACGAGCACAGGTAGGACATGCAGACACAAAATTCAACACCTCCTGGCGCCACTTAGGCCAACAGAACCGACGAGACACTAATTCAGAGGTTGCCTTACTACCTGGGTGTCCTGCCAGTGCGGAGTTATGGTGTTCCTTTAGTATCTCCAGGCGTAAATTTTCTGGCACAAACAGTTTATCCGAGGGGCAGGGGCCGGGCGTCCCCTGAGCTTCCAACACCCTCCCTCTAAACCTGAGTGTAATGCAGAGACCACCACCCCCTTTTGCAAAATAGGCTCTGGAACATCATCATCACCCCCTCCAGGAAAACTTCGAGACAATGCATCCGCCTTAGTATTTTTTGCCCCCCGGGCGATAGGTTATTACAAAATTAAACCTAGTAAAAAATAACGACCACCGAGCCTGTCTAGGGGTGAGACGTTTAGCAGACTCCAGATATACTAAGTTTTTGTGATCAGTAATCACTGTGACGGGATGAACCGCCCCCTCCAAAAAATGACGCCACTCCTCTAAGGCCAACTTAATAGCCAAAAGGGCCCTGAGATAGTACCGCTCCCACCCCCACCTCTAATGCGTCAACCTCTACAATAAAAGGAAGCAAGACATCTGGCTGTACGAGAATAGGAGCCGAGGTGAATCTTTCCTTCAGAGATGTAAAGGCAGTTTTGGCTGCATGTGACCATTTGGAAAAATCGGATCCCTTTCGGGTCATGTCCGTCAGTGGTTTGACCACCAAGGAATAGTTCTTTATAAACTTTCTATAAAAATTGGCAAACCCCAGGAAGCGTTGCAATGCCTTCAGGTTCTCAGGCAGATCCCAGTCCATAATTGCCCGGACTTTTTCTGGATCCTTGCGGAAACCTGAATCTGACAACACATACCCCAGAAATGGCAGTTCTTTTACGGCGAACACACATTTCTCTAATTTAGTAAACAATTTGTTGGCCCTTAATATCTGCAGCACTTGTCTCACATGGATCTTATGTGTATCCAGATTCGGAGAATAGACCAGGATGTCATCAAGATATATCACAACAAATCTCCCGATAAGGTGACTAAAAATATCGTTGACAAAATGTTGGAACACCGCAGGCGCATTAGTAAGACCAAATGGCATGACCAGATTTTCACAATGCCCTTCCGGAGTATTAAAAGCCGTCTTCCACTCATCCCCCTCTTTGATGCGAACCAGGTTATAGGCTCCTCTGAGATCCATTTTGGAGAACCATTTAGCACCAGCAACCTGATTAAAGAGGTCGGGAATGAGAGGAAGAGGATAGGGATCTCAGATAGTTATCCGGTTTAATTCCCGGAAATCCAGGCAAGGACGCAGGCCCCCATCTTTCTTTTTAACGAAAAAGAACCCTGCAGCCATGGGTGAAGAAGAGGGTCTGATGTGTCCCTTAGCCAAACTCTCCGAAATATAATCTTTCATAGCCTTCCTCTCCGGGCCGGAAAGATTGTATAACCGGGTTTTAGGTAGTTTTGCCCCAGGTAACAGATTAATTGGGCAATCATATGGACGATGAGGTGGTAACCCCTGACAACCCTTCTCAGAGAACACATCCATAAAATCCGACAGAAAGGCAGGTAGAGATGTTACAGAGAGTGTTGAGCACCTACTACTCAAGCAGTTGTCCTTACAATGTTCACTCCACTCCACAATCTCCCCGGCCTGCCAATCCACCACGGGATTGTGAGTCACCAGCCAGGGAAGCCCCAATACCATAGGAGCCGGAAGACCGTCCAGGACATAACAAGAGATATGCTCTTTATGGAGGTCCCCTACCTGCAGATGGATATTATGGACGATCTGAGTTAACTCTTTCTGAGTACGAGGGGAGGAGTCGATGGCAAAAACAGGAATAGTTCTGCGTAACGGTTCCGGAGTAAAACCCAGAGCCTGAGCAAACCGTGAATCCACCAAGTTGACCCCCGCCCCACTGTCCAAAAAGACGGAACAGATCTCAGTCTTATTGCCCGCCACAACGGTAGCGGACAACAAAAACTGAGACATGCGTATGGAGGAAACGAATACGCCCAGACTGTTATCCTCCGCACAGTCTGGGGACTCTATTTTTCCGGCGGCTCCTTTGTTTGTGATCTCTTGGGTTCTGAGGGACATACCTTTACAAAATGACCCCTCCCCCCACAACGAAAACAAACCTCTGACCTATGGCGGACCTTAGGAGGATTCACCCGTCTAGTGGCGCCCCTATTTGCATTGGTTCGACTGGATCACAAAAAACTGATCCCTGCCCTATAGAGGCCTCTGTAGAATTTAATAGTCTCTCCCTGAGTCGTCTGTCGATTCTTATGGACAGAGACATAGCAGCCTCAAGAGACCCAGGGACCTCGTATACAGCCAGCGCGTCTTTTAATTTTTCAGACAACCCCTGGCAGAACTGACTCCTAAGGGCTGAGTCGTTCCATAATGTATCCGTAGCCCACCTACGGAATTCGGAACAATATAGTTCAGCTGACCGGTTCTCCTGCCGAAGTCTACGTAGCTTAGACTCAGCCAGTGAGACCCTGTCCGGGTCATCATACATGAGACCCAAGGCTTCAAAAAACTCCTCCACTGATCGTAAGGCTGGAGAGTCAGATGGTAAGGAGAAAGCCCAAGCCTGCGGATCTCCTTGCAGGAGAGAAATTACAATGCCCACCTGTTGGTCCTCACTGCCGGAGGATCTAGGGTGTAACCTGAAGAACAATTTACAAGCTTCTCTGAAGGTTACAAATCGGTCTCTCCCTCCTGAGGACCTATCAGGAAAAGCCACTTTTGGCTCAGGAGTACCTTGGTTTCCCGTAGCAACGGTGGAACCCAAGGATTGCTGCTGCTGCTGCAGTACTGTTGCTTTTAATCCTGCCACTTCAAGGGATAACCCCTGTAATTGTTTCGCCAAAACCGTAACTGGATCCATAGTGGAACAGAAGAATACAAAGCAAAACAGCAGACAAAAAAAAAAAAAAAAAGGAAATGTCACTTTTTTTTTTTTTTTTAAAGGCCAGATATACTGTCACGACCGCTATCCCAGCAGCAGTCGTGTCGCACCAGACGGAGGGGAAGGGGGACCCTTATCTACGGATGGGAAATAGAACGGCCACCCCTGACAAACCCTACGCTGGCACCTGTCTGCCCTGATACCCTAGACGGGGTGTGAACCCGTGCGGCGAGCAGGATGCCTAAACCCTGAGTCACTCTAAGAAGACTAGACTGGGGAAAGGCAGATGGGAGCACTAGTCACCATCACTCATGTCTAGGAGAACAACAGGGAAGACAGTAACAAACAAACAATCTCCAGCAGAGATAGACTTATCCAGTCACGAGCAGAGAAGATGATCCCAACAACGACAGTCCACGCCAGACAAGAGCTCCACAGCAATACCGTCAAACGATCTCCTTCAAAGGTCAGAATAGCACTGGAAGTAAGGACTATATCTGGCAATGACTGCAAGTGAAACTGAAACTAATATAGTAGCTGGGAGTGGCAGACAGCACTCACCTGAGAAGAATGCCTACAAACTCCCAGTCAGGACAAAAAGGTTCACAAGGCAAAACCCGGATGACATACCCTGAACCACGAAGCAAACTCACAAGCTATCGCGAGTAGCAAGTCGCTGTGACCTTCTCTTCCCAGACCTATCTGGATCAGTCACAGTCGTGACACCATATCGGAACCAATGACAAAGTTAGAGGAAGGTGGAGCGTCCTTAAGAATGATTTCAGGGATTTAGGTCAAAAGCTTAGGGCAAGGACCTCAAAGGTAGTATTTTCCGAAATACTGCCTGTACCACGGGCCACACAAGAGAGGCAGTGGGAGATTAGAGAGGTTAACAAGTGGCTCATGAACTGGTGTAGGAAGCAGGGTTTTGGGTTCATGGAGAACTGGGCCGACTTTGCTATCGGCTACAGGCTCTATCGTAGGGATGGGCTGCACCTCAATGGGGAAGGGGCAGAAACACAAAGGGGGGTTTCAGTCAGCACTCCCTGTATGCAGGTGCACGTAGCCAGTGGCAGGTATACATACAAACAAAAAAAAATGCAACAGCACTCTGCAACCAGAACTCTGCCCGAGATAGAAGCCATAAGAGGACATAGTGTAATAATCCACGACTGCAAACAGTGGAGACATTAGTTTCCATTTTGATCAAAAGGTAGTAAGCCCACTCACCCCTTCACGGGTACTAACGCTAAATCTGACCTCCAGTTCAGTCGTGCACACCTGACTAGTTTGTCTGCCCTAGATGCTGGGTGTTAATCTACTCCCCACGGTCCAGGCCGGACTTTGCCGGGCTTTAAAACACAGCCAGCACCAGCAGTTGGGTGTGATTGTCCTGGAGCTGCTGTAAGGCTGCGGAATCATTTGAGTTTGGGAGTTCTCTGGGCTGGAAGCAAGAGCCCAGCAAGGAGGAGTGCAGACGGCCTGGAAGCCTGACGTCGCTTGTCTTGCGGCTGGACTGATAGCCAGGTGCGAACCTGCACCTAAAACCTCCCAGGTGACTGGAGCCTGTTTTGGACTGTCTTGTTTTTCCTCATGATTTCTTATGTGTGTGAACTAACACCAAGAGACTGTTTATTGTTTATTTTGTGCAAAGTGTGAATAAAACACTGGTTATTGCACTTTCTGGACTCCTTGTTTGCCTCTGTACTGCACCCGCACCGCTATCTACCAGAGCGACTCCCCACATTTGGTGTCGGATGCGGGCATGCGCAGTGAGGCTGGCGTGAACGCCGAAAATTTTTGTTTCTGCTGGGCACGACTGGATGTCCTATATTAGGCCGGCAAAGTTGCAGCCTGTGTTCCCTGACACAATGGAGGCAGTTGTAAAAGCCCTTGTGGAGGCTAACCTGCAGCAGCAGGAGACCAACCAGCTACTGCTACAGCACGTGATGGCGTTAAAAGCTGCAGGAGCATCCCACCACGACCATGATGCCCGGAAAGCGGTCCGTGCGGCGATCCCAAAGATGACCCCTTCAGACGACGTGGAGACGTATCTGGCGGTCTTTGAGAAGGTAGCCGTGAGGAGAAGTTACCCCGTGACCAGTGGGCCGAGGTGGTCGCTCCGTTCCTGGCATCCGGACCCCAGCAGGTTTTTTGACCTATCAGATGACCAGGCTGCTGATTACCCCACGGTGAAGGGGAGATCCTGGCCAGACTGGGGGTAAACGTGTTGGTCCGGGCTCAGCGGGTCCACCAGTGGGACTTTAAAACGGCTGAACCCGCCAGGCCGCAGTACTATGAGTTGCTGCACAGGTTGCAAAAGTGGCTGCAGCCTGAGGTTCTAAGTCCGGCTGCTATGCTGGACCGTCTGCTGGCCGACATCTTTTGGAGGGCCCTGCCTTATCCCCTCCAGCACTGGGTCGGCCAGGCGTCTCCGGTATGTGCCCTGGAGATGGTCGACCTTGTGGAGCGTTACGAGGCCACCAGAAACCTGCAGGGGAGTCTTGCTGGGAAGGGGTCAGTCAAACCCCGGAGGCCTCCACCCCAGTTCCGACGTCCGGCGACAGAGAGGCCTGCACGGAATGTGCCCCCTGCGGATCCGCCTCCCGTGGTATGCTGGAGGTGTCAGGAGCCAGGCCACATCAGGGCCGACTGTCCGCATCGGGGTGAGCCGATGGAAGGGAACTACGGCTATCGCCACTCCCTGTATGCACGGAAGCTGTGTGCAACTGGCACCCGTGAGGTGCAGGACAATAACCATCTGTGTCAGGTAGAGGTGGGAGATTCTCTGGCGGTGGCCCTGCTGGACTCCGGGAGTCTAGTCTCCCTGGTAAGGGCTGCCCTGGTACGGCCTGTGGAGTATACCGGCCGTAAAATCGGGGTCCTGTGCATCCACGGAGACCTAAAGACTACCCCACTGCACTAGTGACTTTGTCCACAGCGGCTGGTAAGTGGACCCACGAGGTGGCTGTCACTACTAAACTCCCACACGAACTGATACTTGGGAGGGACTTCCCAGGTTTTCCGGCGCTGTGGCCGGCAATAAAGGTATCTGATGGACCCGAGACAGGGGTAACCCTAGTAGAGTGGCCTGATACCACTGGAAGGCCCGAACCCTGGGAGCCCGAATCTGAAGGGCCAGCGGTAGGGGTGACCACTGCTCCAGCGGTAGAGGGAGACAACCCCACTGAGTGTAATGGTGGGAGACACGGAGGACTTGCCACCGGGACCTGAGTTGGCAGACCTCAATGTCTCCGGGAAAATTTTGGGACCGCACAACACCGGGACCAAACCCTAACCAGGGCCTGGGAAAGTGTTGTAATGATTGATGGTAAACCCCAGAAACCTGGGGCTGAGTTAATGTTCCCACGATTTATTGTTCTTCAGGATATGTTGTATCGGGTGAACCAAATCCGAGGTGAGCCCGTTGAACAGTTGGTGGTGCCCACCGCATATCGCAAGCTTGTTATGGAGCTTGCCCACCAACATGTTCTTGGGGGACACATGGGGTGGCAGAAAACGCAGGACCGCGTACTACAGCGATTTTACTGGCCCGGTTTGTTTAAGGAAGTAGAGGAGTTCTGTAAGTCCTGTCCGACCTGTCAGGTAAATAGCCCCCAGCCGCATTACAGAAGTCCCCTGGTCCCTCTCCCAATAATTGAGGTCCCATTCGAGCGTATTGCCATGGATCTGGTCGGACCCGTACCGAAGTCTGCTAGGGGTCACCAACATATCCTGGTGATTCTGGACTATGCTACTCGATATCCAGAGGCGGTGCCTCTGCGACATACCTCGGCTAAGCTCATTGCAAAAGAGTTAATGGAAATGTTTTCCCGTGTGGGCCTGCCAAAAGAGATTCTGACCGACCAAGGGACCCCTTTTATGTCCAAAGTTATGAGGGAACTGTGTAAATTGTTGCGTATAAAGCAGTTACGGACGTCCGTTTACCATCCGCAAACAGACGGTCTTGTCGAAAGGTTTAACCAAACTCTAAAAAATATGTTAAAAGGGTGGTGTCCAGAGATGGGAAGGACTGGGACCTGCTTCTGCCCTATCTCATGTTCGCCGTGCGAGAGGTGCCCCAGGCCTCTACTGGGTTCTCGCCCTTCGAACTGCTTTATGGCAGACACCCTCGGGGCCTGTTGGATATCGCCAAGGAAGCGTGGGAACAACAGCCTGTCCCCCACAAAAGTGTCATTGAGTATGTCACCCAGATGCAGGAACGGATGGAAAGGGTGTTGCCGCTGGTCCGGGAGCATATGGAGGCAGCGCAGCAAGCCCAGAGTAGGGTGTATAATCGTCAGGCTCGGAGTGCGGGACTTCAATCCGGGAGATCGGGTTTTGGTTCTGGTACCCACCCTTGACAGCAAGTTCCTAGCTAGGTGGCAGGGCCCCTATGAGGTTATCGAGAAAGTAGGGAAGTAAATTACAAAGTACACCAGCCAGGGCGGCGCAAGCCGGAGCAGGTGTACCACGTGAATTTACTGAAGCCGTGGAAAGACAGGGACACGGCCGACGACAACAGCCCCGGCCAGGGCTTCTAGGTGACAAGGGTCCAGCCCCACAGTTCGAGGCCTGCGAGCGGTAGCCACGGTAAAATTGCAGACAGCCTGTCTTCCAAACAAGTTCAGGAAGTCAGGGAGTTCGTCAGTCGGAACACGGATGTGTTCTCGGACCTCCCTGGCCGCACGTCTCTCATCCAACATGACATCGTCACTGAGCCTCAGGCCAAAATCCGGTTAAAACCATACCGGGTACCCGAGGCTCGGCGACGGGCCATCGCGGAGGAAGTGCAATTAATGTTGAAGCTTGATGTCATTGAGGAATCGAAAAGTGAGTGGGCCAGTCCCATAGTTCTAATACCCAAGCCGGATGGGACGTTGCGGTTCTGCAATGATTTTCGCAAATTAAATGAAGTGTCCAAGTTCGATGCGTATCCCATGCCCCGGGTAGACGAGCTTGTTGAGAATTTAGGGCAAGCCCGTTATTTTTCTGTGCTAGACCTCACTAAAGGATACTGGCAAGTACCCTTAACGGAGGCGGCCAAGGAAAAAACGCTTTTGTTACCCGCAGGGCCTGTATCATTACAAGGTGTTACCCTTTGGCCTGCATGGCGCCCCGCCACCTTCCAAGGTTAATGGATATTGTGCTGCGACCTCATCGTCGGTGCGCCTCGGCCTACTTAGATGATGTTATCATCCACAGCACCGACTGGGAAAGCCATTTGCCCAAAGTGCAGGCGGTAGTAGATGCCCTGAGGAAAGCTGGTCTAACCGCCAATCCAAAGAAGTGTGCGATTGGGTTGGAAGAGACCAAATATCTGGGATATGTCATTGGGCGGGGAGTCATCAAACCTCAGGTAACTAAGGTAGAGGCCATTCGTAATTGGCCCCGACCGGTCACCACCAGGCAGGTAAAGTCCTTCCTGGGAATTGTAGGGTACTACATGCGGTTTGTGCCCCACTTTGCCACAATAGCAGCGCCGTTGACAGACCTGTTGAAGGGGCGAAAGACGGGAAGGTTAGCTGGAATGAGAAGGCGGAGGAGGCTTTCTCCGCGTTGAAGTCGGTCCTGTGTGGGTCCCCGGTTTTGGTGACACCCGACTTCAACAGGGAGTTCGTCGTTCAGACGGATGCCTCGGAGGTAGGTCTCGGTGCAGTACTGTCTCAGGAAGTCAATGGGGAAGAACATCCCGTTGTCTTCCTGAGCCGTAAACTCACCCCAGCCGAGACCAGGTATAGTATAGTGGAGAGGGAGTGCCTGGCCATCAAGTGGGCACTCGAATCTCTCCGCTATTACCTGTTAGGGAGGAGGTTCCGTCTGGTGACCGACCATTCCCCTCTCAAGTGGATGAGCCAGGCCAAGGAGAGGAATGCTCGGGTCACCAGGTGGTTCCTGTCCTTGCAAAACTTCAAATTTTCGGTGGAACACAGGGCAGGCCGCTTGCAGGGTAACGCAGATGCCCTGTCCCGCGTCCACTGCCTCACATGTGTTCACCCCCTCAGGGTTGAACAAAGGGGGGGGTTATGTGGTAAGGTGCAAGGTACCATTGTCGACGGGAGGTATGTGTCACCGAGGTTCCTGGCCTCGGTGAGGTAAGAGCCGGGTTTTTTGTGTCAGCAGCAGCTAGTGCTGCTTGACAATTTGATACTTAGTTTGGCTGCAAAGCCAATCCGGGCCGGCTCTTACTGGGAGTAGGCAAAGAGTTGGGTGGGTGCCTACTCCCCACGGTCCAGGCCGGACTTTGCCGGGCTTTAAAACACAGCCAGCACCAGCAGTTGGGTGTGATTGTCCTGGAGCTGCTGTAAGGCTGCGGAATCATTTGAGTTTGGGAGTTCTCTGGGCTGGAAGCAAGAGCCCAGCAAGGAGGAGTGCAGACGGCCTGGAAGCCTGACGTCGCTTGTCTTGCGGCTGGACTGATAGCCAGGTGCGAACCTGCACCTAAAACCTCCCAGGTGACTGGAGCCTGTTTTGGACTGTCTTGTTTTTCCTCATGATTTCTTATGTGTGTGAACTAACACCAAGAGACTGTTTATTGTTTAATTTGTGCAAAGTGTGAAAAAAACACTGGTTATTGCACTTTCTGGACTCCTTGTTTGCCTCTGTACTGCACCCGCACCGCTATCTACCAGAGCGACTCCCCACAATATATATATATATATATATATATATTAAGATATCTTATAGAGACTTCAACCTACTGATTGCTACATTCCAATCATTGGACCTACAATATATATTTTCATCCAAGGGTCTGTGGCGCCATTTAAAGGGGCAAAACACATTTTTTTCTTCTGTTTTCTCTCCCCTACCTTCACCCATTAAGGAACTTCCTTGATGGTGTTTGCTCCTGGCAGCCGAATATCCCTCTTACTTAAACTGAAACCAAACGCATACTTTTACAGGTCTTCCCTCTGGCGCCCTGCTAGGCACTCTCAAACTTCTTCTTGTGAAGATTAGGGACAGGGCTGGGACAAGGTCCAGCACCAACAGAGGCTGAGCTGCCCAAGTGCGCCCCCCCCCCCCCGCCATTTAGATATGTATGTTTATTAATAACCTGTCGACAGGAAACCAGATGGATCTGTTATGATTCCTATAGACTTCTACTATGATGTAAGCAAAACGGAATGCCTCTTAAAGGCTTCCGTTTTGACCTCTATCTTATAGATTCCGTTATTTTTTGTTATAACTATGTTATAATGGAAAGCTGTGTAACGGAATCCATAGCGCCAGTGTGAGCCCACCCTTAGGCTGGATTCGAACGTCCATGGAACACGGTCTGTGTGATACCGGCCTGGATTTCTTCTGAGTGCAGGAGTGCACTGCGCAAGTGGTTGCTATGACGCCGTGCGTTTCCTACTGCCGCCGCAGTACAGTGTTGCACTGGTTTGATCTGTACGAGAGTATTACTGTACTGCGTTGGTTGAACTTTATCCTATAATGGCGGCTGTGCATGCAGGGGGTTGGCATGGGCTGGTTACATGATGTATGTTTATGTCAATGTTGCGGTCATGGATATTTGATTAATGGCTTGGTCCTACTGATATCTTTTGTTAGGCATCAGGTACTTCGCTCGTTACTACACCAAATTCATTACACACATTCATGTACCCGAATCCAAAAGCATAGCAGCCGGTGCCCTGTCCCGAGCTAATTCTCTTTCACAAGTTTTCCGAAGCAGACGTCTACGGTGCCACAATGCCTCGGTACGCTTCACTACTTCCGATCCCATTACCCTGGCTGCAGCTCGCTTGTTGGTAGCGAAATCGCAATTGGAGGTTGTAATAAAGCTCTTTGATCGAGTTTGTTGTCCTTTTTGGCCCCCTTCAGCGTCGCGGTTCCGGCCTAATTCTAACCGCTTTTAGGTATCCAGTAGGTAGGGGTCATTCCTTCATGTTTAACCCCCGACCACAAGTGTTAAGGCCGATTTATTGGCCTGTATTTGTGGGAGGGGCAATGATGACTATATCTGGCCGGGCGTCCCCTCCCACAGTGAACGTCGTCTTCAGCGTACCCACCCTACCCACCCGTACTTTCACTATCTAACACCAGGGGATGCCCCCCTTCAGGCGTCCCTTCAGCGTCGCGGTTCCGGCATAATTCTAACCGCTTTTAGGTATCCAGTAGGTAGGGGTCATTCCTTCATGTTTAAGCCCCGACCACAACTGATAATTGTCACTATTTAGCTAAGTGATCCCCAGTTTAAGATCCCCGCTGCTAGCCATGATTAATGTACCTTGCTTGTATTCCGAGCACCTGGATACCTCAGAGCAGATTTCCTCCGCAGCTTGATCAAAGATAGTGTGCAGATGAAGACTAGGCCTCTGTTCCGACTTTCTGATGATTCATGTTGTCTGAGCCCATAACCTTTGTTGGCTGGTGCAGATGATGCAGAGAATAATCAGACATATATGGATGGCTGTAGTTTACTAGGATTCATTTGTATTGAAGAGACTTACAGCAGAGAGCATGGGTGCTCACGTTAGCACAGGAGATATGGAAGAACAACAATAGAAAACAGGAAAATGCTATAACAGATAGTCAACACATAGAACACTGTGATAGAGTACTTGTGTATAGTGACATCTGGTGGTCAAACTCAATACTTCAAATACATAGGCATACAGGGAAATAAACCAAGTAATGTATAAGACATCATGAAACAATGTCTCCAACAGAAGACTATATTACCGAGGTCTGTGAGGTCGCCCCGGACACCGGACTAAACGAGATCGCTCTCATAGACCAGTTTCGTATCGGATTGTCGGAGCCATTGAAGCACGAGCTTGCCTGCACCGGAGTACCCGATACCCTAGAGGCCATGCAGATTGGGGTCGTTCGTGGCCCCCTTTCTGCAGTCGAGAGGACTAGACAGTGGGCACTGCGTCTGTGCCTATAATGCGCCAAACTAGGCCACTTCTTGAAGGACTGCCCCTCCAAACCTCCGGCAGGTAGGTCAGACATCTCTCTACCTGGTGTTACCCCATCAGGGTACAACCAGTCATCTCACCTTATTATCCCTGTTTTCCTACAATGGGACAAGAATAGCATTAACCTTTCTGCCATCATCGAGTCGGGCGCCAGCAGGAGCTTCATGGACGAGGACCTGGCCTTGCAGTTAGGAATTCCACTGCGCCTGAAGAGTAATCCATCCCAACTGCACATGGTGGATGGCAGCACCCTCCAATCCAGTCCCATCACCATGGAATCTCATCCCTTGCTCCTCTGTATCGGCAACCACCACTCCACACGGGTCACTTGGGACATTGTGCCTTCTCCATTGTTCACTCTTATCCTGGGTATTATCTGGCTCCAGAAACACAATCCTCTGATTGACTGGGCCAGTGTAGAGTGTTCTTTCCATCAACCGAACTGCTACGGCCCTGGGTACTTTCGAGCACACCCTGCCCGACAAACACCAGGAGTTCGCGGATATGTTTGAGAAAAAGGGTGCCGATACCTTGCTGCCCCACAGGCCGTATGATTGCCCTATAGACCTACTCCCTGGGGCCCGGTTGCCATACCGGCGCCTGCACACTCTCTCGGAACCAGAATCCAAGACCCTGAAAGAATATATAGAGGAGAGACTGGCAAAGGGGTTTATCCGCCCTTCCACTTCTCCCATCGTGGCCGTTATCTTTTTTGTGGAAAAAAAAGATGGCAGCCTCCGCCCCTGTGTAAATTACAGGGCTCTCAATGATATCACCAAAAAGAACCGTTATCCGCTTCCCCTCATTCCGGACTTATTGGATAGGGTAAAGGACGCTAAGTTCTTCACCAAAATTGACCTCCAGGGGCCTACAATCTCGTCCGCATTCGGCAGGGCGATGAATGGAAGACGGCCTTTCGCTCACGATTCGGGTACTACGAGTATCTCATAATGCCCTTTGGGCTCTGTAATGCCCCAGCCACATTTCAGCACTTCATCAATGACGTGTTGTGTGACCTTCTCGACTCCCATGTGGTGGTATATCTAGATGACATACTCATCTTCTCCTAGACATTGCCGCAACACAAAAAATATGTCGTCGGTCCTCCACCGTCTCCGGATACACCAGCTTTACGGTAAATTGGAAAAAAGCACCTTTGAGGCAACGTCCATTGAGTTCCTTGGCTACATTCTATCCCCAGGACAGGTGGAGATGGACCCCAGGAAGATCCAGGCCATCCTGGAGTGGCCCGTTCCCCGTAACCGCAGGATGGTCCAACAATTCATTGACTTTGCCAATTTATATAGGCGGTTCACTGGGGATTTTCGGCCATATGTGCCCCCATCACCGCACTAACCAAAAGCGTCACCACGGTTAAATGGACCCCGGAGGGCCACCAGGCGTTCCAGCGCCTTAAATGCATTTTTACACAAGCTCCTGTCTTGGCATAGCCAGATGTCACTCATCAATACTATTTGGAGACGGAACCCTGGAGGGGGCGGTCGGAGCAGTGCTCTCCCAGTACAGAGGGGAGAAGCAATTGTTACACCCAGTGGCCTTTTACTCCCGCAAACTCACTGGGGCTGAACGCAATTATGACGTCGGCAAGCGGGAACTACTCACCATCAAGGATGCCCTGGAAGAGTGGCGGCACTTACTCGAGGGAGAAGAAAATCCGGTGGTGGTCTATACAGATCACCGGAATCTCAAATATATCCGCAGCGCTAAGCGATTGAGACCCTGACAGGCATGCTGGGCCCTCTTTTTCTCTCACTTCCCTCTACAGATGACCTACAGGCCCGGGTCCAAAAACGGCAAGGCTGACACCCGATCCCAAATGCATTGCTCCGAAACCCGGGCCTGCACCTCCAGAGACTATCCTGCCAGCAACTTTGTTTTAGCTTCCTGCCATTCCCTAATTGAGGGAATCAGAAGGGCCAGTTCACCAGTTCCAGAGGAGGCTGCCCACCTACCACTCAAACAAGGACTGCGCTACCACCTCCAATAGATCTATGTCCCTGCATCCCAACGGGTACCTGTACTGCAGCACTGCCATGACCACCCTACAGCAGGCCACAGGGGCTGGTGTAACACTCAGGAGTATGTCCTATGCCACTTCTGGTGGCCTTCCCTGGAAGCGGATGTACGCTCCTTCATCAAAACCTGTCCTATTTGTGCAATCCACAAGCAGAAGGTTTCAAAGTTCCGAATTTGACCCAAACGTGACCCCGAACAATGAACCCCATTGAAGTCAATGGGGACCCAAACTTTGGGGCACTAAAATCGCTGTAAAAAAGTAGGGAAGTGACTTAAAATAACATAGAATACATAAAAAAAATCTTGAACCAAGAGGTGGCGGTCCAAATAGATTAGAAAGTTGACGAGGCTGTGGACGTGGCTGTGTAGGTAGAAGAGGCGGAGGAGGTGGAGGAAGAAGCCAATACTCTTTTTTTAAACATTTTTTTTTATTTGTCTGTCAATTTTGTGTGTGACCTTTAGCCATTTTTGGCTGTGTGGCCGGTATATTTCTCTACTCTGCCAATATATAACATAATAATCTTGAGCCAGGAGATGGAGGAGGAGGCAGACGTGGAGGTGGAAGGGGCGGAGGAGGAAGCCTACACTGTTTCTGTTTGTTTTTTTCCATGCGTCCATCAATTCTGTGTCAGGTTGCTAAGGGCCACAGCGCAACAGTTTAGTGTTTGTATGTTTCAGGTTAAAACCGGGTAAAAAATTAAGTCTCAGTTATAGATCTCATACTATAAAAGATGCCCTCAATCAGGGGTGATCATGTTTGCTCTACTGCTCCAAATTAATAATAACCCAAGGGTTTTACGTTTATGGAAGAAAATAACAGTGAGACACACATTGGGGTCAAAGCAAATTCTCATTTATTACAGGAAGTACAGCTGGTTATAAAGACATCAGAGAGGCATTCCCCCTGATGAATGTGGCATTGTTACATTGCCTAGAATATAAAAACATGAAAAGAGATAACACTTGGCATCTGCACATTGTGCATTGTTTTACTAACTTTGGTATGTGAACTATATAAATATCTAGCTGCAAGCACAATTTTGTAATGTAGTCTTCCTTCACTAACAGCAGAAAAGCATATATGATGTAGCAAGGTGGCGTGTTCTCTTCAATAGGATAAAACCTTCATGCTCTGGAGAAGATAAGGCATCTAAGAGCTGGAGTATATGGAAGCTTTCTTAGCTGATTCAAAGAATGATGGCCACATCTTTATCAGTCCCCCCTTGGACCTCATTTTTTCCCTAATAAAGCATAGCACATCTGTCCCAATACTCCGAATCCTCTTAACCAGCTTCCATGACAACCTAGCCTAGTGTATAGACTCCCATGAGACTGGACTTAGCATGGGGAAGTCAGATGTCTGTCCCTACGGTCGGTGATCTCCAGGAGGCGTTGTAAGCAGGAGTGGGGGGTGGACTTTGTTTCCCATCCTCATAAAATTCTCTCATGATCAGTCAGTACGTGCTGACATTTCCTGCTCCACCATGTTGCTGAAATACTGCCTCCTGCTAAGACGGTCTGTATCAGATGGTAGTGCTATATATTGTGGCTTGCAGACAAAGCTTTTCCACATTTTTGTCATGCTAATCTTCCCTTCTGAGGTGCTGACTGTGCCCCTGCTGTGTTGCCAACTTCCTCCTCCTCCTCCGTCTCATGCTTCCACTGAACCCCCGCTGTCAGGTGGAAATGCCTTCAGTAGCGCATCTACCAGTGTTCGCTTGTACTTGCACATCTTCTATTCACACTCCAGTGATGGAAGTAAGGATGGCACATTGTCCTTATAGTGGGAATCCAGCAGGGTGGCCACACAATAATCAGCACCGGTTAGAATGTAGGCAACTCGCCGGTCATTGCGCAGGCACTGCAGCATGTAGAGACAGACCATACAAAAAGAAGTGCAGCATACAAGAAGAAGCAAAGTCATACAGTCAGCCTGTCAGTACAGCAGAGAAAAACAGATGTAGCAGGGTCGAGTTTGCCTGCCAGTTTTAATGCTAAAGCCTGCTGGGACCAAGACAAAGCCTGAAATCTGTTTTGGAAAAAAGTTTACTCAAGTAAAGCTGCTGTTGAACTACATACAAGGTCTGGACTTGTTCTTTCTTTCAAATCCCTCAGTTATGGGGGGCGTTTCCTGACTATGGCGGTGTGAAGACACATGACTGAGGAGCTCCCGCCACGAGGCTGAGAATCCTGGGCTACATCCTAACACAGCAGTCGGCATTGCTCCTATGGTGCGCACAAGAAAAGGGCCATCTGCCGCCACTCCATCGGCGAGCCCAGCAGGCGACAGGGGCAACATCCAGCACTACTTTCCAGCCGAGACAGCAGGAGACTTACCTCCTCCAGGCCGCAATCCGGGAGCGGCGCCGTTCACCCTGACGCTAGATCCTGCTGCCCACACAGCTTCCTCCCACAGCAACTAAAGCTGAGCTGCGCCACCCATTACACGCCTCAGGGAAGCAGCCATTTTGTGGCGGGAACCGTGACAGTGCTCCTGCTCCTCATTCAGGTACTGGGGCTATGGTGGGAGGATAGGCTGCAGCTTACAATTGGGACATTAGAGAGCAGCTCAAGCTCCTTCCCACTAAAATGGAGATGGAGAAATATGTGGAAAGGTTGGAAAACACCTATAAATCTGAACTCTCCACAGTCAAAGCTAGCGTTCAGGCCTTAGAGGAGAGGGTGGAGGAGGTGGCCTCTATGCATGACCATACAGCTGCACAAGTAGAGGACCTGGGGGCCTACGTTGCATGCAGGGACCGCCACATAGCTCAGCTTTACCGCTTGCACGACATCGAGAACTGCAATAGGCGGAACAACATCAGAATAAGAGGGCTTCCTAAGGCCACCAAGTCAGAAGACCTAATCCCCACGCTGCAAGGGTTGTTCAGCTCCATCTTCGGGAACCTGTCTCAGACTGGCTCGAGCTGGATAGGGCCCACAGAGCCTTAGCACCAGTGAGCACAGATCCTGCTAGGCCGAGAGATATCATATGCCGCCTTCACTATTACGCAGTGAAGGAGGAAATAATGAAGAAAGTCAGGAATTTACCCACAATTGACTTTGACGGTGCTGCATTAACAATCCTGCAGGATCTGTCTAGAGCCACGCTGGCCCAAAGAAGAGCCCTTAAGCATTTATTGGATCTACTACGCAAGAAAGATATACAATACTCGTGGGGCTTCCCATTTCAGCTCGTGGTACGCAAGAATGGTCGCCGCCTAGAACTTAAAGATCTGGAGAACCTTGATTCTTTTCTGTCGGCCCTGAATTTCCCGCTCGTCCATCTACCGGACTGGCAGCTGATTCCTCCACTTTAACTCAGAACTGCAGGTCGGCGGCGCAGGAGATCCCCATCCTCATCCTCATTGGCACAGTCAGGACCTGCTACCTGATAAGTGCTGCTTCCTAAATGTGGTGCTTCTCATGGCGATATAATATTGCCCACAGTCAGCGGACTGAATAACCGATTCTACAAATGTTTTTACCTGTTGGCCTCTCTTAATGTCAGGGGCTTCAATGTCCCTGAAAAGTGGTCTGCAGTTCTCTATGGTATGCATAAGGAGAGGGTGCAGATCCTCCTGCTGCAGGAGACACATTTCAGAGGAGATCATGTCCCAAAAATTCCTTCTAAGTTTTACACCTTCTAGGTCCATAGTACCCATTAGCGGATCCAGGGGGTGGGGACAACGGGGCAATTGCCCACCCCGAGAATGCGGGAGGCAGCGCGGCGGCGGCAAGGCACAGCGAGATAAACGCTTCCAATGCAGAAGCGTTCATCTCCGTAGTCGTCTGTATCGCCATCCTCAGGACAGCGATACAGATGGCTGCGGTGTGGGGCAGGGAGGGAGAGGCATCTCCCTTCCCTGCTCCTCTGATAGGCTTCCGGCACTAGGCCCGCAGCCTATCCGATGTTGGTGCAGGCGGCGCGATGACGTCATCACGCCACCTGTGAGCTGTACAGTGTGGGACACAGGCCGGAAGAGGCCTGCATCGCATCGCTGTGAAGGATGGAGGTAAGCATTAGTGTCTTGTTTTGTGGTTTTTTTTTATTTTAAAGACCGGACCCACTGGCACATAAGGGGCATGGGGGGGGATGTCGGCAGTTTGGCACATGGGGGGGGATTGTTTGGCACATAATACAGGCACATGATACTGGCACATAGGGGGGGGGGATTGTTTGGCACATAATACAGGCACATGATACTACTGGCGCATGGGGGGGTTGTTTGGCACATGATAAAGGCACATGATACAGGCACATGGGGGGATTGGCACATGATACAGGCACATGGGGGTGGGGGGGGGGGTTGGCACTTGATACAGGCACATGGGGGATTGGCACTTAATACTGGCAAATGAGGAGGCAGCAGTTTGGCACTTAATACTGGCACATGCGGGGGAGGCACTTGATACTGGCACATGGGGGGTGGTTGGCACTTGATACTGGAAATTGGGGGGGTTTGGCACTTGATACTGGCACCTGGGGGATACACTTCATACTGGAACATGGGGGTTGGCACTTGATACTGGCACATGGGGGGGTTGGCACTTGAACTTCATACTGGCACATGGGGGGTTTGGCACTTGGTACTGGCAAATGGTGGGGTTTGGAACTTGGTACTGGCACACAGGGGGTTTGGCAGTTGTTACTGGCACATGGGGGGGTTGACAGCTTTCACTGGCACATGATGATGGGGGGAGAGGCACTTATTATTGGGGGGACTATTGGGGACCACAGAGGCACAGTGTTGGAGGTAGTGGGATGTTTTGTACAGAAGATGGGAGGATGATGGAAAAGTAGTAAACTAAGATTTATTTTTTATTAAACTGCAGAGACGGAAAACGACAGAAAAATGGTGATCTGGTCTAAAAGGAGAAGATGAGGAAAGAGAACATCTACATCAAAAGAGATGTCACTGGATGTAAGAGGTATGGGCGCGATATATGGGTGGGGCTGTGTGTGGGTGTAGCTTGAGGGTGGGCGGGGACACAGGGGCCCCATAAATTCCAATTGCCTAGGGAAGTGCCCCTCCCGAGACCAGGCTCTGGATCCGCCACTGATAGTACCAACCCTGAAGGCAAATCTAAAGGAGTCTCAATAGCTCTCCATAAATCTTTACCTTATGTCTTTTTAGATTCACAGGTTGATCCAGGAGGCCGTTACGCCTTTCTGAAACTGAAGATCCATGAGAGAGTGTACACTATCGGGAACCTGTACTTGCCTAACTCCGGACAAAATAGAGCCCTCACAGGTATCTTAAACAAACTTGATTCTTTTGCGGAGGGCGTGTTGCTACTGGGTGGCGACTTCAATTTAGTCCTAGAGCCTTCATTGGACTCGTCAACAGATGCAACATCTTTTTCCCGGTCCGCAATTGTGTTAGTAAAACAAAAACTACACAAAAGGCGGCTAGTTGATGTCTGGCGGATTCTCCATCCCAGAGGTAGAGATTACACGTATTTCTCCCCAGCCCACCACTCATATAGCAGACTGGATAGGTTCTTAATTTCTCATCATGCCTTTACTTTCTCCCCTGATGCACGTATTGGTGCTCCGATATGGTCAGATCATTCCCCGCTCTTCCTATCCCTGGAGTTGCCTGGTCTAGTGACCAGAGAATGGACATGGAGACTCGATGAGTCCCTTATGCATGACGGTGTGTGCAAAGCCGATCTTGTGTCCACCATTAAACAATTCATTGACACTCAAACCACTGACCGCACTGCGCTTCCTTTGCAATGGGAGGCACTGAAATGTGTTATTCGAGGGGTTTTTATTAGTCATGGAGCCCGGCTTAAAAAAGAGAAGGAGGAGAAGCTCACTCGCCTGGTTACACGCATGTCCTCGCTAGAACGAGCAAATAAGAGGTCCCTGGACCCTGTCATTCTTGCAGAGTTGACAGACGCTCGTGAACAGGTTAAAGACTTGCTCACCAAAACCTGTTCAAGCTAATACTGAGCACTTTCATAGCTATCTACACGAACACTCTAATAAACCGGGGAGGGCTTTGGCGCGCTTTATACATCCAAGACAATTAGCAGGATACATACCTTATATTAGGGACAGAAACGATACTCCTGCACATCATCCTGCCCGTATTGCAAAGACTTTCCAACTTTACTACGAAAGCCTGCGTAATATTAGAGGGCAATTTGCAGATATGCCGGAAGACATGCTGGAGCGAAAGATAGATGCATATATTAATGAAACGGCTGTCGCAAACATTCCTTCTACTGAAGGTAAGGAGATGGAAAAGGACTTTTCAGCAGAGGATGTAGGGGAGGTCTTGCGTGCCTTGAAAGGGGGCAAGAGCCCTGGACCTGATGGCTTTACAGCCTCCTTTTTTAAGACTTTTAAGGAGGCGTTACTTCCCTTTTTGCTGAGGGTTTTTAACAGCATCTCTCCATCCTGCCCGTTCCCTAAGCAGTCTTTGGAGGCGACCATAGTCGTTCTTCCGAAGCATAATAAGGATCTGACAGTTTGCAGCCACTATAGGCCCATATCGCTCATTAACTGCAATATCAAAATATAAGCCAAGGTTCTGGCGAATCGCCTGAACAAGGTACTCCCAGGCATCATTTACAAAGATCAGGTGGGGTTTGTCCCTGGTAGAGAAGCTAGGGACAACACCATCAGAACCATTAACCTCATCTCGAAAGCGAAAGCCACAGATATGCCTCTTTGTCTCTTCGCGGTTGATGCTGAAAAGGCATTTGAAGGTGTTAGCTGAAGGTTCATGCTAGCCGTGTTGAGACAAATTGGCCTAGGCCCCACAGCTATAGGCAGGATTGGAGCTCTATACACTCCCCCTACAGCCAGGGTACGCGCGAACGGAGTACTAGCCACTCCCTTCAGGCCAGGGCTGCCTGCTTTCTCCCTTGCTATATGTGATTGTCAAGGAACATTTGGCCAACGCCTTGCGCTCTAACCCCAGCATCACCGGCATAAAAGTAGGCACAACCCATCATAAAATTGCTCTGTATGCTGACGACCTGCTTATGTATGTCTCAATCCCTGTGTGACCATGCCCTCTATATTAGAGGAGTTCAAAAGGTTTGGTCATCTCAGTAATTTTAAGATCAAGCCTACAAAATGCTAAATGCTAAACATCTCGATACCGGATGATAGCGCTCGGCAGCTACAGCGCAACTTTCCCATTAAATGGCAACCTAATAGCCTAACCTACCTTGGCCTGCATATTCCTAGACAGTTGCACCTCCTATACCCACTTAACTATGTAGTGTTGCAGAAAAAGACTTTAGAGGATCTACAGAAACACACCATGAAACAGTTGTCATGGTTTGGCAGAATAGGAGTCCTTTAGATGGATGTTCTCCCGAGGTTCTTGTACTTCTTTCAAACAGTACCAATCAGTGCCCCTAGGGGATTCTTTACATCCTTGCAAAAAGCCTTTTCGAAATTTATATGGGGCTCTGGCAGAGCAAGACTCTCGGCTTCGGTTCTAACTAAACCTAGGTATAGGGGGGGAGTAGGGCTCCCGGATTTCCGGCTTTATCATGTATCAGCGGTCTTGATGAGACTAGTTAATTGGTCAGATAGGAAATCACCGAGAGTGTGGATCCAGTTGGAACGGGAACTCTCTCTTATAGAGCTAGATGTAGCTCCTTGGCTCACAGCTAGACCTCCTCAGGAACATTGGCCGTTTTTGGCGAGGTACACACTGTTATACTGGGATTATTGGACTACCAAATTTTGTCTCTTAACAAGATCTGGACCCCTAACTCCGCTACTGAGTAACCCTGACTTTGCCCCGGGCAATCAGGCCAAGGATTTTTTGATTTGGCATAAAGGCATGGTCCCCAGAATACGTGACATCCTCAAACAGAATACTATCCAGTCATACGAATCCGTTATTCCTGAAAACAGGCGAACTGGCTCTACCTGGCTTGCCTACACCCAGATGAGATCATATGTACAGTACCTATTGGAAGGAGAACCATGCACGGACCTCACGGCCTTTGAGAACATCTATATCTGCCCTAGCACCCACTACAAACTGCTCTCTCAACTATATCAAATATTATTAGATCTAAGCAACTCTGGTACAGCTCCCTTCTTCAAAAAATGGGAATCTGACTTACAGGTGAATATCCCGGAAGAGGAGATCTGGAGAATACGTACACTCTCTCATGGACTGTCGCTTACGGCCTCTGCCAAAGAAAAGAATTACAAAATACTAGCCAGGTGGTACTATTGCCCTTTGAAATTACACAGAATGTTCCCAGATGTATCTGATCTCTGTTGGAGATGCAAGTCTGCAGTGGGCTCCATTCTCCACATTTGGTGGGAATGCCCAACTATAAAGAGGTTCTGGGACATGATCACTGCCTATAAAATTCTCGGGGTCACCCATTGCAAACTCGCCCAAGGTGTCCCTATTGTCATTAATTCTGGGCTCCATGGCCCAGATAAAAAAAAACGCTTCTTCCTGACGGCAGCGCGTATGGTCATACCTAGACATTGGAAGTCTACTTCTGTCCCCTCTCTTGGGGAATGGGCAACTGAAATCAGACACCTCCTGAGAATGGAGGAATTGATTGATGTTGCCCACAACACAGAGGCCTTGTTTCATTCTAGGTGGAACTCCCTGACCGAGTTCCTTTGCTCCCCCGATTTCCTTGCTTGGACCCGGGATATGGACAATAGGATGGGAAGGGTGTCACAGATCCCGGGGTGACTATTTCTTAATATAGCTTACCCCTTTCGCTAACTTTAGCTTCTTTCATCTTCTTCTCTTTCTCTTCTTTCTTCTCTTTTATGACACCAGGTTAGTTGACTCTCTGTGAGACGATGAATTATGTGCAAGTAATGATTACATCGCTGGTTGATATAAGTATACTGTCTGCTTAGAGGTATCAGCAAGGTCTATTAATTTTCATCACTTTACTGTGATCGATTTTGAGACCTGTGGCGTTTATTGAGATGTAATCATTGTAAATGTATGTATTTGCTGATGTGCCTTGGATCCTGCAAGATCCTACATATACTCTCCTTCTTGTATTTTGATGTAATGCGTTCTTTTTTCGAAAACAAATAAAGAAAAAGTACACACAAATCCCTCAATTATTCCCCTATTTATTGCTTCGGAGCCAAAGCCTGGGGTCTAGCCATATCCAGGTAAGAGCACCGTGACTCACATAAAGAGACATTTTAGGCCGCACTATAACACTCGGCATCGGACTGATGTGCTATATATAGAGAGCCCAAGGAGGAGGCGTCCATTGCAATTTTGTCATCATGAATAGGATTTACTTGTTTGCCTCTATACTACAAGGCCTACAGATTTGACAAACATCCCCTAAAAATGACTTTATTGCATTTATTGTGGAGCAACAGGCGCAGGAAAGTGCACTCTGGCATCTGAGGGGTTAATCCGCCATCTTTGCCAGTCATGGCGTATGTTCTTTTTTAACCACAAGAGCGGGAAAACAGGGAAACACTCAGCCCAAGAGTGGGAAATGACAGCCCTGCCCACAGGGAACAGCCCAGTGCAAATGAAGGAAGCAAAGACTCCACCCCTAAAGCTCTTCCTCCCTCACCAGATTGTATTGGGCAAAGAGAAAACAACATGCCGCGACCTAAGCCAAACTGGAGCGAGATGGTATGGGGAGACGACGAGCCTGAACTGCGGGCAGCCCTGCAGAACATCCGATTGTCACAAATGCAGCGGGGACCGGAGAAGAGGTCCGAGGCATCTGCCGCGTCGGCTGGTGCGGTGGAGGTGGCCAGAGAGTCCACTACACCGCCCAGGAAGAGCAGCTTGTTCGTCGGCCTCAACCCGGTGGTCCCGCCAGAGATTACAGCCAGCGCCAGTGCAGTGTCCCTCTACCCACGTGGGTACTGCAAAGTTGTTGTGTTATGCTTTGTATGCTTTATTAGTTAAGTTACACCCCCTCTCAGAGCAGGAAAAAGTTGGTGCGCCACCCCATATGCAAAAGAGACAAATAAAAGTACCGCATACTAATCCTGTAGCGGTCCGGGGAGGCGAAGCTGTATGCAGAGTGTAGCACCACCCCTCCTGTCTGTGAGTCGCGTTGAAAAGAAGCGCCGCGCCCGGGACTTTAGTGTGACGTACTCTCGCGCATCCCGAGATGTGGCATGCAAGCAAAAGAGAGGAGAACCGTCGCATTGACAGCCAACCTCCATGGAATAAGCGCAAGTAAAGGCCCCGACCTTACTCCTCAGTCTGTGAAAATCCTCCAGCGAAAATAAGAATTTTCCGCAACAGTATCTCCAGCCTGCACCGCGTGTCTTAAAGGGCCATACACCCGCAATGATTGCCTATAGCAACCCCCATTCAAAAATTGTATAACATCAAATTTAGCCTGCATCATTTAAATAGACTGTTCTTGCCATGTCTGCTTAGGAGAAAGCCGCGTAGCCTGACCTCAGCGGATCCCCTGCAGCAGCTGCAGCTGGCCCCGATGCACCACCAGCCGTTGTGGCAGCCATCATGATTCCACTAACCATGCCCTACTACTTTGGGGCCCTTTGGTTCCCTTGATACTCTGGGGAAGCTCACACCCTAAGAGACTTTAAGGAGAAAATGTGTACCTTGTTCAGGTTGTACCCTGTCTCCACAGAGCAGCAAATGGAAATACTTCTAGTGCAACTAGAGGGAGCCGCACTCCGGGAGGTAAAGTCCCGGCCCAACTCTGAAAGGAGAACACTGGGACAGATATTCAAGAGACTCTACACCACCTTCGAACCTAATACTGTGTCAGAGGTCAAAATTAGGTTCTTCAGCACGAAACAACAAACCGGTGAGTCACTCAGAGACTTTGCACTGTCTTTACAAGAAGCCCTTAGAACTGTGGTTCAGGTAGACCCCCGTGAGGGAGAGAACCAAGACAAAACCCTGAAAGAACAATTGATTGAAGGTGTTAACACTAAAAACCTAAAAAGCCAGTTGAAAAGGTTAGCTGCGCAACACCCGAGTGTCACCTTCCTGGACTTTAAAGAGCTAACCATTAGCATTCTGGGAAAGAGTCCGCAACCAGAGCCTGCTAAATCTGTTAAAACTCCTGTCCATATGCCTGCAACCCCTTCCACGCATTGTCCGGTAGCCAGTCAGACAGCTCAAACTCCAGTTCCTGATGCCGTAGCAAGCTTGACAGAACAGGTTAACTTCTTGACAAAAAGCCAGGAGAAGGTGTGTCAAAAATTAGAACAGTGGGAAGAGCCTTATTGTTAGAGGATGAAACATCGTTACCAAGAAAACGTTTCCCTCCTGACTACAAAGATATATATCCCAGAGGTCCTGGTGGGCGCCCAAATGACCACTCCAACGCCCGCAGGCAACCTATTTGCACCTACTGTTAAAAGTCAGGGCATATGGAAACAATGTGCTGGCGGCTAAAAGAGCAACCCTCAAAGCCAATGACCGCCCCTCGGGAGGTAAACCAGTAGGTCCACAAGATCCCAACTGGATGCCCAGATATGTAGGATTCCGTCCAGAAGTAGCAATCTGAATTAACGGAGTCCCCTTTGTCGCCCTACTGGACACCGGGTCACAAGTCCATACCATCCAACGGCCTGTATTTGATAAATACTGGGACCAGAGCCAACTTACGCAACTGCCAGAATCCTGGTTGGATCTTACAGCCAGCAACGGGAAACCTGTGTCAATACATGGTTATTGGGAGCCAACTCTGCAAGTAGAAGAAACTACCCTACCCCAACAAGGTATTATTGTTGTACAAGCCGGAGACAAAGGTGGCCCTCCAGTAATCCTATGGATGAATGTCCTTAGGAATTGTTACACCGAAATCCTCGAGGAATTACACCAATCTATGCCTACTGCTTCACCTGCCTCCAAAAAGGTCATACAACAGACCATCCGTGTGTTAAGCGCACAACAAAAATTCGCCAATGAGAAAGGGGAAATCTGCTGTGTCCACATCAGAGGTAACAAACCTGTGATCCTTAAACCAAATGCCGATACACTAATATGGTGCCGTGCTGCCCCGGGAATTTAAGGTCAAGACTACCAAGCCATGGAAAGTCCTTCGTGCTTGACGATCATCCTCTAGTCAGAGCTGCAAGGAGCTTAGTGACCATTTCCCAAGGTAAAGTGCCTGTCCGTCTCCTAAACTTGAATGATCACCACATTACTCTCACTAAACACTATCCTGTTGCTCAGTTATTGCAAATCTCTTTCCAGGATGTCATCAGTGTGCCTGCAATTAAAGTAGAACAATCTGCGCAGGGCTCCAGTACTCCCAAACATGTAACATAGTAACATATTATATAAGACCGGAAAAAGACATTTGTCCATCCAGTTCGGTCTGTTTCCTACAAGTTGATCCAGAGGAAGGCAAATAAACCCTGTGAGGCAGAAGCCAATTTTCCCCACTTAAGGGGGAAAAAATTCCTTCCTGACTCCAATCAGGCAATCAGAATAACTCCCTGTATCAACGACCCCTCTCTAGTAGCTGTAGCTTGTAATATTATTACACTATTATGCTCCACCTGCATCATGGTGGAAAGAACTGAGACAGCTCTACACCCAAAAACCAAATTGAAGGAGTTTTGAACATCGTGAAGGAACATCATCAAGCCTTCAGTAAGCGCTCTACGGATTATGGGGAAGTCCGTGGAATCAAACACACTATCCCTACCGGCTCTCACCCTCCATTAAAAGAAAGGTATTGGCCTATACCACCAACGATGTACCAATCTGTGAAACAAATGATCCGAGAGATGAAGGATTCCAATATTATCCAAGACAGCCATAGTCCATGGGCTGCACCACTAGTTCTTGTCCGGAAAAAGGATGGTAACATCAGATTATGTGTGGACTACTTAAAGATTTATCAACTCACCCACAAGGATGCCTATCCTTTACCCAGAATTGAAGAATCCCTGACAGCACTGGGGTCATCAGCCTATTTCTCTACCCTTGTTATGACCAGTGGATACTGGCAACTACCTATGGCTCCTCAAGACCGAGAGAAAACAGCTTTTACTACCCCCATGGGCCTATTTGAATTTAATTACATGCCCTTTGGACTTTGTAATGCAGCAGAAACATTTCAAAGACTAATGGAACGCTGTTTAGGCCATAGAAACTTCGAGACTGCCCTGCTCTATCTGGACGATGTAATTTTTTATTCCAAATCCTACAAAGACCACTTGAAACATCTTACAGAAGTCTTCCAAGTCCTCAAACATGGACTCAAGATCAAACCATCTATGTGCTACCTGCTGAAGCCAGAAGTCAAGTGCCTGGGACATGTCAGCGCAGAAGGTGTTAAACCAGACCCGGAAAAGTTAGTTGCAGTCTGGAATTGGCCTACTCCTACCACAGTAAAGGAGGTGAGAAGTTTCCTTAGTTTTGCAGGATACTACAGACGCTTCATCCATCACTTCGCCCAGATTGCTAAGCCAATTCAGGAACTCCTAAGAGGATATCCAAAGAAGTATCAGAAGACTCAGATACCTGTGGAGTGGAATGAGGACAAGGAAATTGCCTTCGAACTCCTGAAAAAGAAGCTGACCAAACCACCTGTCTTGGGATATCCTGATTACCAACAGCTATTCCATCTCTACACTGATGCCAGCAAAAAAGGCCTGGGAGCTGTTCTGTTCGAAATGCAAGTAGGACAAGAAAAAGTGATTATGGTAGCAGATTGGAATGGGCTCTCCCAGGTTTTCCTCAGGAATGGGTGCTCCCGCTGTGTCAGACTCACCTAAGTCTGAATAAGGATATATTATATAGTCTGTATTTGGTACAGTGGGGCACTCCAACAAATGGACTCAATTGGATCCTATTGGTCTCGTTCTAATTTATTCATAAAATACACATCCATTAAAAATTCCCATATGTCACATAAAATCTATTCATACAATTCACATGAATCTTGCATACAAAAAAACAAAAATAATCAATATAAAATATAGATCAATATAAAATATGATATATAAACGTGGCAGCAGGTTGGTGTGTCTGGTAGTTCTATTGGACATCAGGTATTTGATAGTATTGACTCTAGCTTACAACCAATAGAACCAGCCGGCACCCCTATCACCTGTATGTCCCCGATTGCCACTATATGATGTCCCCAATAATGTCCAGTAATCTTCTTATAAGATTTTTCCAGTCCACACCTTTTTTGGGTCCGAAGATTTTATTTATATATAAACTTATTTTTCACCGGTAAATTGTTAATATACGGCCGAAACAGCGTACAGCATTAGTTCTGCTGTGCAGATAGTAAGCTGTTTTATATTTGACTTTAGTTGGTATGTTTAGATGGTATTCACAGTATAATTTTGACTGTTAGTAGTCTAATTGGTATCGGAACGTATTTCACCTTTGGTAAATAACTTGTATCGTCTGTACTCACGGTTCGTTGTCACAAGCCGAGCGCGATCAAGGTAGGTTGCTGTACCGCTGGTTTCGCGGCGTCCCGCGTGTTACAGCGTAGCTCTCCTCCTTCGTTTCCGAGTCATCCTAGCACCGGCGTCTCACTTGTGATGACGTAATTTTTTGATTTTTCCGGTCTGTATGCTGTGTTTGGACTAGGTATTGGATTCCGTTCGTAGTTTACCTGTGGTACATATGACGGTGGATTACTTTCTTTACTTTTGCTTGTTTCATTTATTCTTTGTCTCTCTTTCAATTTGCTCTGGAGCTAGTTTGCAAGGTATCAAATAGGGGACCATTCAAACCAGATGCGTTTCGAAGTAACGCATACTTCTTCCTCAGTGGATGGTTCCCCCCTGTTTAATGGTCCTTTATATACCTTTTATTTCCCACACTTTATTTCAAATGGGATATGTGGAAAATCTGGATTGGGATTTCAGTGAGGTTGCCCCACTCTGTCTCCCCGGAACACAATTAAGGTTATAATTGTTTGATTCATGTGTTTTAACACTATAGCTTTATATTTATATGAAAGTCTAATCCAGACTTTTTTTCATTCATTTCATTTTATTTTACTGTGATAATCTGGATTGATCCAACATATGACGTCATCCATATTATATAGTTGCTCTCTGCCTCTACTTTAACTTATCTATTTATTATAGCTGTTATACTGTTGCACATTCACATTTTTCACATTTGCCTTATAATAGATATCATACTCAATGTACTTCTTCAATAAAGCCGCATTCCGTTGTTCTTCCCCTTAGTGTGAACATTGTCCTATATATTTCACTACTGTTTGTAGTTTCAACGGTTTTGTAGGCGTAGATATAGTTGTCTGATCTCTACAGATCCACTATCTCTAGATCTACACTTATATTTGCTCTTAGTTATCGCAGTAGTCTGAATGTGTACCTATTTTTCCCATAGCTTTCACTATTGTTTTAAATAGGATCTCCGGTAGTTTAGTTGGTGGTATTTGTTGGTTAACTCCACTGCTATGTCTTATGCGCCTGTATTGCATTGCGCTCTCCTGTAGTTGCTATCGCTGTTGTCTGAACAGTGACTTAAATCTCGATGTATAATATAAATTATCCGATGAAATTCTTTATTTTTATTTATATTTATTTAATTCACAGAAAAAAGATGCACCACATGGATAAGCAACAGACAACACTGGCTAATCCCTCACTCTGGTGTAAAAAGCTGAGAGATTCGCCAATATTTCCAATCAGGAACATATCGGAGCACCTTTAAGCACCACTTCACGGTATCTCAGCATGACATGGGGTCCTACCACTAGACTACCTATGGTGTGTGAACAAGGTCTGAACAGTTATTAAGCAGCCTACAGCCCCCTCCCACTCACCTGCATTGCAGGACCAACAATGCAATGGGGAACAAATGAGGCCGCAAGCTACACCTACAACAGACCATGTGACACCGGCTTCCAGGTGCAACAAAATGTTTACCAGCCATATGCAATGGCACATTCAATATATATAAAACAAGAATCACAGAAATAAACGTGGCCTAAATGGGTGGGACTGCTCCAAACCCCAAACACTGTGGCGTGTTTCTAACTGGGGGGGCAGTCGCTCCGCATGTGGTTCGCAGCGAACGGCTATCCCCAGCAAAAATTGCATACAATGGAGGATACCGGCGCGAACCACAAGCACCACACAAACATCCTACACAAAATAAAACATGTGCGGATTAAAATATATAAACACATAACTCACAGAAAAAAGATGCACCACATGGATAAGCAACAGACAACACTGGCTAATCCCTCACTCTGGTGTAAAAAGCTGAGAGATTCGCCAATATTTCCAATCAGGAACATATCGGAGCCCCTTTAAGCACCACTTCACGGTATCTCAGCATGACATGGGGTCCTACCACTAGACTACCTATGGTGTGTGTACAAGGTCTGAACAGTTATTAAGCAGCCTACAGCCCCCTCCCACTCACCTGCATTGCAGGACCAACAATGCAATGGGGAACAAATGAGGCCGCAAGCTACACCTACAACAGACCATGTGACACCGGCTTCCAGGTGCAACAGAATGTTTACAAGCCATATGCAATGGCACATTCAATACATATAAAACAAGAATCACAGAAATAAACGTGGCCTAAATGGGTGGGACTGCTCCAAACCCCAAACACTGTGGCGTGTTTCTAACTGGGGGGCAGTCCCTCCGCATGTGGTTCGCAGCGAACGGCTATCCCCAGCAAAAATTGCATACAATGGAGGATACCGGCGCGAACCACAAGCACCACACAAACATCCTACACAAAATAAAACATGTGCGGATGGAAATATATAAACACATAACTCACAGAAAAAAGATGCACCACATGGATAAGCACCTGACAACACTGGCTAATCCCTCACTCTGGTGTTAAAAGCTGAGAGATTCGCCAATATTTCCAATCAGGAACATATCGGAGCCCCTTTAAGCACCACTTCACGGTATCTCAGCATGACATGGGGTCCTACCACTAGACTACCTATGGTGTGTGAACAAGGTCTGAACAGGTATTAAGCAGCCTACAGCCCCCTCCCACTCACCTGCATTGCAGGACCAACAATGCAATGGGGAACAAATGAGGCCACAGATTATATAACATGCGACGATTTAAGGGAGATATCAATTGAATATATAAAATGCACCATGACATCACATACATGGGTTTAGTGAATTAAATAAATAAATATAAATAAATAAAAATAAAGAATTTCATCGGATAATTTATATTATACATCGAGATTTTAGTCACTGTTCAGACAACAGCGATAGCAACTACAGGAGAACGCAATGCAATACAGGCGCATAAGACATAGCAGTGGAGTTAACCAACAAATACCACCAACTAAACTAACGGAGATCCTATTTAAAACAATAGTGAAAGCTATGGTAAATAGATACACATTCAGACTACTGCGATAACTAAGAGCAAATATAATTGTAGATGTAGAGATAGTGGATCTGTAGAGATCAGACAACTATATCTACGCCTACAAAACCGTTGAAACTACAAACAGTAGTGAAATATATAGGACAATGTTCACACTAAGGGGAAGAACAACGGAATGCGGCTTTATTGAAGAAGTACATTGAGTATGATATCTATTATAAGACAAATGTGAAAAATGTGAATGTGCAACAGTATAACAGCTATAATAAATAGATAAATTAAAGTAGAGGCAGAGAGCAACTATATAATATGGATGACGTCATATGTTGGATCAATCCAGATTATTACAGTAAAATAAAATGAAATGAATGAAAAAAAGTCTGGATTGGACTTTCATATAAATATAAAGCTACAGTATAGTGTTAAAACACATGAATCAAACAATTATAACCTTAATTGTGTTCCGGGGAGACAGAGTGGGGCAACCTCACTGAAATCCCAATCCAGATTTTCCACATATCCTATTTGAAATAAAGTGTGGGAAATAAAAGGTATATAAAGGACCATTAAACAGGGGGGAACCATCCACTGAGGAAGAAGTATGCGTTACTTCGAAACACGTCTGGTATGAATGGTCCCCTATTTGATACCTTGCAAACTAGCTCCGGAGCAAATTGAAAGAGAGACAAAGAATAAATGAAACAAGCAAAAGTAAAGAAAGTAATCCACCGTCATTTGTACCACGGGTAAACTACGAACGGAATCCAATACCTAGTCCAACCACAGCATACAGACCGGAAAAATCAAAAAATTACGTCATCACAAGTGAGACGCCGGTGCTAGGATGACTCGGAAAAGAAGGAGGAGAGCTACGCTGTAACACGCGGGACGCCGCGAAACCAGCGGTACAGCAACCTACCTTGATCGCGTTTGGCTTGTGACAACGAACCGTGAGTACAGACGATACAAGTTATTTACCAAAGGTGAAATACGTTCCAATTGGACTACTAACAGTCAAAATTATACTGTGAATACCATCTGAACATACCAACTAAAGTCAAATATAAAACAGCTTACTATCTGCACAGCAGAACTAATGCTGTACTCTGTTTTGGCCTTATATTAACAATTTACCGGTGAAAAATAAGTTTATATATTAATAAAATCTTCGGACCCAAAAAAGGTGTGGACTGGAAAAATCTTATAAGAAGATTACTGTACATTATTGGGGACATCCTATAGTGGCAATCGGGGACATACAGTTGATAGGGTGCCGGCTGGTTCTATTGGTTATAAGCTACAGTCAATACTATCAAATACCTGATGTCCAATAGAACTACCAGACACACCAACCTGCTGCCACGTTTATATATCATATTTTATATTGATCTATATTTTATATTGATTATTTTTGTTTTTTGTATGCATGATTCATGTGAATTGTATGAATAGATTTTATGTGACATATGGGAATTTTTAATGGATGTGTATTTTATGAATAAATTAGAACGAGACCAATAGGATCCAATTGAGTCCATTTGTTGGAGTGCCCCACTGTACCAAATACAGACTGTAAGAAAAAGTGATTGTTTATGCTAGTAGATCCCTGAAAGGAGCTGAAAAGAATGACCAGAACTACAGCTCTTTCAGTTAGAGTTCCTTGCACTTATGAGGGCTGTCACCGAAAAATTCAAGGACTGCCTTGCGGCAACTCCCTTCATAGCTTTCACTGATAACAACCCACTGGCACATCTCAATACAGCCAAGCTAGGTGCCTTAGAACAAAGATGGGCCTCACGTCTTGCTAATTACAACTTCACTGTAAAATACAGAACGGGCAAGTCCAACGAGAACGTGGATGCCTTATCTCGCCTGCCTACAAAGAAAGATCCTACTGCACACATAGATGTCTGGGAAGAAGTGGAGATGCCTGATTTCTACCAAAATTTTGCCCAACAAGGCATCCTCTCCATCAAAAACAAAAGAGTCCTAAATCCCCATCTACAGAACAATTCAGAATCTCAAATTGAAAAAGAGAGATAGATCAAACTTCAGTCAGAAAGTAGAGTAATCGGAGAACTACATGACTCTCCACCAGTGAAAGAACACCTGAGAGAATCTGCAGAAGAAATGCAGACCCAGAACTGTTGAAGCTGTGGAGACACCGGAAACAACTCTTTCTGCAGAAGGGCCTACTATTGAGAAGAAGCCTGACACCTATGAGATCACCAGAGAAAATAAATCACCTCAAATAGTACATCGCAAACACCTGAAACTGTGTAAGAAGGAGAAAGATACTGCAGGAGGAATCTATCCAGACGAGACCTGTGCAGAGGAAAATCATCCTTCAACTCAAGTGCCTGAACTACCAGTTAAGCCTGTAGAGCCTACACAGACCGTTGAAAAACTAATGATGGAAACAGATCCTCTAAAATGGTTCCTAACACCATGGTTAAAAATTGCTGTGCCTGCTCTAGTCAGTACATTGTCACATCAGCCAGAGGAACCACCTCAGGAAGAAGTTTCAGTAATCACAGCGACGGCCGTTTCGCGGCGTCCCGCTTCCTTCGGCTGCTACATAACACTAAAAGATGGCGCGCAGCTTAAAAGCGTCATAGGGGGAGGGAGGTGGAACCACACCATCACCTAGCAACCACCGACGCTAGTCAAGCAGCGCTCATTACAAATCGCGCGCATCTTGACAGCGTCATGGGAGAGGGAGGTGGAACCATACCATCACCTAGCAACCACCGACGCTAAGTAAGCAGCGCGTGTTACAATGCAGGATAAATCTACAGCTGAGCAACAAAGGCCCTAGCTGAATAAATAGTCGCAAGGATCAAATCATAATATAATAACATACAGAAAACATACAAGTTATGCTAGAAATGCAGACATTAAAAAGGAAAGTAACAATACGACCGTTCATGTGAATACAAACAAATCATGGTGGCCTAGTTTCCATAAAATTACCACACCACAATAAAGTCCAAAATGCACATGCTATTTTATTCAATTTTTAATTCTCATAACATAACGTTGAGGTCAGTGGCATGAAGAGGCCGCGGTGTTCTGTTACTTACTAAATAGCTAATATCAATATAACCAAAGCATATTGTCCACTCAAACGAGAGTGACTTACCCCATAACAGACCATCGCGACGTAAGAGCCCTTCCCTAAAACCAGGGGAGGGTGGGCGGGATCAGATGATTTCTGCACCGTGAATGCGCAATAACCGTTACCCCTCTTCTTTTAAAGCTTACTGCACGTGAGGACCGTTGCCTGGACCACCAATAGCAGGAGAGCTGGATGGCACCCGATCACATGGACCGTTGCCTTCACTTTTTCCTAAATACACGTAAGAAAAACTTTATTTAAAAAACACCCACAAACCTCTTTTATACAATGAAAGGAACCAGGCCACCATGTGTTCCCTTCATTGTATAAAACAATGATATAGGGCTCCTTCATTCCGTTCATTCAGGCCTAACAGACCAGCAGCATCTGTCTTAATAATTAGGCAGGCTTCTTTTTGAAGCAGGAGGAGATGGCGATCGCCTCTCTGCGACGTAGGGGGGAAAAACTCGACCCCCGCAAACTTTAACACATTAGTATCACCTCCATGTTGGATACGTACATGCTCAATGAGGCGAGTTCGGCCTTTTCCTGTTTTTACAGAATCACGGATACGTTCTATTAAAGGCCTCAGAGTCGGTGGTTGCTAGGTGATGGTGTGGTTCCTACCTCCCTCCCCCTATGACGCTTTTAAGCTGCGCGCGATCTTTTAGTGTTATGTAGCAGCCGGAGGAAGCGGGACGCCGCGAAACGGCCGTCGCTGTGATTATTGCATCCATGTGAGTCTCACCCCCCACCCATGTTATTTTTTGCCCTGGGCTTCGCAGCCCTGAAGATTTGATTAATAAAGTGACATTTCTTATACATATGGTGAGTGTGGCTCATCTTTACTCTATGCTCATTAGTTTATTCTCTTGGAGCCTTGCACCCCGTGATTCCGTTGGATCGTTGAGGCCGATTTTCATATTGCGAACATTCAGGTGAGAAGATTGGTGCCATCAGCTTTTCTTCATTTGTCCTTACTTTCTAGCTCAATAGGACTGCCTCTGAGGACGTTAATATACATCACAAGCAGATCTAACACCGCCAAGGGTAACCCCACTGCTAATGTGTGTTTAGAGGGAGTAGCCCTAATGGAGATATGGGAGAGAACCGGCTCCCCCTTATAGTTTGCTTTGTCCTAAGGCCTTATGCACTGCCTTAAGGAAAATATGTTTAGCTACCTGTTTAGTCATCACGGTGATCGTGCGAAAAGCTTTATACAGACCTTCGTGCTAGGAAGGGAATACAGGATGAAGCCACCCTTCTATTTGCGGGCGTCTCATAGCATCGTGGAGGGATTACATTACATGACATCCACATGCTCCATATTCGACTGTGGCCACATCGTAGAGTATTTGAGCGTTTTGTGCAGTCTTTTTGGTTCACTGGTTATACCGAGAGGGCAAACTGACACCCTACTTATGTGGGCACTTACCTAGTGGTAGCCATCTCTATGTCAGTCTATGTATGTATGTAATAGAAAATAATCTCATGCAGCACTTTAACCTTCCTTGGGTACCTTAGAGCACAACCTAAGCACAAGCTAAGCTAAGGCTTGGTTTTAAGTAAGGAGGAATGTAATACACCAGAGTGGTGTTAACACTTCTGCCCCCTGCTACTGTCTTTATTGGTCTAACCTCACGTCATCTTATGGATTTAGTCATACAGTCAGCCTGTTAGTACAGCAGAGTCAGAGAAAAACAGATGTAGCAAAGTTGAGTTTGCCTGCCAGTTTTAATGCTAAAGCCTGCTGGGACCAAGACAAAGCCTGAAATCTGTTTTGGAAAAACGTTTACTCAAGTAAAGCTGCTGTTAAACTACATACAAGGTCTGGACTTTTTTTCAAATCCCTCAATTATTCCCCCAATTTATTGCTTCGGAGCCAAAGCCTGGGGTCCAGCCATATCCAGGTATAGGAGTACTGTGACTCACATAAAGAGACATTTTAGGCCGCACTATACCACTCGGCATTCTTACCAGGCCAGCGATGTGCATCAAACCAGCTAGGCCCAGAGCTGCTACAAGATTTTGCCTGTTGTCGTACACCACCAGGCCGGGCTTCAAGCTCAGCGACAACAGCTTGTAGGACGCTGCGTCTGAAAGTCATGTTTGAATCCTTGAAAAGGTCCAATCTGTAATGTTTTATAAAGGTATGCGGACTGGACCAGGAAGCTGCTTTACAGATCTCTTCTAAAGAAGCTCCCGCCCTTTCCGTTCGGGTCGATGAAACGGCTCTGGTGGAGTGTGCTCTCAGGTTTCCTGGACATGTAAGGTTTTGGATACTGTAGCATAGAGAGATGGATTCTCTGATCCATGTAGAGATGGATGATTTTGATATTTTATGCCCTTTATTTTTGCAAATTGTACGAAAAGACTATCTGATTTTCTGAATCCTTTTGTGGATTCAAGGTAGTCCAGAACAGAACATCTAACGTCCAGAGAATGGAAGGTAATTTCCTTATTGTTGAATGGATTATTTCAGAAGGAAGGAAGTATTACTTCTTGTTTTCTATGAAAATCCGAGACAACTTTGGGGAGGAAAGATGGGTCCGGTTTAAGGATTATTTTGTCGTCCAGTATTTTGAGATAGGGTGCTCTTATGGAAAAAGCCTGTATTTCGCTAATCCTTCTGGCCGAAGTGATGGCAATCAAGAAGGCCGTCTTTAGTGATTTTAATTTGATTGAACTCTCCTCTAATAGTTCAAAGGGAGCGCGAGTCAGGCCCGTGAGAACGGTGTTTAGGTCCCAAGATGGAGTACGTGAGGCCAAATTCGGTCTAAGATGAGAGATTGAACTCATAAATCTGCGAATCCATCTGTGATTTGCAAGATCAGCATCGAAGAAACAGCTTAGGGCTGACACCTGCACTTTCAACGTAGAAGGTTTCAAATCCCTGCTGAAGAAAATCGAGTATTGATTAGGTGCGGAGATCCCAGCCCATGAACAGTACTTCTTCCATATCTTTAGATAGTTGTAAAAGGTTATGCTCTTCCTGGAAGCTTTGAGAGTGTTGATTACACTATCTGACAAACCTTGGTTTTTTAGGATCTGGGTTTCAGGATCCACCCTGCTAGCTTCAGGAAATCTGGATCCTGATGAAAAATTGGTCCCTGGTGTAGGAGATCCCGTCTTGCTGGAAGAGGCCATGGGTCCGTCATTGTCATGCTTTTCAACACAGGAAACCAGCTCTTTTTCGGCCAAAAAGGGTGTTATTAGTATTATCTCTGTTTGGTCTTGTCTGATTTTCTGAGTTACTCTCGGTATTATCGGGAGAGGGGAAAGGCATAATAAAGACCCTGATTCCAAGGTATTGTGAAAGCATCCACTTCCCAGGGTCTGTCCCTGTGGTTGAGGGAGCAGAATATTGCTACCTTTGAATTTTCCTGTGAGGCGAAGAGATCCATTATCTGAGATCCCCATTTGTTTGTTATGGACTGATAGACTTCTTGGTTCAAAGACCATTCTGCTTAGTCTATTTTTCTCCTGCTCAGGAAGTCTGCTTCCACATTTAGGGTCCCTTTTAGGTGAGTGGCGGATATTGAGCTTATGTTCTTCTCTGCCCAAAAGAAGATTTTGTAAGCTAGAGTTAAAAGGCTTTGAGATCTTGTGCCCTCCTGGTGGATCAGATAAGCAATTGTCGTTGTGTTGTCCAACATGACCTGTACGTGACAGTTCAGAATCTTGGATTCTGCTGCCTTTAATGCTTCCCATACAGCTGACAGTTCTCTGTAATTTGACGATTGGGATCTTATTAGAGGAGTCCACTCCCCCTGCCAAAATTGAGCACCGACTTTGGCGCCCCAGCCGAACTGACTTTCGTCCGTCGATACATGTATCAGAGGTATTCTTTCCCAGGGTACCCCTTTGATTAGATTGCATTTAAATGTCCACCAATGGAGCGAGGATACTACTCCCACTGGAATTTGAACTCTGAGGTCCAGAGATAGATGACATCTGTCCCATATTCTCAGGATCCACGTTTGGGATGGGATGCACGATGTTAGTGTGCCTAGGAGGCTCATCGCTTCCCTTATGGTGCAGGATCTTTTCGACACAAATTTTTGAATCTTGGATTGTAGGTCTTTGACTTTGTCTAAGGGAATAAGGGTCCTTTGGATCTCAGAATCTAATATCATTCCCAGGAACCTGATCTTGGTTGATGGATTGAGGTCTGATTTTTTTTAGGTTCATCAACCACCCTAGATCCTTTAATGTTGCCAGGAATATTTTTATGTCTTCCTGTAGGAGAGTTTGATCGCTGTTAGAGATTAGGAAATCGTCTAGATAAGGGAAGATTTTTAGGCCTAGCTGTCTCAGATGACTTATCATTTCTAAAACCAAATTTGGTAAAAACCCTTGGGGCAGATGATATCCCAAAGAGGAGAGAGGTAAATTGAAAATGATGTGTTTGACCTAAAGGATCTTTTAGGGCGAAGCGAAGAAATCTCTGGGACTTCGGGTGGATAGGCACGTGGTAGTATGCATCGGAAAGGTCGATTGTACACATTAGAACGTTTTCCTGTAGGAGGGGAATTATGGTCTTCAGAGTTTCCAAGGGAAATTTTTTGTATGCGACATATTTGTTTAATAATTTCAGGTTTATTATCACTCTGAAAGGACCATCCTTCTTTCTTACAAGAAAAAGGTTCGAGTAAAAACCTTCTCCTTCCTCCCGTGCAGGGACTCGAGATATTACGTTTTTTTCCGAAGTTCCAGGATTTCCTGCCAGACCGGATTTATTTGATTGGATTGAGGAAAAATTGAAAGAAGGAATCTTTTTGGAGGGGGAGAAGCAAACTGAATCTGATATCCCGACTGTATAATCCTCAGAGCCCAAGGGTTCTGAGAGATTTTTTCCCAAGCTGGGAAGAAAAACTTCAGTCTGCCCCCAATTTGGCTTCACTGTCTATCACTGGTTTTTTGGGGAGTAGAGAAATATCCCTTATCTCTACCCCCTTTGGGATAGCTCCAGCATCCGGACTTCCCTTTCCCTCTATAAGATTTTTCTTGGTTTGAGGAGTTAAGGACCTGTCCACTGTCAGACGCCTTTTCTAGTATTTTATCGAGTTCAGGTCCAAATACATTTTCACCTTAGAAGGGGATTGAGCAAAGTTTGGTTTTGGAGATCTTATCTCCTCCCCAGCATTTTACCCACAGGGCTCTGCGAACAGCGTTAGAGAAACCCACATCTTTGGCCGCAAAACGCACCGATTCTGCAGATCTGCAGGGATTCCCGTATTTCTTCTGTAGCGGTATTACTGGCTAGGCGATTTTCTAATTCCGCTAACCATCTAAACATAGACCTTGCGACTGATGTGGCCGCAATGTTTGATTTGAGGTTGTACATGGTGGCTTCCCAAGATCTACGGAGTAGGCTGTCTGCTTTCCTATCAAGAGGATCTCTTAATTGGAAAGTATCCTCAAAGGGAAGGGATGTTTTCTGGTTTACTCTTGCGACTTGAGCATCAATCTCGGGAATGGTGTTAAAAATGTTTGCTTCTTCAGAGCCAAATAGAAGTCGGTTTGAATATGATTTGGATACCCCTAGTCGTTTCTCAGGATCAGACCATTCGTCAAGGATCATATTCTTGATATTTTCATTAATAGGGAATACCCTAGATTTTTTAAAACGAAGACCTCCAAACATTTCGTCCTGAACTGTGTACGGTTTTTGGACTTCTACCCCAATCATTGCTCTGACCGCTTTTAGAAGCTCAGGCATGTCCTCAGGGGAAAAGTAAAATCTTTTTGCTGAATCAGAATCAGTAATTTCTGAAGATAAGTCGTCCTCGTCCCGGGGTCTGGAGGAGGAGGCATCATCCCCAAAATCCTCGGAGTCCAAGGAGAGAGGCTCTCTTATTTTTTGACGTTTGGAGGGAGGTTCAGTGGAAAGGTGAGGCTCCTTATGCACTGATAATTGCGATATAGAGGATTTTATCTCTTCCCTCATCAAGTTCCTGAATTCATCCATAAGGGACGGCTGCTCTTCCCTAATGACATTGCTGATACAATTTTTGCATAATTTTTTGAGTAATCTTCTGGGAGTCTTGACAAACAAGATATGCATTTAGCTGATTTTTTGGCTCTTTTCTGAAGCTTCTTAGGAGTCTGTGAGTGCAGAAAAGAGGGTAAAATCAAAGCTCCCAGGAGAGACACAGGAAATGCATAGGATACATTTAAATATCATCACCCCACAAGGGGGACTTATGGTTGGCGGCACAGACCCATCAGCGCTGGGCTGCTCCTGACTCGACATGTTGCTCATGCGAGAAGGCTCAGTGAGAGTCAGGTTTGTTTGGGGAAGTGGCGATTTTTAAAGTGCGCCAGATACCCGCTCACGCCGCCGCCTCCGTCACTTCCGGTGATGTCCTGCAGGAGACTGTAAGTGCCGCTTAATTTGTATAGCGCATGGGAGTGCTTGGCATGTGCGTTCCCCTTTCGCCGGTGTATAAGGGGAGGTGAACGTATGCCTTGGGAGCAGGCTCCAGAATACCGGAGCGAGTCTTCCCTCCATCCCCCTACCCAGCTTTAGTACCAGACTGCGGGCGAGCAGGGGGGTATCGCGGCAGGTATGTGACCGCAAGTAAAGTCCGTGGCTTCATCTCCTCAGCTAGCAAGGAGACCTTTCTCCGACCTGCCCTCTGTAGGGACAGGAAACACTGGTGTCTTGGTGGTGGGAGGAGGCTTTTAACCTTTCTTCTGTTCCTGCCCCTACAGAGGTCAGGAGTCAATCTCCATGTTATGCCATCGTGGTGATGAATTGGAAAGTAGTGGCGGTACGTAGTGGTGACCACGTACCGTGGGACAGTGCTGTCATGACATTTTTTGGCAGCATTTCAAAGGTCAGCAATTTTTAAATAATGGCATTCAGGGCCAGGGATCGCTGCTTGGTAGGAGGGTACTTTCTTTCCAGTGTATGGGGGATGGACAGCTAAACGCTTCCATGGGACAGTGTGGAGATGCTCGGTGATGGTGGTGTTGCTGCCACATGCTCTGTTGCGGTGGCAGGTGCCACTCTCACTCCAGAGGGGGAAAAGAGGCCGAGACTGCAGCAGAAGAGGGAACAGGAGAAGCCTCTGATCTTTCGTGGTTCTTGAGGGGTCTACTCCACTGCAGCTCGTGCTTTGAGGATAGATGCTGGATCATGCAGGTGGTGCTCAGGTTTAGAACATTTATGCCTCGCTTCAGGCTCTGAGTGCACAGCATGCAAGCTACCCGTTGTCATCAGCACACTGCCTGAAGAGCTGCCACGTCAGAGAACTCCTTTGCGCTGGCTTTAGTGTGCTATGTCTCTTGGCGCGTTGGGCAGTAGCAGGCATACTGGCTGGGGGACGGCTGCTCTGCTTTTGCACCTTCCTTCCTCTTTTACCTTTTACCTCTTTTACCGTGCGGCTGGCGTTGTGTGACCCCCACTGCTTCCTCCAAACTGCACACTTCACTGGCTGGACCGGGATGCCATGTGAGGTCTAGGACCTGATCATCCTCCAAATTATCTTCCACCCACTCCTCACTTTGCCCTCCTGGTCAGTCTGCACACTGCAGAAAGCCCCAGCAGTTGACATCAAAAACCATAAGTGACTGCTGCGTGACTTGGGGCTCAGACTGCTTGGCTGATGTGCAAGAGGTTGAGGTGGAAGACAGATATGTGTAGGCTGCCGGTGCCAACTCTGCGCTTTCAGCAGTGGACCGGGTGGAAGACAATTTGAAGGCACTGTCAGCCATCCAATCTACTACTGCCTCTACTTGTTCTGGCCTCACCATTCTTAGATTGGTATTCGAGCCTACAAAATGACGCAGAACGTCCTGTCGCCTGTGTACACCAGAGGAAGGTGTTTCATTTCAGCGTGTAGCTGACACTGATTGACAATGTCCTCTCCCTGCAGCAGGAGCTCCACCAACACTAGCAGCACCACGACCACGTCCCCTAGTTGATGCTCTCCTCATTTTGTTACAGTCACCCACAAAATTGCCAGACAAACAATTGTACATCCGTGTCACGGATGCAAAAGAGGGGATTTTTAAACAAAAAAAATTTACGACCCAATTAACTGGCTAAATAACTATTATATATCCCTGTGACAGTGGTAAGTACAGTTTTTTTAAACACAAAAAATAGGTAGGTTAACAATTAACAGGTTTATTATTACTGGTATATTTCCCTGTGACGGTGGCAAGTACAGTTTTTTAAACACAAAAATAGGTAGATCTCACCGAGCCAATTTACATGCTCATTATCTATTATATATCCCTGTAATGGTGGCAAGTACAGTTTTTTTAAACACAAAAAATAGGTACAGTAGGTCTTACCAACTCAATTAACAGGCTGATTAACTATTATATTTCCCTCTGATAGGGGCACGAAATTTGCTTGTAGGGAGCACCATTCAAAGTAGTCAATGGTTCCGGTGGTGGTGCCAGGCAGTGTTAGGACTGAACCTGTAGTCCTCAGCAAATCCAGACTCTCATTCAATATAGACCGCGGCACTCCAATGCAATGAATATCTTGTAGTTTATTGGTTCCAAAAAGATAAAAAATTACAGCTGTAATTTTTTATCTTTTTGGAACCAATAAACTACAAGATATTCATTGCATTGGAGTGCCGCGGTCTATATTGAATGAGAGTCTGATGGGGGCAAGTACAGTGTTTTTCACCAAAAAAATAGGTCTCACTGACCCAATTAACAGACTGATTAACTATTATATATCCCTGTGACGGTGGCACATACATTTTTTTAAACGCAAAATATAAGTAGGTCTCACTAAATCAATTAATAGGCTGAATAACTATTATATTTCCCTGTGACAGTGGCAAGTACAGTGTTTTTTCACCCAAAAAAATAGGTAGGTCTCACTGACTCAATTAACAGTATGAATAACTATTATATTTCCCTGTGACGGTGGCAAGTACAGTGTTTTTTCACCAAAAAAATAGGTAGGTCTCACCAACCAAATTAGCAGGCTGATTAACTATTATGTTTCCCTCTGACGGTGGCAAGTAAAGGGTTTTTCAACAACAACAAAAAAATAGGTAGGTTATAGCCACACAATTAACAGACTGATTAACTATTATAATTCTCTGTCACTGGTGCAAAGGTGTAGGATTGCTCCGAACAAAAATGCCAACAAGTCACCCTCAGACCGAACAGCACGATTAAGTATGGTATTTCTGTCTCACTAGTGCACAGGAGCTGTCAATGCAGGCACATATGAACATGGGACCAAAACAGATGCCTTCAGCTGCCAAACGCACATGCAACAGGTCAGCCAGTTTCATTGGTACAAATCTGCTGACGAATGTTCCATCTGAGACATTTATAGCACATCATACATGTTTAATAGGTGCAGGTTACACTTCCAGGACAGCCATTTATTGGGATGACGGGGGTCCTATTCTCCCCAGTATGCACTCCAGAGGGAAGGCATGCATGTGACTTTCTCAGTCGTAGATTATGGGTGTTGTGGTAGCTTAGGATTTCTCAACTGCTATAAACTACAATGGAAAGCGGCATGCAAACGTTCACCTCTAACTCATATACTCCTTTCTAGAGTGACAAACTTATCATTGGACTTCCATTCTCCTGATATATGAGGAAACTACGTGGGGGATAGTTTTTGGCAGATAGTTGGGGGCCACACAGAATGGCATCACAGGCCAAATGTGGCCCCTGTGCCGCAGTCTGTGCACCATTGCTCTAGAGGTCCAAGAGGTAACAGTATTATACCACCTTCTAAAGGGCCTGCTAGGTAATTACAGTATAATAACGCCACCTAGAGGTGTTAACAGCATTATATGTCTCTCTAGAGCAGGGATGGGCAAACTGCGGCTCTCTAGCTGTTGCAAAACTACAACTCCCAGCATGCAAAGACTGCTTACAGCTATCAGCCTACAGCAGGGCATGGTGGAAATTGTAGTTTTACAAAAGCTGGAGAGCCGCAGTTTGCCCATCCCTGCTCTAGAGGGACTGGTTGATAAAACAAGGATCAACAACTTCAGGCACTCCAGCTGGGGTTAAACTACAACTCCCAGCATGCATCCTTGCTCCGCTGTACTTGAAACTCCTATGGAAATGAATAGAGCATGCTGGGATTTGTAGTTTCCCAACAGTTGGAGTGATGGAGCTGAACACTGCTCTGGAAGGCTGGTAATCACACTGTTATGCCGCCCTCTAGAGAGCCTAGGTAGTGGTTACACTGTTACCCTGCTGCCTGTAGGTCCTGATTAGTAATTGCTTTGCTATGCTTCCCTGAAGAGGGTTTGGATGGTAATTTCACTCTCATACTGCTCACTAGGTGTAGTTTCAGTATTATACCCCACTCTGGAGAACATTTGATATAATTATGCATACCGCTCTCTAGAGGACCGGTGTCATACTGTTCTATAGTGGCCCAGGTGGTAATTACTCATAAGACTGACCCTGATAACCAAGTCAGAGTCTAGGGCCACAGAAGAAAAGAAGTCTAGATGCCAGTTACACTCATATGTATGATATAATTAATATTCTGGGCAATGGCGTAACTAGAAATGACTGGGCCCCACAGAAAATTTTTGAATGGGGCCCCCTCCCCCAGTAATTTTTTCACAACCCCTTCCTTTCATGCCGCCCGCTTTCCTGTGGCTAGTAAAGATCGCTGTCTCAGACCAGGCCCGGCAGCTGTTCCATCCGTTTTCTACACTGTCTATACTGCCACTGTATATAATTTCATTGTGTAATAATGTTGAGGGGCCCTGACAAAATCTTTTAGTACTTCTCCTTCTCTTGGATAGGCCCCTTCTGGGTCAGGGCCCCAAAGCAACCGCTTCCCCTGCTTCCCCTATAGCTACGCCCCTGATTCTGGGGTAATTGCAGGCTTGTGATGCCCTCTAGAGCCTAGTATACAGAGAGCAGGACTTCCGTGAGTATCACAGAATGTATGTGGCATTTGTGTATAGGTGATGTGTTTTGCCAGGAGCCCTGAACATCGCCGCCACATGTTCAATAGGGTGGCGACCAGAGGACGGCAATACAGTTAAATATTACGGCAGGGCACAGAAGTCAATAGCCCTGCCATAAATCTGTCCTATAGGCCACAGGCCACTAGACCTGAAGCTTATTAGAGGTTGTTTGCGTCCCAGCGCAGGCTGCGAGATGACATCTTCATGAGTGCTTGCGCAGGGGCACATGCAGAGCACGCTTACAGAGGTCTGTGTTCTGCTTCGTGGCCGCCGGCGGGGAGCGGAACTAAGGTGAACATTTGATTTTTTAAGTTTTTTATGTCACTGTTGGAGATCTTTTGGTATCAGGGGCATTACTTGGGCCAGGGGTATTAGAACTACTAGGGCACTACAGGGGATAGAGACATTATAACTTCTGGGGCACTACTGGGGGTAGAGGCATTATAACTTCTGGGCAACTACAGGGGGCAGGTCGATTATAACTACTGGGGCAAAGGTATATAATTCTGGGGCACTACAGGGGCAGAGGCATTAGAACTGCTCGGTCAGAGGCATAATGATGTCTGGGGCAGTTGCATAAATTGACAGAAAGTGGTGAAATATAATTAGGCAGGGACAACAGAAGTAGACAGGGCCACAAACAATATACCACCCCAACAGAACCAAATTCCACAGTGCAGCATAATATACCACCCCAACAGAACCAAATACGACAGTGCAGCACAATATACCACCACAGCAGAACCAAATAATACAGTGCAGCACAACACTGCCCCTGGAAAACCAAATGCCACAGTGCAGCACAAAATACTGCCACCTTCATCACAGTATTCAACTGTATCACTGTCTTGAAGACGTCGATACAGTTGAAGTCAGGAGGGCACCTGCGGCTGCTAGCCAGGTACGTAAGAGAGAAACACATAATCATGTATCAGACTGGCAGCTGTGAGGAGGGCTTGAGTGGCCCTCCTAGGCATCGGCCCACCAGGAAATTTTCCTGTAGGATCTATGGCCAATCTGCCCTGGGACACTTCTGGGGCAGAGGTATTATAACTTCTTGGGCAATACAGACGGTAAGGGCATTATAACTGCTGGGGCACAGGCATAATAACTTCTGTGGCACTACAGCAGGCAGGGGCATTATATCTGCTGGGGAACTACTGGAGGCAGTGGCATTATAACTAATGGGCCTGGGGCACTATTGGGGGCATTATAATTGTGGGGGCACTTTAGAAGGCATTTTAACTATTTGGGCACTATAAGGGGCATTTTAACTACTGGGACACTATTAAAGGCATTAATAACTAGTGAGGGCACTATGGGGGCATTGTAGAGTAACTATTGGAGGTACAATAGGGGATATTGTAACTACTGGGTGACAATAGAGGGGTCTTAATACTACTGGATGCACTACGGGGGGGGGGGGGGGTGTTATTAACACTAGGACACTATAGAGAGACTTTGCTACTCGGTCACTATCGTGGGCATTATTATTGGGCTCAATATGGAGGGCACGACTACGAACGGAGAACATTACCATTATTGGGGGCATTATAGGGGGTATTGTTACTAATGAGGGCACTCTGGGAGAGAGTTCTTGCTATTGGTGGGGTTTTGTATGGCAATCTGTATGGCACTGTTTTTCTGTAGTGTAGTATTTGACGGCATTGGAGAGTACAGCGGGCACAGTATTATAAGATAGCTGCAGGATAACTCTGTTGGGGCACCAGGGTGGGGAGGATGATAGAAAAGAAAAGAAGAAAATATGTGGGTGTGTTGAACTCTGCAGAGACAAGACACGGCTGGAATAAGTCGTCATGCATACCTCCCAACTTTAGAAATTCGCCCAAAGCATAATTTTTACTCACCCGGTCCCAGGGCTAGGCCGACACAGAGGCTGGGGAGGCTCCAGCCTCAGGGCGCTCCAGCCTCAGCCTCAGGGCGCAGGCAGGGGACGGCCAGAGGGAGAGGGACTGACAGGGGGGAACCGCTCGGCGCTCCCTATGGTCATTCCCTGATTTTAGCATGACCGAGCTCTGTCCGGTCCGCCGGTACAGAGAGCATCAGTCTCCTGTACCCGGCCGGACTGACAAGAAGTTCGCATACAGTTTGCACTTCAAGTCAGTCGGCTCGGTACAGGAGACAAAACCTCCTCCTCCTGTACCCGCGGAGGCGCAGACCATGCAGAGCTCGGCCACGCTACAGCAGAGGTAGAAGGAGAGGAGGGGGAGAAGAAGGAGCATGACAACATGGGGGGGCAGAAAGCATGACAACATGAGGGGGAGAAGAAAGAGCATGACAACATGGGAGGGGTATAAGGAGCATGAAAAGATGGGGGAGAATGACAGGGGGCAGAAAGAGCATGACAAGAAGAGGGATTATGACAAGGGGAGGGGGAGAATGACAAGAGGGGAGAGCATGGTCGAACTGGATGGACAAATGTCTTTTTTCGGCCTTATATACTATGTTACTATGTTATGTTACTAGCATGACAAATTACTATGTGGGGGCACTGCTGTGTGGTTGAGGGGGTGTGGGGACATTACTGTGTGGGGGCAGTGTGCGGACATTACTGTGTGGGGGCAGTGTGGCGGACATTACTGTGTGGGGGCAGTGTGGCGGACATTACTGTGTGGGGGCAGTGTGCGGACATTACTGTGTGGGGGACACTACAGTGTGGGGTGGCATTATACAAAAGCTCTGCAGATGCAACTCCCATGTATTGGGTCACCACAATTTGGGTGGTCATTCACTAAATGAATCCTGTTATGGGGAGAATCTGTGGATGACACATATTTTTCATCCACAGACACCCCCCCCCCCCAAAACAGGGTTAATTTACTGAATGACCACCAATATACAGGATACACAGGATATAATCTTATTAACTATATAACTGTAGTAAATCACTACAGTTATATAGTTGAGATTATATACAGTGTGTGTGTGTGTGTGTGTGTGAGGGGGGGGGGGTGTAGTAGAATACAGTCACTGCACGGGCCCCGCTGGTGCTGTCATCAAAAAAACAGATACAATCCCACAGCCTCACCCCTTGTATTGGGGGTCATTCCTACACGGACCCTGTTATGGGTTATGGGGAGGGGGATCTGTGGATGACACATATAATTATGTAATTATGCCAAGATATGTGCCTCCTTCACAGCAGATATGGCAAGATGTGCCCCTTCACATTACTTATGCCCACATATAGTCCCCCTTCACGGGAAGTAAAAAAAACAAACCGTAAATACTCACCTGGTTCCTCTGATGATCACAGTTCCCCACAGCAGCAGCAGGATACTGTTACACATTGTGCTGCTCTGCTGTGTAGGAAAAGCACAGCTGATTCCCGGCCTGCCCCGCTCCTCCTACACAGACCAGCAGTGTGTAACACCAACTACTGAGGTGAATCGTGAAGCAGGGTAACACCCTGCTTCACTCTTACAGTCAGCTGAGAGCGGGACATACAAAACAGCCACCGAAAGCTGGGTATTTCCCATTGGATGCAGTATAGTATGCATCCAAGTATAAAACATGTCTCTAGTACATGCAGATATGAAATACAGTCGCTCATGCATACAAGATTAGGGAATTAAGTCCTCAGGGAAAACATGCTCTTTGTTGTATATATATATATATATATATATATATATATATATAAAAAGCTACTGCTTTAGACTAGGCTTTTGAAGTATATAAAGTCTTAGGCTGGTAACAACTCTCGCCTTATTCTATCCTCGATTAAAGGTGGTTTCAGAATCCTTGAACCTCTATTTCCAGTGCTTTTCTGACAGTTGGCCTGACTGTCCTCAGGATTTAAACTGGAGGTGTGGATGTCTGTGTTCTGCCAGATTCCTATACCCTGGCAGAATGCTATACCCGGAAGTGACGCAGCCGCACTGGAAGTGACGCGCGGCACCAGAGTCAGCTGGCGGAGGGTGTGTGCAGTAGAGATGGCCCGAACTATTCGCCGGCGAACAGTTCCCGGCAAACATAGCTTGTTCGCGTCCGCCGCGGCGGGCGAACATATTCGATGTTCGCGTTCGCCCCTATACTTTATTATTGAGCAAACTTTGACCCTGTACCTCACAGTCAACAGACACATTCCAGCCAATCAGCATACCCTCCCTCCCAGACCCTCCCACCTCCTATCTAAACACAAGGATAGGATCCATCTTACATTCATTCTGAAGCTGCAGTAATAGTAATTGTAAATCGCAATGCGATTAATATAACCTGTATTATTCGCATTGCGATTACAACTTAGATCTGAGTTCCTAATAGTTGTATTTCTAGAATATAACGAAGATAAAAAATATAAGCTATATTCTCAATCTTCGTATATTCTAGCAATACAACAACCATTAGGAACTCAGATCTAAGTTGGATTCTCAATGCGATTAATATAACCTGCATTAATCGCACTGCGAATTCAACTTAGAGCTGAGTTCCTAATGGTTGTTGTATTGCTAGAATATACGTTATATTCTAGCAATACAACCATTAGGAACTCAGCTCTAAGTTGTAATCGCAATGCGAATAATACTTACAATTATTAATCGCTTTGCGAATCCATTTAATGCCTCTATTTGATTGTATATGACGGTTGACTATGACTACCACCAACGTTCTGCTGCCTCCAAAGCAAGATATCTGAACCCCCCAGGGGCCATTTGGGCGTTTTGATAGAAAACGCATCAAAACGCATCTGCGTTTTTATAATTTTTCATTTTCTAGTTTATTTTTTGTGTATTTTGCCACATTTGGTTGCATATTTACATTTGGTATAGGCAAATATGGTAGTCTAGATCATTACTCTGCCCAAATCTATATTCAGCTACATGGCTTAGAAAATATGCTGTCAAACAATGATCCTAGGTTTTGGTATAGACACATGATCTAAACTACCATATTTGCCTATACCAAATGTAAATATGCAACCAAATGTGGCAAAATACACAAAAAATAAACTAGAAAATGAAAAATTATAAAACGCAGATGCGTTTTATGCGTTTTATCAAAAACGCCCAAATGGCCCCTGGAGGTTCAGATATCTTGCTTTGGAGGCAGCAGAACGTTGGTCGTAGTCATAGTCAACCGTCATATACAATCAAATAGAGGCATCAAATGGATTCGCAAGCGATTAATAATTGTAAGTATTATTCGCATTGCGTTACAACTTAGAGCTGAGTTCCTAATGGTTGTATTGCTAGAATATAACGTATATTCTAGCAATACAACAACCATTAGGAACTCAGCTCTAAGTTGAATTCACAATGCGATTAATGCAGGTTATATTATCGCATTGAGAATTCAACTTAGATCTGAGTTCCTAATGGTTGTTGATTGCTAGAATATAACGAAGATTGAGAATATAGCGCTAAATTCTCAATCTTCGTTATATTCTAGCAATACAACCATTAGGAACCCATCTCTAAGTTGAATTCGCAAATAAGATGCCCCAAACTATTCACTGGCGAATAGTTCCCGACGAACATAGCTTGTGCGCGTTCGTCGCGCGAGGTGAACATATGCAATGTTAGGTCCACCCCTATCATTGAGTAAACTTTGACCCTCTACATCACAGTCAGCAGACGCATTCCAGCCAATTATCATACCCTCCCTCCCAGACCCTCCCATCTCCTGGACAGCATCCATTTTAGATTCATTCGGAATTTGCAGTCTTAGTGAGAGGAGGGACTGTGTAGCTGCTGCTGATTTAATAGGGAAATCGATAGCTAGGCTAGTGTATTCAGTGTCCACTCCAGTCCTGAAAAACTCATCAGATCTCTGCTGTAAGGACAGCGTCCTGACAGTACCCCAAAAAGCCCTTTTTAGGGCTAGTACATTAGTCTCCCACCTCCTATCAAAAAGCAAGGACGGCATCCATCTTAGATTCATTCTGAAGCTGCAGTGTTAGTAGTTGTAATCGCAATGCGATTAATATAACCTGTATTAATCGCATTGCGAATTCAACTTAGAGCTGGGTTCTAATGGTTGTATTGCTAGAATATAACGAAGATTGAGAATTTAGCGCTATATTCTCAATCTTCGTTGTATTCTAGCAATACAACCATTAGGAACAGATCTAAGTTGTAATCCCAATGCGATTAATACAGGTTATATTAATCGCATTGCGAGTTCAACTTAGAGCTGGGTTCCTAATGGTTGTATTGCTAGAATTTCTAGCAATACAACCATTAGGAACCCAGCTCTAAGTTGAATTCGCAATGCGATAATATAACCTGTATTAATCGCATTGCGATTACAACTTCCACACTCTGCGTCAACTAGGTATTTTTCCATGGGAGTTTTGCCATGGATCCCCCTCCAGCATGCCACAGTCCAGGTGTTAGTCCCCTTGAAACAACTTTTCCATCACTATTGTGGCCAGAAGGAGTCCCTTTGGTTTTTAAAATTCGCCTGTCTATTAAAGTCTATGGCGGTTCGCAATGTTCGCATGTTCGCAAACATTTGCGGAAGTTCGCGTTCGCCGTTCGCGAACGGAAAATTTTATGTTCGCGACATCACTAGTGTGCAGCGCACATCCACTGAATTACTAAAAATTATTGCACTGCCGCGGGAGAAGCAACCACTATATACACGTGCGCACTAAGGGGTATGTAGATTTTTCAGTGCAAAATGTTCCATCAGATCTCCCTACCCCTGAGTGCACAGGCTATGTGGTGAGGCTGAACTTCTCCTGATGATGTGCGCACTCAGGGTTAGGGAGATCTGATGGAACATTTTGCACTGAAAAATCTACCTACCCCTGAGTGCGCACGTGCGATGTACGGTTTTGCGCATGCGCATATAGTGGTTGCTTCTCCCATGGCGAAATTTTTTTTTATTCCAGTGGGTGCCCTTGCGCACCGCCGCACACGTCCTCCTCCAGCTGATTCTGGTGCTGTGCGTCACTTCCGGTGCGACCGCGTCACTTCCGGGTATAGCATTCTGCCAGGGTATAGGAATCTGGCAGAACACCGGAAGCTGTGTCCTACACCTAATTGCAAAGGTGCCTGGGAAGCCCTCTAGTATGGCTGTTTGCTATCCTTTGACTTGAATAAATATACTGATCCACTTGAAACTTGCTGTTTGCAGCTTTGTCACTGGTTACCCCCGAGGGGCAAGCTATAGAAGTAGATTTCTCACCTCTAGACTGAATCTTATAGGCTTTAACCCTGGACCGTGGAGCCATCAGGGAGAGAGCAGAGTTACCGAAAAGAATGTGGAGAGCGTCAAATAAGGGACGTGGTGCTGCTGGTGTTGGTGGGGCTTCTGTTGCAGGGAGAGGACGTGGCTGATCTGTGCCAGTTACTCGCCAAAATGAAACACCTTCCTCAGGTTCGCGTAGGCGACAGGAGCCTTCCACGTTATTTAGTAGGCCTGAATGCCGCTCTATGAATGGTGAGGCCAGAACAAGTACAGTCGCTAGCAGATTGAGCTGCTGACAGTGCTTCCAGTACTTCACATTGTCTCCCACCCGGTCCACTGCTGAAAGCGCAGAGTTGGCATCGGCAGCCCACAGGTATCTGTCTTCCACCTCAACCTCTTGCACATCAGCCAAGCAGTCTGAGCCCCAAGTCACGCAGCAGTTACTTATGGTTTTTAATAATGGGGCGGGGATTTCATGGGCCATCCTCCTAGCCCTGCCCCATAAGTGACAGAGATTGAGTGCACTGATGCCCAACCACCTATGTTTGAAGATGAGGACGTGGGAGAACCACCGCAGCATGTCTCTGATGCTGATGACGAAACACAGGTGTCAACTGCTGGGGCTTTCTGCAGTGTGCAGACTGGCCAGGAGGGCAAAGGTGAGGAGTGGGTGGAAGATGATGTGGAGGACGATGAGGTCCAGTACCCCACATGGAATCAAGGTCATGCGAGTGACCTGTGCAGTTCGGAGGGAGAGGCGGTGGTCGCACAGAGCCACTAGCACAGCAAAAGAGGGAGCAGGGTGCAAAAGCAAAGCGGCCGTCCCCTAGACAGTACGCCTGCTACTGCCCACCACCTCATTAATCACCTCATTAAGGAAAGTTACAGTTTATAGAGGACATATCCACAACTGAAAACATAACGTAATGACAGAATATATGAATCATCTGTATGGTGATAAATAACGAAGCCCAAGATTATCGTTGAGTGAACCCGAACTGTACCGTTCGGGTTCGTACCGAATTTTAAGATATTCAGGACACGTACCCGAACCCGAACATTTTAATAAAAGTTTGGCAATTCTTCCCGCTTTTTGAAAGGCCGCAGAGCAGCCAATCAGCAAGTGTTTTACTTCTTTGCCCTAAGAAGCCATCACAGCCATGCCTACTAATGGCATGGCTATGATTGGCTGCGTGCAGCATGTGACCCAGCCTCTTTATAAGCTGGAGTCACATAGTGCCGCACGTCACTCTGCTGCTATTAGTATAGGAAAAGGTTGCTGCCAGTGCTCCCATGGAGAGATAAGGAAATAAATCTGTTGAACCTGGTGGTGTGAAATCTTCAAGCTACAGCAATTATTGAGGGAGGGTGCTACTGCAATCCTAAATTTTTGTACCCAGCCCTGAGCCCAGTGATACTGCATAGTGTTTTTTTTAAAATCCATCTGTTACTGAGGTGGGGGTCAGCGGCCATTTTAGCCACTGCAGTGTCCTTGGAACTACATGTGACCTGCATGGTAGCTCAGTCAAGGAAAAAATCCTTTTTTCTGGCAGGTCAAGTCCCCTACATTACCTTTTGTATAATTTAGGAGTGACATAGTCAATTTCTGTAGTCTGGGGCAAAAATCTATATTGCGGTGCTATAGAGCACTTGTGCATACAACGCACCAAAACATATTTTCAACTTCAGCAGTGAAATAGTGCATCAGTGTATTTTTGGGAAAAAAAGCAGTATTCCTGGTCCACAAAGCAATTTTAAATACACCGCCCAAATACCTATTTTACATTTTTGCAGTGAAATAGTGCATCAGTGTATTTTTGGGGAAAAAAAGCGGTATTCCTGGTCCACAAAGCAGTTGTGCATACAGCATAAAAATACCTATTTTAAATCTCAGCACTAAAATAGTGCATTAGTATGTTTTAGGGAAAGAAATAGTGTTCTTGGTTCACAAAGCAGTTGTGTATACAGCGTACAAATACCTATTTTAAATCTCAGCACTAAAATAGTGCATTAGTGTGTTTTAGGGAAAAAAGCTGTGTTCTTGGTTCACAAAGCAGTTGTGCATACAGCATACAAATACCTATGTTTAATTTCCAGCTGTTAAATACTGCATTTGTGAATTTTGGGGAAAAAAAAATGTGTTCTTGGTCCACAAAGCAGTTGTGCATACAGCATACACATACCTATTTTTGATTTCTGCAGTGAAATAGTGCATCAGTGTAATTTTGGGAAAAAAAAGTGGTATTCCTGGTCCACAAAGCAGTTTTAAATACACTGCCCAAATACGTATTTTAAACTCCAGCACTGAAATAGTGCATTTTTCTGTTTTGTTGAAAAAAAAAGCCGTATTCTTGCTTCACAGAGCAGTTGTGCATACAGCTTACAAATACCTATTTTAAATTTCTGCACTGAAATAGTCCATTAGTGTTTTTTTGGGAAAAAAAGCCGTATTCTTGGTCCACAGAGCAGTTTTCAATAAACCGCACACATACCTACATTTAAATTTCAGCAGTACAATACTGCATTAGTGTATATTGGGGGAAATAAACCTGTATTGTTGTTACACACAGCGGTTTGGCATACAAAGCACAAAAACTTATTTTAACCCCTTAAGGACTCAGCCCTATATGACCCTAAGGACTCGGCCATTTTTTGCAAATCTGACCAGTGTCACTTTATGTGGTGATGATTTTAAAACGCTTTTTCTTATCCAGGGCGTTCTGAGAATGTTTTTTCATTACATATTGTACTTCATGACAGTGGTAAAATGAAGTCGAAAAATTTCATTTTTATTTATAAAAAAATACAAAATTTACCCAAAATTTAGAAAAATTTGCAATTTTCCAAGTTTCAATTTCTCTACTTCTATAATACATAGTAATACTGCCAAAAAAAGTTATTTATTTACATTCCCCATATGTCTACTTCATGTATCGATCATTTTGGGAATGCCATTTCATTTTTTGGGGACATTACAAGGCTTAGAAGTTTAGAAGCAAATCTTGAAATTTTTCAGAAATTTTCAAAAACCCACTTTTTAGGGACCAGTTCAGGTCTGAAGTCACTTTGTGAGGCTTACATAATAGAAACCACCCAAAAATTACCTAGAAACTACACCCCTCAAGGTATTCAAAACTGATTTTACAAATGTCATTAACCCTTTAGGTTTTCCACAAGAGTTAATGGCAAATGGAGATAAAATTTCCGAATTTCGATTTTTTTTTGAAAATTTTCCATTTTAATACATTTTTTCCAGTAACAAAGCAAGGGTTAACAGCCAAATAAAGCTTAATATTTATTCCCCCGATTCTGTAGTTTGCACGAACACCAAATATGTAGTCGTAAACTGCTGTATGGCCAAACTGCAGGGCGCAGAAGGAAAGGAACGCCATATGGTTTTTGGAAGGTGGATTTTGCTGGACTGGTTTTTTGACACCATGTCCCATTTGAAGCCCCCCGATGCACCCCTAGAGTAGAAACTCCATAAAAGTGACTTCATCTAAGAAACTACACCCCTTAAGGTATTCAAAACCAGTTTTATAAACTTTGTTAACCCTTTAGGTGTTCCACAAGAGTTATTGGCAAATGGAGATGAAATTTCAGAATTTCAATTTTTGTTACCTTGTCTCAAAAAAAGTGTAATATAGAGCAACCAAAAATCATATTTACCCTAAAATAGTACCAACAAAACTGACACCTTATCCCCTAGTTTCCAAAATGGGGTCACTTTTTTGGAGTTTCCACTGTAGGGGTGCATCAGGGGGGCTTCAAATGGGACATAGTGTCAAAAAACCAGTCCAGCAAAATCTGCCTTCCTTCCTTCTGTGCCCTGCCGTTTGGCCATACAGCAGTTTACGACCACATATGGGGTGTTTGTGCAAACAAGAGAATCAGGGCAATAAATATTGAGTTTTGTTTGGCTGTTAACCCTTGCTTTGTTACTGGAAAAATGGATTAAAATGGAAAATTTGCAAAAAAAATACTGTTTTGGGACTGTTTTTATTGTTTGTTATTTACATCGTTGAACTGATAGGTTAGATTGTGTGCTATTTATATATAGAAGGTTGTTACGGACGCGACAATACCAAATATGACTACTTTTTGGGGGTTTTTGTTTCAGTTTTACATAATAAAGCATTTTTGAAAAAAATATTTTTTAGTGAAAGCCATAGTTTTTATTTTATTTTTTGGGCGACTGTCTTATGTAGTGGCTCATTTTTAGCGGGATGAGATGGCGGTTTGATTGGCACTATCTTGGGGTGCATATGACATTTTTGTCGCTTGCTATTACACTTTTTGTGATGTAAGGTGACAAAAATGGCTTTTGACACCTTTTTTTAAATTTTATTTTGCTGTGTTCAGCTGAGGGGTTAGGTCATGTGTTATTTTTATAGAGCAGGTTGTGATGGACGCGGCGATACCTAATATGTATACAATTTATTTATTTATATAAGTTTTACACAATAATATCATTTTTTTAAAACAAAAAAAAAATCATGTTTTAGTGTCTCCATAGTTTGAGAGACATTTTTATTTATTTTTTTGGCGATTGTCCTATGTAGGGGCTCATTTTTTGCGGGATGAGGTGACGGTTAGATGGCACTATTTGTGGGGTCATATGACTTTTTGATGGCTTGCTATTACACTTTTTGTGACGTAAGGTGACAAAAAAATGGCTTTTTGACAAAGTTTTTATTTACTTTTTTTTACAGTGTTTACTTGAGGGGTTAGGTCATGTGATATTTTTATAGAGCGGATTCTTACGGACGTGGAGATACCCAATATGTCTACTTTGTAGTTTTTTTTTTACATTTAACACTAAAAGCATTTTTGAAACAAAAAAATCATGTTTTAGTCTGACAGGCATAGTTTTTTTATTTTTGGCCAATTGTTTTAGGTAGGGGCTCATTTTTTGCGGGATGAGATGGCGGTTTGATTGGTACTATTTTGGGAGGCATACACTTTTTTGATCGCTTTGTATTACACTTTTAGTGATGTAAGGTGGCAAAAAATGTATTTTGTACACCATTTTTTATTTTTATTTTTTATGGCGTTCATCTGAGGAGTTTAGTCATGTGATATTTTTATAGAGCAGGTTTTTACGGACGAGGCGATACCTAATATGTGTAGCGTATTTTATTTTTTTTAATTTTTATTCAGTGATATGTGTTTTTTTTCATTTTTACAGTTTTTTTCACTTTTTTACATTTTTTTTTTGACCCAGACCCACTTGGTTCTTGTAGATCCAGTGGATCTGGTGTCTGTATAATACAGAACAGTACACTATATAGTGCACTGTGCTGTATTTTTTACTTTACAAAGTCTGAATAGACCTTTAGCAGGTCTATTCAGACTTTCAGCACCATGGAGATCAGGACGCTTCTGAAAGAGTCCTGCTTCAATGGCAACCATCACCCACTGCCATAAGAGAGCAGCGGGTGATGGATGGGGAGAGAGGGGGGCTCCCTCCCTCTGCGATCCCATCCCGATGGAAGAGGGAGGGCGGGAGCTCCCTCCCTGTTAACCCTTCCATACCGCGGTCCGTACGGACCGCGGTATGGAAGGGGTTAAACGGCTGGCATCTGATCAAGCACAGATGCCAGCCGTTTCTATCAGAGTGTCAGCAACACCAGGGAATATTACAGAGGAGGCGGGCGGGGGAACTTTGGGGGCATTAACTCTCTGATCAGGGTCAGAGATCGCACAAAGCGCTGTAAACCGCAGGTCTGAATTGACCTGCGGTTTGCAGCGATCGCCGATATGGGCGGGTTACAGGACCCCCTTGGGCATTGTAACAAGGTACCTGCTAAATGATTTCAGCAGGTACCTTGTTCCGATCACTGCCGGCTGAGCAGCAGTGATCGGAACTACTCATGACGTACCGGTATGTCATGTGTCCTTAAAGGGTTAAAATTTAGCAGTGACATTCTGCATTTCTGTAGTTTGTTGCAATAAACACTGGTTTTGTGATGCATAGCAGATCTGAGGCCTACCCTGTATTTCAGTCATTCAAAGTAACCTTTTGAACTCCACATTTACATAGTTGGTTGCAAACACACTGGTTTTGTGGTAGATAGCACATACGTTGCATTTCTGACAGTCAAATAAAACCGTTAACTTCTGTTTTTACATTGTTGGTTTGAAAAATCAAATTTTTGGTGATAGTGAAGTAATTGTATTGAATTGCTCCGTTACACTATTGTGTGACCTAAAGAAATGTATTCTGTTTATGACACGGGCACTGCCTTACTGTAAAGTGAACTTAATTGTTGACTATTGGCAGTTAAATGCAGCTGTCTCTTATGCTTCTTTATGACTCTGCTGGCAGGGTTTCCCAGGGCCAAAACCATAGTCCTGCCCCAGAAGTGGAAGAGTGGAAGAGATTGAGTGCTGCCGGGGAAGACCACGGCAGCACGTCTCTGATGATGACGAAACACAGGTGCAAACCACTGCGGATTTCTGCGGTGTGCAGACCGACAAAGAGGGCAGGGGTGAAGACCGGGTGGAAGATGATGTTGAGAACAATGAGGTCCTACATAGGTGACAGTGACCGAAAATGTGAATAATCCTCTTTTAAATTGTAGGGTGCAATATTACCTTTTTTGCCGGGTACAAAACCCTACACTGCATAGGTGACAGTGACCGAAAATGTGAATAATCCTCTTTTAAATTATTGGGTACAAACCCCTGCACTGCATAACTGACAGGGAAGTTACAATTGGCAGTTACATTCTTGCATGACATAAAGCCTTTTTGGGCTGTGAAGCCAAAGGTACTAGTTGCCAACATGTTTTTTATTTTTATTTTTTTAAATAAATTGCTGTAGACCCCCAAAAATTAGGAAAATATAAAAAAAATAAAACTAAGTGTAAGTGTACAGTAGTACAACAATGGTTTGGTGAGGCCGGTATACATGTCTATTCTGCATAAGGTACAAACAAGTCCTGTGGGATCCATGCCTGGTTCTTTTTAATAAACGAAAGCTTGCCCACATTGGCTGTGGACAGGCGGCTGCGCTGGTCTGTGATAATGCCCCCAGCCATGCTAAACACACGTTCAGACAATACAGTGGCTGAAGGGTAGGCCAGCACCTCCACGGCGTAAAAGGGCAACCTCAGGACAATTTGAAGACCCAGAAGTTGAATAGGGCAGACCCAGTGGCATAGCTAGAAATGATTGGGCACCACAGCAAATATTTGACTGGGGTCCCCCCCCCCCCAGTAATTTTGTCAGGTGTGAATGTCATCAGCAGCGTGTCTACTGGCGGCGCAACTTCCTATCACACTCCAGTGAGGGAATTAAGGACGGCACGTTCTCCTTGTAACAGGAATTCAGCAGGGTGGCCACCCAGTATTCAGCACAAGTTAGAATATGGCAGTAACTCGGCGGTCGTTGCGCATGCACTGCAGCATGTAGTCGCTCATGTTTGCCAGGCTGCCCAGAGGCAACGACAAACTGTCCTCTTTGAGGGAGGTGTATCGTCTGTGTCCTCTGTATCCCACAGCGTTTCTCCTACTCCTTCTTCTCATCCTCCTCATCCTCCAGTACTGTGCTCTGGCTGGACAATTGTGTCCCAGGCCAGGGCTTATGTTGGTGCAGGAACCCATCCTCCGAGCCACTTGTATTTGGCTGGCCTTAAGTTAAGGATAAGGCATGTATGTAGTTTTGTTTGTTTATATAGTTAGTTTAGCTGCATTATAGTTATTTTAATATGTTTTTAAATAAATTTGTAAATAGTTTGTTAATGGTTTGAGTGAAAGGGGGGGTGGGGGTGTGTTCGATTAACTGAATTGATTTTCCCTGTCTGGTGTTTAGGAATTTCTGCACCCCAAATTCAGCACATGCGGCAGGCAGGGGATGTGCGTCAAACCGACTAGGCCCAGACCTGCTATTATATTTCGCCCATTAGTGCACAACACCAGGCCGGGCTGGAGGCTCAGTGGCACCAACCAATCATTGGTCTGTTGTTCCATGCCTGTCCACAGCTCCTGCGCGGTGCAGGGTTTGTCCCACAAACACAAAAGTTTTAAAACAACCTGCTGTCGTTTCCCCCTGGCTGTACTGCTGTGGGTGGCTAAGCGGATGAGGGGGTGGTAGAGGAGGAGGGGGAAGCCGAGTAGGAGGAGGAGGAGGTAACAGGAGGCAAAGAGAAATGCCCTGAAATCCTTTGGGGCGGAAGGACATTCGCAAAAATGCTATGCGCCTCAGACACAGCAGCCACTGCATTTACCCAGTGTGCTGTTAAGAGAGATATAACGTCCCTGCCCGTGCTTACTGGTCCATGTATCGGTTGTTATGTGGACCTTGCCAGTGCACACCTGATTTTGTCCGCCACTTGATTGTGCAGGGAAGGGATGGCTCGCCTGCAAAAGTAGTGGCGGCTGGGATCCACGTACTGTGGGACAGCCACCACTATAAGGTTTTTAAAACTGTCCACCAGACAGAATGACAGCATTTCAAAGGACCAGGAATTTTGAAATCAAGGCATTCATAGACAGGGATTGCGGGTGGGTAGGGGGGTACTTCGTCCTTCTTTTTCTCTTTCTCTCTCTGATAGCTGAACACTTCCATGGGATTCGGGGGAGATGTTTGGTGACAGTGCCAGATGTGGTGGCGTTGCTCACTTGGGCTCAGGTTTAGAATGTTTATTTATTATTTTTCTGTATTTTATGTTATTTTAAGTCATTTCCCTATCCACATTTGTTTGCAGGGCATTTACCTACATTTTGCTGCTTTTTGCAGCCCTCTAGCCCCTTCCAGGGCAATTTTACAGCCATTTTAGTGCCCAAAAGTTCGGGTCCCCATTGACTTCCCGAACCTGAACTTTTTTGTGAAGTTCAGCTAAACCCATTGAACCCGAAATTCCAGGTGTTCACTCAACTCTACCCAAAATAGTATTCAGTTTATAGGTATTCCCATACATGTCAATATTGGTGTGGGCAAATACAGTATGACTCAAAGTTGCTAGTAGAGATAGATCGCTCAGGAGAAGGATATTAGAATACTTATGGACAGAGTAATTGTGGATAGAGCACTATCTATATATCCATAGCTACCAATCACAAATGCCCACCAGATTTTGGTGTATGATATATACCCCCCAATGGCAAAAAAGGATACTCTATATATCGCACTAGGCAATCTGCAGAAAGAAAGGGGGGCTATGGTTAATAAGATGTATCTCACAACATATCATATGTTATATACTCTTTAATAGATGGAACTATTATTGAGGATGAAAAGTTTTAATCAATAGAGATGGCCCGAACTATTCGCCGGCGAACAGTTCCCGGCGAACATAGCTTGTTCGCGTTCGCCTCGGCGGGCGAACATATGCGATGTTCGGTCCGCCCCCTATACATCATCATTGAGCAAACTTTGACCTTGTACCTCACAGTCAGCAGACACATTCCAGCCAATCAGCAGCATACCCTCCCTCCCAGACCCTCCCACCTCCTGCACAGCATCCATTTTAGATTCATTCTGAAGCTGCAGTCTTAGTGAGAGGAGGGAGAGTGTAGTTGCTGCTGATTTAATTGGGAAATCGATAGCTAGGCTAGTGAATTCAGTGTCCACTCCAGTCCTGAAAGACTCATTTGATCTCTGCTGTAAGGACAGCGTCCTGACAGCACCCCAAAAAGCCCTTTTTAGGGCTGCTACATCAGTCTGCTTTTTTTTTTTTCTCCATATACATATTGCAGTTGCCTGGCCTGCCTGTGTGTGAGGAGCTGCAGGCCCACAGACTGTAGTGTGCCCACTGCCAGTGCCCACCCCTGTCATCCCATGTGGCACAGGACTTTGCATCAAACAAAGGCATTTAATTTTTACACTTTAATCTAAGGTTAGTTTCCTGCCAGTGTGTGCCAGGCTGACTTCCACTGACTGTAGTATGCCCACTGCCAGTGCCCACCACCACTCATACCGGGTGGCACAGGCATTTAATTTTTACACTTTAGTCTAATTTCAGTTGCTTGCCTGCTGCCAGTGTGTGTCAGGCCGACTTCCACAGACTGTAGTGTGCCCACTGCCAGTGCCCACCACCACTCATACCGGGTGGCACAGTAGCTTGCCGATAAATAAGGTATTTAATTTTTATATTTTAGTCTAATTTTAGTTGCTTGCCTGCTGCCAGTGTGTGTCAGGCCGACTTCCACAGACTGTAGTGTGCCCACTGCCAGTGCCCACCACCACTCATACCGGGTGTGACAGTAAATTGTACGGTGCAGACGCAGTTCGAAAAATCAATTCAATAGATGGACCCCAGATTGGGGACGTAACAGGGATTAAACTGATGAGAATAGTACTACAGAAAATACCACTCATATCGGGTGTGACAGTAAATTGCACGGCGCAGACGCAGTGACCGTGGATTAAAACAAAGGGGAGGGAGCCAGTGTTTTTTTAACCATCTCCCCGTTCGAAAAATCAATTCAATTTACCTTTCGGGGACCCTTGGTGTTGTACGTGGCTGGGTGCAGGAAGAAACCTTCAATGACATCACCGGGCCGTGGCTAGCTTGGTATCCAACCTTGTGCAAATGGGGAGTTTGGGGTTGTGCAAATGGACTGTTTGCGGTTGTTTGCAGTGCATTAAAAGGGGAGTCTGTCAATGTCTGTGAAGCGGGCGTAACCCTTACACTACCTGATCGATACAACATCATACCTGATCATATACACACACTGGATGTTTTAAAGCATGTTATTCCAAACAATTTAGGAATGTTACGTGATTTATGCCCTTTATGGATTAAAACCCGACTCTGCGTCCACTACGTAATTTTCCATGCGAGTTTTGCCATGGATCCCCCTCCGGCATGCCACAGTCCAGGTGTTAGTCCCCTTGAAACAACTTTTCCATCACTATTGTGGCCAGAAAGAGTCCCTTTGGTTTTTAAAATTCGCCTGTCTATTGAAGTCTATGGCGGTTCGCCCGGTTCGCCCGTTCGCGAACATTTGCGGAAGTTCGCGTTCGCCGTTCGCGAACAGAAAATTTTATGTTCGCGACATCACTATTAATCAATACTTAGTACAGATGAATAAAGAAAATAATAGAGACCATAATGTATGGATGCCATACTGTACCAATTGTTCTTAGAAATTGCAGGAAAATATAATTAATGTAAGTAGATTCGAAAAAACAGAGGGGGGGGGGGGGGCATGTCGTATTATAAAGTTAAATGTGATATTATACAGTTAGAGTAATATGGAATGGGAGCATATCGTTTGGATCAGTTTCTATATATAAATTATATGAGGGCCTGATTCTCATATTCTCTATTGAGAGCATATGGAATGGGAGCATATCATTTGGATCAGTTTCTATATATAAATTATATGAGCGCCTGAATCTCATATTCTCTATTTTGACCTTTTGGTTCATTCCCAGACAAACATTTTTACAGAAGCAAAAACATGGCACATTTCCCTGAATACACTGTATACACTGCTCCCAATGCTCCCTGTATAATTCGGGTTTGTACCGAATTTTGGGGTGTTCGGGACATGGACCCGAACGCAAACATTTTCACAAAAGTTCGGGTTCAGGTCCATTGTTCAGCGATTTCTTCCCGCTTTCTGAAGGGCTGCACAGCAGCCAATCAGCAAGCGTTTTACTTCTTGCCCTAAGAAGCCATCACAGCCATGCCTACTAATGGCATGGCTGTGATTGGCTGAGTGCAGCATGTGACCCAGCCTCTTTAAAAGCTGGAGTCACGTAGTGCCGCAAGTTAGTCTGCTGATTTGAGCTTAGAGAAAGGATGTTGGTGCTGCGATCAGGGACAGAATAGGGCAGAAATCAGAAGAACCTGTGCTACTTTAATCCACAAGATACAGCAAATATAGAGGGAGGGAGCTTCAGCAATCCAACATTTCTGTACCCAGCCACTGCAAGGGAAATCTTTTTTTGTAATCCATCTGTTACTGAGGTGGTGCTTGGTGGCAATATTAGCCACTGAAGTGTACTGCATGTGTGCCAGCCAGCCAGGGACATCAGCCTAATTCTATTTTGTAGCTCAGTGAAGGAAAAAAAACATTTTTCTCTGGCTGCTCAAGTCCCCTATATTGCCTTTTGTATGTTTAAGGAGTGACATAGTCTATTTGTCTAACCTGGGATCTGTGGTGCCAATACAATGCACAATAGTGCATCAGTGTATTTTAGTTAAAAAAGTGGTCATCCTGATCCACCAAGCCTATTTTACACCGCCAAAATATATATTTGACATTTCTGCGGTGAAATAGAGAATCCGTGTAATTTTGGGGGAAAAAACGTATTCCTTGTCCCCAAAACAGTTCTGCATACACCATCCAAATACATATTTTATATTTCTGCAGGGAAATAGTGCTTCTTTGTTTTTTTTATAGAAAAAAAACTTTATTCAAGGTCCGTAGGTGAAAAATAATAAATTTTTATTAGAATTTCAAGGGGATATAGTAAGGGCTATCCGCATTAAAATTGCTAAATGGCACTGTGTGAGAGAGTAGTGATAATATAGGGCTCACTATCTCACATACAGCTGCCCAGTGTGGGGGAAGGACAGTAAATGGTCCGTGATCACATGTAGCGTGAGTGACCGAAAACTGCCGCCATGTAATAGTATGCGGCAGATCTCAACCCACATAACCACACACCCCCTGTAGGCGGCTCAAGTAGACTAAACACTATTAATTTCTGGCTCCTAACTAATGTAGGAAATAACTGTCCCTGCTTAATGCTCGACAGCGTTTCTTTGCCCTGTACGGGCCAGTCATCAGGAGCTAAAGGAGAGAGCTAGGAGCATGTGTACAATATCTCGTGCCTCTGATAGCGTGCACGAGACCAAACAGACAAGCCTCCCGGCACTGTAGCGGCCGTAAGGCGGCCGCGCGATTCTACTGTTTAAATGCCTGTAGCCCCACCCACCAGGCGGAGCCTTCACGGGGACCCATGCAAGTGCCGATCTGGATACAGATCTGCCCCGAGGTAATTGATTGGCTTGCGAGTGGTGGGAATAAAGGATCATTAGGGGTGATAAGGCTAGGAATAACTCTTGTCGTCTATATCTGTCGCCTATCTGGTGCGTTATTAGCTAGGAAATCGCAATGTTCTCAAACAGACATACAGGCTTGAAACGGTTAAGGACAACAAAGCTGGCGATCACTGCTTCTGGGATTCAATGTGATGGTAAACAGCAAATAGCTATTCACAAATGGATGTCAGATTGAACATAAGATCATAATGAAGACCCTCGCCCTGTATGTATAGCTGTACCATGCTGAACGATTGGTCCATCCGGATCAACCCTAAATGTAGTGCAAATATCCACTACAGGAAGCAGGCATGTGGATTAAATGTGATGGTAACTAGCAGAAATCTACATGTAGATGTCAGATAGAGCATAAGATTATTGTAAAGACCCTCGCCCTGTATGTATTGCAATACTGTGTTGAAAGAGCTGGTCCAGCCGGATCAACCCTAAATGTAGAGCAAATATCCACTACAGGAAGCAGGCAAACGAAATAGAATCATTTAATCCTGTGGGTTTTACTGTTTGGAGTCGAAACATCCATTCAGCCTCCTTTCTGAGTAACAGATTGTCCACATCACCACCTCTGGATGGAGACCTCACATGTTCGATCCCTTGGAAACTGATACAGTCTCTCATCCCGGGATGACATGCGGAAACATGTTGAGCCAGCGGGGTATCATCTTCATTGGCAATGTGTGTGGTTATGTGGGTTGAGATCTGCCGCATACTATTACATGGCGGCAGTTTTCGGTCACTCACGCTACATGTGATCACGGACCATTTACTGTCCTTCCCCCACACTGGGCAGCTGTATGTGAGATAGTGAGCCCTATATTATCACTACTCTCTCACACAGTGCCATTTAGCAATTTTAATGCGGATAGCCCTTACTATATCCCCTTGAAATTCTAATAAAAATTTATTATTTTTCACCTACAGCGCTATCTGCTTTTAGTTAACCCCAATTATAGGTTTAGCGCAAACTAGTTATTCAATTAGAGTTAATTCCTTGTACTATTATTTATTGGGTGATGGCAGGATTTTTGTCTGGAGAAATTGGATGTGAGGATTGGCTAGGGAATCCAGGTGATGTGTTCTCAGAAAGGGATCTACCTGTTCAGCCAGGTTCAACGAGTATAACTGCAGTCTTTAAGAATCTGACTAGGGTTTACAAAGACCAGATACGTTCCTGGTGGGAGGTGAAGACTCTGGAGGCATATTTGAAAAATAAAATAGTGCCAAGAGGGCTTAGAAATCCTATACTCCCATCAGAAAGGCTGAGGTCAGATGAATTGATGCGCAAATGGGAAAAGGAGTCAATAGAATCGTCCCTTAGGCTTATGCAGATACTCTTAGATGAGGAAAAGGGGATTCTAGAAAAGAACTCTACCCTATTACAGGAATGCATTGGTTCTGCAAAAAAATTCTCAGGAACACCAGAATTTGACAAAAAGGAGAGGTCCCTACAGCAGGCAGTGGAAAAATTCACAGGTTATTTAAAGGAAAGAAAACATTTTCAATTTGTCAGGGACATCAGAGATTTCAGGGAGGGCAAGATATTTGATTTTATCAAAGCCCGACCTAAATCCAATCCCGGGACTGGTACTGATGTGTCCTCGTCTGAGGGCGATACAGACACAGATACTGGCAGCATAGATGGTCCCAGTGGTAGGGGTAGGACCCGAGGCAGGGGCCGTGGCCAGATAGCCCAGCGTGGTAGAGGAAGGGGTGCCAGGACACAAAGAGGTGATTTTTTAGGCACGGCGCACTTCCTACCAGACTACCAATTGAGAAGCAGAAAGGACACTTCAGCACCTTAAGGGATAGTCCATTACAAGTAATCAACATCTCTGAACGTCCACTCACCAACATTGAAATGCAGTTGTTGGGGAGAGGGATGTCTTTTGTCCCCAACTGTGGATATAATCCATTCACTTGGGTCAAAGACATAAATTTATTTATCAGAAAATTAAAATGGCGAAAATTTTTCATCCTACGGGAACGTAATCAATGCTCAGAATTGGGCATCGAGGAGGGGGATCTGCCGGGGGTACGTCTCCTAGCGGGCCTCCTGGAGGAAGGGTCACGAGAGGTGGGTAAGGGCCCATTTACAGATCTGAGGGCCCCTTCTATGAAGAGCCCACCCGTAAGTGACTATTCACCTCTTGACGCATTCATTACTGTGGTGACCGATAAATTGAGATCCCTTCAGATCAATGGGAGAATAGCGTCGAATATGCCCGAGGATGAATGGTTAGCCTTGGAAAATCTCCAGAGAGATAGCAGTATTGTCATCAAGCCCTCCGACAAGGGGGGCAATATAGTCGTTATGAATAATGACCAATATGTACAGATGTGCATGAAAATTTTGGATGACAAGGCTTGCTACAATAGACTGACTAGCGATCCTACTGAGAGGTTCATGATGGATCTTACACAGATCCTAAATTGTGGTAGATCTAAGGGCCTCATCAACAAGGCTGAGTTTGATTTTATGCTCCCCAGATTTCCAGTGTTACCATCTTTTTATTCCCTTCCAAAGATCCATAAAGGGACTTCCCCCCTGAAGGGCAGGCCCATAGTGTCGGGTATAGGCAGCATTACGGAAAAAATCAGTATCTATGTTGACCGAATCCTTAGGCCATTTGTGGTGAGCCTGCCTTCACACGTCCGGGACACCATGGACGTATTGAGGATATTAAATGATGTGCACTGTGAATCCGGGACGCTGCTGGCAAGCCTTGACGTCGAAGCTTTATACAGCTCGATTCCCCATCAAAAGGGCTGTGAGGCGGCCGCAGCATTCCTGGCGGAAAGGGGGATACAATATCAACTGCACAATGATTTCGTTATTACGTTGTTGCAATTTATCCTCAGCCATAACATCTTTGCCTTTGACAGACGTATCTTCCACCAGCTCAGGGGAGTGGCGATGGGGAGCCCATGTGCCCCTACATTCGCCAACCTCTACCTGGGCTGGTGGGAGAAGAAGGTGGTTTTCGGCGATACCATGGAAAAATGGGCCTCATCCATTTTGATATGGATGAGGTTCATTGATGACGTGTTCATCTTATGGAAGGGCTCTAAGGTTGAATTTGAGGAGTTTGTGAAGTGCCTCAATGTAAACAATTGGGGTCTCTTTTTCACTTGTGAAATAAGTGAGACCAAACTCACTTTCCTGGATTTGACGATTGCCCTTGACACACAGGGCGGGATAATAACAAATATGTTCCGCAAGCCGACAGCCACCAATTCCTTGCTCTGTTGGGACAGCGGTCATCCATACGCATTGAAGCGGGGGATCCCTAAGGGACAGTACCTTAGGGCGAGGAGAAACTGCTCCGAATGGAGTGATTTTAAACATGCCTCGGATGACCTCTTCACGAGATTTAAACAGAGGGATACCCAAAAGCCCCACTGAGGGAAGCATACCACCATGCAGCTTCATGCAGTAGAGAGGACCTGCTGGTCCCGAAGGCGAGGACACCTGATGGGGGACCCTTTAGAATTATTGGGACCTTCGATGTGGCCCATAGGGAAGTGCGTAATGTACTACAGGAAGCATGGGGATCCTCCGCGCGGACCCTGTGGTAGGCGAGCTGGTCGGAGACAGACCGCTCATTACCTACCGCAGGGGGCAATCTAGGCGACAGATTAGTGCATAGCACATTCTCCACCCCAGTTAGGGGACTTGGCTCCCGACAGACCATTGGGCATGTATAGATGTAGTGGTTGCGTTGCCTGTAAAGTGATCAAAAGGGCAAAACCATAACAAGTACAACCACAGGTCGGAACTACACGATACGATCATTTATTAACTGTAGAACGGTGGGAGTAGTATACTTGGCCACATGCACCTGCCTTAAACAATATGTAGGCAAGACCAAGAGGGAGCTGCGTCGGAGGATAGGGGAACATTTACGGGACATTGCCAATGAAGATGATACCCCGCTGGCTCAACATGTTTCCGCATGTCATCCCGGGATGAGAGACTGTATCAGTTTCCAAGGGATCGAACATGTGAGGTCTCCATCCAGAGGTGGTGATGTGGACAATCTGTTACTCAGAAAGGAGGCTGAATGGATGTTTCGACTCCAAACAGTAAAACCCACAGGATTAAATGATTCTATTTCGTTTGCCTGCTTCCTGTAGTGGATATTTGCTCTACATTTAGGGTTGATCCGGCTGGACCAGCTCTTTCAACACAGTATTGCAATACATACAGGGCGAGGGTCTTTACAATAATCTTATGCTCTATCTGACATCTACATGTAGATTTCTGCTAGTTACCATCACATTTAATCCACATGCCTGCTTCCTGTAGTGGATATTTGCACTACATTTAGGGTTGATCCGGATGGACCAATCGTTCAGCATGGTACAGCTATACATACAGGGCGAGGGTCTTCATTATGATCTTATGTTCAATCTGACATCCATTTGTGAATAGCTATTTGCTGTTTACCATCACATTGAATCCCAGAAGCAGTGATCGCCAGCTTTGTTGTCCTTAACCGTTTCAAGCCTGTATGTCTGTTTGAGAACATTGCGATTTCCTAGCTAATAACGCACCAGATAGGCGACAGATATAGACGACAAGAGTTATTCCTAGCCTTATCACCCCCAATGATCCTTTATTCCCACCACTCGCAAGCCAATCAATTACCTCGGGGCAGATCTGTATCCAGATCGGCACTTGCATGGGTCCCCGTGAAGGCTCCGCCTGGTGGGTGGGGCTACAGGCATTTAAACAGTAGAATCGCGCGGCCGCCTTACGGCCGCTACAGTGCCGGAGGCTTGTCTGTTTGGTCTCGTGCACGCTATCAGAGGCACGAGATATTGTACACATGCTCCTAGCTCTCTCCTTTAGCTCCTGATGACTGGCCCGTACAGGGCAAAGAAACGCGTCGAGCATTAAGCAGGGACAGTTATTTCCTACATTAGTTAGGAGCCAGAAATTAATAGTGTTTTGTCTACTTGAGCCGCCTACAGGGGGTGTGTGGTTATGTGGGTTGAGATCTGCCGCATACTATTACATGGCGGCAGTTTTCGGTCACTCACGCTACATGTGATCACGGACCATTTACTGTCCTTCCCCCACACTGGGCAGCTGTATGTGAGATAGTGAGCCCTATATTATCACTACTCTCTCACACAGTGCCATTTAGCAATTTTAATGCGGATAGCCCTTACTATATCCCCTTGAAATTCTAATAAAAATTTATTATTTTTCACCTACAGCGCTATCTGCTTTTAGTTAACCCCAATTATAGGTTTAGCGCAAACTAGTTATTCAATTAGAGTTAATTCTTTATTCAAGGTCCACCAAACAGTCTGAAACCCATTCCAACCACCAATTTTACATTGGTACTGTGAAATACAGCATAAGTGTATGTTTTTTGACAAAAAAGTGGTAATCCTGATCAACAGAGCATCTTGAAATGCACCGCTTAAATACAAATTTCACATTACAGCTGAGAAATAGTGCATTTTTCTTTTTTGTGGGAAAAAAGCAATATTCTTGCTTCACAAAGCAGTTGTACATACACGGTATAAATATCTAATTTAGATTTACAGCAGTAAAAAAATGCATTTTGGGGTTTTATTGAAAAAAGCTGTGTTTTAGGCAGTTGGGGCACAAAACAGTTGTGCATCCGTCGTTTAAATAATTATTTACAATTTATAGCAGTTAAATACTGCATTTGTGAATTTTGGTGACCAAATCCGTGTTCGGGGTCCCCAAATCTGGTGTCCATACATAGTATAAATATCTACTTTTAATGTACAGCAGTTAAAAATGGCATTTTCGGGTTTTATTGAAAAAAGCCGTGTTTTAGGCCGAAAAAACTGCTGTTCATCCATCGTTTAAATAATTATTTCCAATATATAGCAGTTAAATACTGCATTTGTGAATTTTGGTGACCGAATCTGTGTTCTGAGTCCCCAAATCTGGAGTCCATACATAGTATAAATATCTACTGTTAATGTACAGCAGTTAAAAACGGCATTTTGGGGTTTTATTAAAAAAAAGCCGTGTTTTAGGCTGAAAAAACTGTTGTGCATCCGGCATATAAATAATTAATTTCAATTTACAGCAGTGAAATACTAATTTTCTGTATTTTATTACAAAAATATTTGTTCTTGTTCCACAAACCACTTGTGCATACAGCGTACCAAAAACAATTTTACATTTCTGCATAGAAATTGAGAATAAGTGTATTTTGGGCACAAAAAACATTATTCTGGGTCCACAGAGCATTTTTATGATATGGGCACTGCCTTAGCGAACGTAATTGTCGACTAGTGGCAGGTAAATTGACACCGGAGAGAGACCAATCTTTCAGCTTGGTGGGTGGCAAATAATGAGGAGAACATCAAATAAGGGATGTGGGCATGGTCGTGGTGGTGTTGGTGGAGCTCCTGTTGCTGGGAGAGGACGTGGACGTTCAGCGCCAACTACCGCTCCAAGTCAAACACCTTCCTCTGGTGCGAGTAGGCGACAGAATCTGCAGCGTTATTTGATAGGCCCAAATGCCGCTCTATGGATGGTGAAGCCAGAACATGTACAGGCGATAGTAGATTGAGCGGCTGACAGTGCCTCCAGTTCCTTCACAGTATCTAACACCCAGTCCTCTGCAGAAAGCTCAGAGTTGGCACCTACAGCCCATGCCCATCAGTCTTCCACCTCACCCCCTTGCAAATCAGCCAAGCAGTCAGAGCCCCAAATCATGCAGGAAAGTCTCATGCTTTTTGATGACTCTGTTGGCAGGGTTTCCCCGGCCCATCACCGAGCCCTGCCTCAGAAGAGGAAGACCTTGAATTCACTGATGCTCAACCACTTTTGTTGCAGGATGAGGACATGGGAATACCGCCACAAAACGTCTCTGATGATGACGAAACACAGGTGCCAACTGCTGTGGCTTTCTGCAATGTGCAGACCGACGAGGAGGGCAGGGGTCATGAATGGGTGGAAGATGATGTGGAGGATGAGGAAGTCCTAGACCCAGACTGGACTGAAAGTTGTGCTAGTGAGGCGTGCAGTTCTGAGGAAGAGGCGGTGGTCGCACAGAGGCAACAGCACAGCAGAAAAGGGAGCAGGGTGCAAAAGCACAGCGGCCGTTCCAGAGACAGTACGCCTGCTACTGTCCACCGCACCCAGGCATCGAGCACACCAAGGCCTGCTCCAAGAAGTTCATTGGCGTGGCAGTTCTTCACACAATGTCCTGACGAAAAGACACGAGTGGTTTGCATGTTGTGCCATCAGAGCCTGAAGCGAGGCATAAACGTTCTTAACCTGAGCACAACCTGCATGACCAGGCATCTACATACAAAGCATGAACTGCAGTGGAGTAAACACCTTAAAAACAAGGAACTCTCTCAAGCTCCTCCTGCTACCTCTTCTGCTGCTGGCTCGGCCTCTCCCTCCACCTCTGACGTCACCTTGGCACCTGGCGACCAGCAAACAGAGGATGTTCCACCAACACCACCACATACGACACCATCACCAAGCATCTTCACCATGTCAAATGGCAGCATTCAGCTGTCCATCTCCCAAACATTGTAGAGAAGGAGGAAATACCCACCTCCCCACCCTCGAGCCCTGGCCCTGAATGCCAGCATTTCAAAATTACTGGCCTTTGAAATGCTGTCATTCCGTCTGGTGGAGACGGACTGTATCAAACAGCTGATGGTGGTGGCTGTCCCACAGTACGTTGTTCCCAGTCGCCACTACTTTTCCAGGTGAGCCATCCCTTCCCTGCACAACCAAGTGGAGGATAAAATCAAGTGTGCGCTGCGCAACGCCATCTGTGGCAAGGTCCACATAACCACAGATAAATGGACCAGTAAGCATGGCCAGGGTCGCTATATCTCCCTAACTGCACACTGGGTAAACGTAGTGGCGGCTGGGCACGAGGCAGATAGCGATTTGGCGCATGTCCTTCCACCACCGAGGATTCCTGTTGCTTCCTCCTCCTACTCCGCATCATCATCCTCCTCCTCCTACTCCTCTTCTACCACCCCCACATCTGGTCATCAAAGGACCCTCACCCCCAACTTCAGCACAGCCCGGGGTAAACGTCAGCAGGCGATTTTAAATCTCATGTGTTTGGGTGAAAAACCCCACACTGCACAGGATAAAGATTATTTTGTTTATTCCGGATGAATTTTTTGGTGTTCTGTGTACCTTGTTGCGGTTTTTGGAGTACTCATGGCCAGTGCTGATGACGCCGTTGTTAGCATTACAATACCCATTCTATGTCTCCTTGAAAAAAATATTACGGCGATGATGGAAGAGCGGGCAGCACAGGAGGAGGAGGAAGAGGGGGCATTTCACAGGGTTTCAGGCAGGTCATAAAGAAGTGGCTCAGAGGGTGGGTTCCTGCACCAGCAGAGGCCAGGTACATGGACAGCCAGGGCACACTTCTGGAGGAGGAGGAGGATGAGGTAGAGGAGGAGGAGGAGGAACCGGTTTCACTGCAGGGTGGCACCCTACGCAGCTCAGGGCCATCACTGGAGCCTGGCTGGGGGGATACGGAGGACACAGACAATACACCACCTACAGAGAACAGCTTATCGTTACCTCTGAGCAGCCTGGCACACATGAGCAACTTCATGCTGCAGTGCCTGCGCAACGACAGCAGTGTTGCCCACATTTTAACTTGTGCTGACTACTGGGTTGCCACCCTGCTCGATCCCCGGTACAAGGACAACGTGCCCACCTTAATTCCCGCACTGGAGCGTGATAGGAAGATGCGTGACTACAAGCGCACGCTGGTAGATGCGCTTCTGAGGGCATTCTCAACTGACACGGGGGGACAAGTGAAGCACAAGGCGAAGGCAGAGGAGGAAGAGGAGAAAAAGGTCGCCAATGCAGCTGTGTCATGGCCAGCTCCTCAGACAGCAGGGTTAGCATGGCTGAGATGTGGAAAAGTTTTGTCACTGTGGCACAGCAAACTGCACCACCAGCTGATAGGGAATGTGTTAGCAGGAGGCAGCATTTCAACAACATGCTGGAACAGTACGTGTGCACATGCCTCCACATACTGACTGATGGTTCTCCCCATTCTAATTTCTGGATTCCAAATTGTCCACATAGCCAGAGCTTGCCCTTTATGCCTTGGAGGTTCTGGCCTGCTCTGCGGCCAGTGTATTGTCTGAACGTGTATTTAGCATGGCAGGGGGCGTCATTACAGACAAATCCAGCCGCCTGTCCACAGCCAAAGTGGACAAGCTCACGTTCATTAAAATGAACCAGGCATGGATCCCACAGGACTTGTCCGTACCTTGTGCAGAATAGACATTTATAACTGCCTCGCCCTCAACCATACATTCTTGTACTCCAGGGCACTTCTTTATTGAATCCTCTTTTTTTAACTGCACCATTATTTTGGTGGCAACCCCAAGTTGAATGAACCTCTTCTCTGTCTGGGTGCCAGGGGCCTACATTTCAGCTAATCGTATGCTGCTGTGGTGCGTGACATTAACCTCTTTTTGCTGTCAAATGACCTCTCCTCTGTCTGGGTGTCAGGGGCCTAAAATTCTGTTAATCGCCTGCTGCTTTGGTGGGTGACATCAAGCTTGATTTTCTGCTATGGGACCTCTCTCTTCTGTCTGGCTGCTGGGGCCTAAATAACTGAAAGTGGCCTTTTCCATTGCTGGGTGACATGAAGCCTGATTTTCTGCTATAGATCCTCTCTCCTCTGTCTGGGTGCCAGGGGCATACATTTCAAATAATCACCTGTTGCTTTGGTGGGTGGACATTATCCTCTTTATACTGTCAAATGACCTCTACATTGTCTGGTTGTCAGGGGCCTATATTTCGTTTAATCGCTTGCTGCATTGGTGGGAGACATTAACCTCTTTTTACTGTCAAATGACCGCCCCATTGTCTGGTTGTCAGGGGCCTATATTTCGTTTAATCGCTTGCTGCATTGGTGGGAGACATTAAACTCTTTTTACTGTTAAATGACCGCCCCATTGTCTGTTTGTCAGGGGCCTATATTTTGTTTAATCGCTTGCTGCATTGGTGGGAGACATTAAACTCTTTATACTGTCAAATGACCTCTCTTCTGTCTGGGTGTCAGGGGCCTACATAAATAATAATGGCCTGTTCCATGGCAGGGTGACCTGTGGCCTGTGTTGCTGTTACGGGACTGCTCTCCTCTTTGCGGGTACCATGGCCCTGAATTAGTAAATGAGGCCTGTGGCACTACTGGGTGAAATTAATACTGTTTTGGCATGATTGTAACTCTCCTCTTTGTGGGTGCCATGGGTCTGAATCTGTTAATGAGGCCTGTGGCATTGCTTGGTGAAATCAATACTGTCTTGGAGTGATTTTACCTCTCCTCTTTGTGGGTCCTGTTGGCCTGAATGTTTGAATGAGGCCTGTGGCCCTGCAGGCAGACATGATTCCTTGGATAGAAAGGAAGGAAATCCGGCACTCAAAATTAATGAAGTCGTAGGTTCCTTTATTTGAATAAGAACGTTGTCGTCACTGGTTATGAATCATTTTGTACCTCTGTACCTGTTATATCGGCTGACCAAATAAAGAAACCTACGACTTCATCAATTTTGAGTGCCGGATATCCTTTCTTTCAAACCATCATAACAAGGCTTCATCCTTTACATCCGTGTACCTTGCAAGAAAAGGCAGGTGAGCTGGAATCAAATTACCTAGAGACATGATTCCTTCTTGGCTGTGATGACAACTTCAACTCACATGTATGGTTGCCATTGGCCTGAGTCTGTGAGTGAGGCCTGTGACACTGCTCGCGGACATGAATCCTTCTTGGCTGTTATGTGAACTTCAACTCCCATGTATGGTTGCCATGGCCCTGAGTCTGTGAATGAGGCCTGTGGCACTGCAGGCAGACATGAATCCTTTTTGGCTGTGATGAGAACATCAACTCCCATAGCATTCCCACCTGACGCCACCCCAACCTCCTTATCCACCTCCTCCTCTAAGTTGCCAATTAATATTGGTTAATATTTATTTATTTTATTTTATTTTAAGTAATTTCCCTATCCACATTTGTTTGCAGGGGATTTACCTACATTGTGATGCCTTTTGCAGCCCTCTAGCCCTTTTCAGGGCTATCTTACAGCTTTTTTAATGAAGAAAAATTCAGGTCCCCATTGACTTCAATAGGATGATAATTAAAGATAAATAGGTGAATCAGCTTGGTTTAAGTCTTTTCTGGCGCCAGGAGAGTGAATATGACCATATCAGACACGGCACATATGATGATCAAAATAACTCTGTTTATTGATAATAATGTTCAAGCTTATATACTACATTATACGCCCTTTCATTATTCAATCATCTTTTTCCAAGCAATATAGCCTCCAATCATAATGAGACACATACCGTTATACAACATACTTTCCCCAGTTACATCCTGGCCTTCGTGCTCCACGTACTAGCTGACACGGACAAGATAAGAAATTCCTGTTAGATACTCGGCTCCCCAAAACATTCTGGGTATGACAGAACGTTTTTACACAAAGTTCAACACAGCACATTCCTTCAATCCCCTCTTAGAACCTTATATTTATATTATATGGTTCTCCTTGCCCCTCCTTTGCCTATAAGTTCTTAAGTATTCCATATAAGCCTCTGGGGTATATTCTTCAGGTCTTGGTGGGGTATTGTTCATCTCACCTGTGAGCACTGGAGTGTAATAAGACGTAGAGCGCACCCTCTTTTCAGTGAAACTTTGACATGTGGAAAGAAGCGAGGGTACGCATTGTACACAGCTACATAAGCATATCATTATAGCAATGATAGCAAATACCACTCCTAATACATATCGGATTTGACCAGTCAGGTATCCAGCTAAAAAGCCAATCCCACCATCCTTGATTAGCATCTTGTTTTATGTGTTTTATAATTTCTTCTAATTGGCCCATCTTTTCCTTTATCCCTTGGAAATTATCTGACAAATTAAAACAACACATACCTGAAAAAGCAGAGCACCCTATACCATGTTGTAATAGCAGATAATCAATGGTTTCCCTATTCTGCAGAATTGCCTTCTTATATGACTGTATATCTAGCAATATATCCTGCAAGATTGCGCTAGTGACATTTATTTGTTTTATCATAAAGCAAGCAAGCCTTGAGATTGTCTTGTGGTTATATGCAGCTAACCCTGGTACTACTACCATTGATATTGCCAGGCTTAAGTACTCTGTTTCTGAGAGAAGGTTCACATTATAATTACAACCTTCCGGTAACTGCACAGAAGATTCTTGTGTATAACGTGTTCGTGTTGTAGGAAGTAATCGTATCGTAATGTTAACCTAGCTATCTTGCAGGGTCCATCTGTAATGTTTGCTGGTATGTACGTGTAACTAAAGTTTCCGCATGCTAACACCCATCCTGTTGGAAGGGGACATGTTTGTCTAAGGATGGCACTATCTTTGTGATATTACATTGCATATTTCTTCCTGATATCACCTTTTTGCCACTATCTGGTTTGGTCTTATTGTGTTGCTTTGCTTGAATGCAAGGAGGTAGTAATTTTTCATCACAACTTCACAAGTGAAATTATAGCATACTTCTGCAGCTGTGACTAGACCTGTAATTATTCTGATCATATTACCTTGTAGATATCTATGTGTAGAGCAAATATAGCAGACATAATAAGGATTCACATGTCCATATCTAACATAATGTTCTTCTAAATCAGTGTCATTCCACTGGGAACGAAGGAGCCCTGTCCATATAGACACTGGAGTGGGCACTGCTACCAGGCAAGTTTCTAGAATATTGGATGCAGACAAGGTGGTTTGAATACAGAAATCAGTTAGATTCAGGGTCTTGGCCAGGTACAGCCACAGATTCTCCTTTGTCTTCTACAGGTTGTCCTCCCCTCTGCATCCTGTTGTTAGGTACGTCTGTCTGTCCCATGATCACAGAACAGTTATTAGGAGGCATAAGGCTGCAATTGTCAGAACTGCACATCTCAGCCATTTTAAGGAATTCTCCGACTGTGTCATCTCGTTGGGGGTCAAGGCTGTCTGCCTCCATTAGTACCCATTCTTGTCGTTCCTTCTCGGTTGCCCTGTTCCTCTCTACCAATTTTATTCGCGTAGCGTGGATCCACGTGGGCGATTGCTCTGTCAGCACTGCTGTCCTGGTTACTGCCACGACGGTGGTGGGGGCGCTGTAGGCAAATTCACTCGGTTTTTTCCCCTTTTTCAGTATCTTTATCAGCACAATGTCACCGGATCTGAAAGGGTGCGTGGGTTCCTGTGGAAGAGAGGGAGATTTACAGGCAACTTTTCCTCAGTTTTGCTAAGGATTCGGATAAGATTAGTAACGTATTCCTCCCTAATCTGGTCAATGTCTCCTTTCTGTGTTACTAAGGGATGTCTTGCCCATGGGGTAGGGGATGGTCTTCCCATGAGTATTTCAAAAGGTGATAGTCCTAGTCTCTTATTGGGGGTCATTCTTATTTCAGCAAGGATTATGGGTAGGACTTGCTTCCAATTCACAAAAGTCCCAGCTGTGGCTTTCCTGAGCTTGTCCTTTATTGTCCTGTTCATTCTCTCGACGACCCCTGAACTTTGTGGGTGGTACGGAATATGGTATTTCCAGTCCACCTGTAGTAACCTGGCTATCTCCTTGTTTAGTTTAGATGTGAAGGCTGGGCCTTGGTCAGACTCAATTACCAAGGGGCAACCCCACCTAGGGATAATTTGTTGGGTGAGTATTTTTGCTGTTGTTTTTGCATCTTCTGCCCTGTTGGGGAATACTTCTGGCCATCTTGAGAACATGTCTACAATTACCAATGCATATTCTTGTTTACCATTTGTTTTGGGGATATGTGTGTAGTCTACCTGCAGATGGGTAAAATGTGTAGTAGGGTAGTCCAGGCACTGATGTGGGATTTTAAGAGGGTTGTTTGGATTGTTTCTCAAACATGTAAGACATCTCCCTACATAATCAGCTACCAGTTTATTCATGTTGGTGATGTAAAAGTTTTGACCAAGGAGTAAACTTGTAGTTTGTATGCTGTTGTGTCCTACACCATGAAAATGAGCAATGAAGAGGGCAGCACTACGTTGCGGTATACAGGGTTTTTCCTCTTTGCAGATCAATCCAGTTTGTGAATTTTTCTGCAACACAGGGTATACCCAATCGTTCTCTTCTTCCTGTGATGCATATCGTTGCAGGTCAGTGATCATTTGGACCGTGTCCAAAGAGGGTGGTTGGAGGCATGACATTTCGCATGAATGTTTGTGAATCCTAGTGAGGTTTTCTTTTGCAACTTGTTTCGCTATCTTGTCAGCTAAAGCATTGCCCTGGGACACTCTATCCTTGCCCTGTGTGTGTGCCTTGCAATATACTATGGCCAGGCTAGAGGGTAGTTTAAGGGCAGCTAAAAGATCATCAATGAGGAGTGAATGAAAGATATTCTTCCCATCTGCAGCAGTGAACCCCCGCCTTTGCCATATTACTCCATGATCCCACACTACCCCATGTGCATATCTACTGTCTGTGTAGATTGTGACTGGTTTGTCTGTATGTAGGATACATGCTCTGGTGAGTGTAATTAGTTCGGCAGCCTGGGCTGATTGGACATGTATTGGTCTTGCTTCTAACACTATGTTGGGTAACATGACTATGGCATAGGCTGCGCAGAAGACAGTATCGAGTGGGTGTGAGCATGAGCCGTCAACAAATACTTCAGGTGCCCCTGTCACAGGCGTCACTGACAAATCCATTCTGGGGGAAGTCTCATAGTCTAACACTTTGAGGCAGTCATGTGCGTCGGGCAGAGCGTCTTCTTCTCCTTTTAGCCCTATGAGTGCATTCTGTGCTGGACCTGCCGAATGTGGGGCATATTTGATTTGTAAGGAAGGGTCACTTAACAAGAGTATCTCATATCCTGACAGTCGCTGGGCTGACATGTGTTGGGTGTGTATGCCTCGTAGTAACCCCACTACATAATGAGTTGTGTGTAGGATGGTGGGGTACCCTAGTGTGAGGGGGGTCGCGAGCTCCGCCATCACAGCACAAGCCACAAGAGTACGCAGACATGCCGGCATGCCTTGTACGGATACCGGCATTATCTTTGAGAAAAAAGCACAAGGACGCAACTTGCCTCCATGTTCTTGTGTTAGCACCCCCACCATGGTTTTACAAATTTGGGGCGCAAACATGTGGAACGGCAGTTTATAGTCAGGGAGGCCCAATCCTGGGCTACACATCAGAGAACATTTTAACATATCAAAAGCATTCAACATTTCCTCAGACCATCTTATGAGCTCTGGTTTGTCTTCCAGAGTGGCTTGCTTCAGGATATTATCATAGTAGGAACAGTCAGGGATCCATTGTCTGCAATAATTTATCATACCAAGGAAGGACAGCATTTCCTTCTTGGTGTGTGGGGTGACCAGTACTACTACAGACTGGACTCGCTCCGGACTGATCCGCCTTTCGCCTTCTGTGAGGACAAAGCCCAAGTACTCAACTTGCTTTTTACACCATTGCATTTTCTAGCATGACACCTTGTGTCCACATTCTGATAACCATTTTAACAAAGATACACCATCAGTAACATTGGCCTCCTCTGACATACTGCACAGTAACAAATCGTCCACATATTGTATCAGCACCGAACCTGGGGGGGGGTTCCATGGTTTCAAAGTGGCTTGGAGGACAATGCTGTACACAACTGGTGAATCAGCATATCCCTGTGACATCCGGCCCCAGGTTAGCTGCCGTCCCTCAAAGAAAAAAGAAAAAAGTAGTCTGGTACTCTTATTAACTGGGATTGAGAAGAAGGCATTCTTCATATCAATAACACTAAACCAGGCGGCTTCTGCGGGGATGGAGGATAAGAGGGCGGTGATGTCTGGAACTACGGGTGCAATGGGTACAATGAGATTGTTGATTGCCCTCAAATCATGTACAAAGCGGGTAGTACCATCTGCCTTTGTCACAGGATTGATAGGTGTGCTGTAGGGTGAAATCACTTCCTCCAGAATTCCTTTTTTTTTTTAATTCTTCAATCATTGGCTGTAAGCCCTCAATTTGGTGTTGTACCAATGTGGAGCAATTTCCAGCCATTGTACTCCTCCCTGTCTCATGCATTCCATGTCCCAGGACATGTCCATGTGATACACGCTGTTGTCCCCGTCTCTAGGAAAAGGATCAGCAGTCTCCAATGTCTCGGTCCACCCTGCTAAGTTGTCTACCCATGGGTTTACTAAATAGTAGTTGGTAGGACTAACTCTTGACACATAAATTTTACATGTTTCACCTGGTTCAGGTTTGGGGTAATCAGTCTTGGATCCCTGCCCTCCCACTGTTGTATTCAGAGAATATTTGGAACAATATCTGCCCAGGGCTGGCTATGCTGAATATGAGGAATATTCCTCTGAATCCCTAAGGACTAGCGCTGTTTAAAATCGCCACTTACGTTCGGTATTTCTAGGTTATAACGGATTTCTCCTCGCCAGAGTACCGGGGCGTCTAACGATTCTCACAGCGCATACAAGTTTACTCAACATAATTTCACAGAGTATTAATTACAATGAAGAGCGACTGTGCACTTACCAACCAGTCTGCAGTTCATACAAACAGATAATCTTATACTTCTACAAGATCTTATAACATCTATGTATATTTGACATGTAAGCGTTAATCCAAGCTTTGACTTCCCTGTTCCCTGAACAGCGGTATTTTGGAGTGCACTACCCTCTTTGTCTTTGTATCTATGCACAACTCCCTGAGTTGTGTTACGTGTGTCCCTGACACAGCTTCTGTAGCTCTCTAGTCTAAAATAGGGTTCATCCGTACTTACTATTGTAGATCGAGACGTGGCCGGTGCCCTCGGATCGGGCAGGGGACAAAAATCTATGTCACTTCTCACCAGACCCGAGGACGACCTCTCGATCCCTGATTCGAGCCCCCAAATTGATAGGATGATAATTAAAGATGACTGGATGAATCAGCTTGGTTTAAGTCTTTTCTGGCGCCAGGAGAGTGAATATGACCATATCAGACACGACACATATGATGATCAAAATCACTCTGTTTATTGATAATAATGTTCAAGCTTATATAGGACATTATACGCCCTTTCATTATTCAATCATCTTTTTCCAAGCAATATAGCCTCCAATCATAATGAGACACATACCGTCGTACAACATACTTTCCCCAGTTACATCCTGGCCTTCATGCTCCACGTACTAGCTGACACGGACAAGATAAGGAATTCCTGTTAGATACTCGGCTCCCCAAAACATTCTAATTATGACAGAATGTTCTTACACAAAGTTCAAGACAGCGCATTCCTTCAGGTTCGGGGTCAAGTTCGGGTCAAGTTCGGATCCCGAACCCGAACATTTTCGTGAAGTTCGGGCAAACTTCTCGAACCCGAACATCCAGGTGTCCACTCAACCATAAGTCCATATATCCATAAGTATTCTAATTGTTCTTTAAATGTGCTGCGCAAATCCATATAATCCAATAGCATTAGGACCAATGGGATAGTCCGGGCGGATGCTCTGCACTTAGAGCGAGGCTTGGACACATTACAGTATCTATGAGCATGCATTCCAAACGAGGCTTGAAGCACATCGTAGTCAATCCATGCATGCGGGAAGTCGGACATACTTCTGGGACGCAGGCAATTTAATGCACACGCCACCGCCACCAGCTGATCTGACCCCACTAGCAGGCACAGTCCTGCACTCTCCTATGCATGCCAGCCCATCCATGAATATCCTCCAGCGACAGCAGGTTAATTATTTTTCCTCTCTCATAACATTATACCTCCATGGGGACTTTCCAGGGGCGGACTGGCCATAGACCCTACAGGGAAATTTCCCAGTGGGCCGATGCCCAGAGGGCCACCAAAAGCGAGGTACAAAAAGATCTGATGCCCTCAGGATTAATTAATTTAGGCAGAATTTTGTGCTGATCTGTGGTATCTGGGGTCACTTTTAGATTTTTTTTTCAAGGCCACTTTAAGTTCCCAGTCCGCCCCTGTGACTTACTTACCTTTTGGCACTACAAGCGCTGTGGACATTAACCAGTCTGACTCTGCACCACTATCCTTCTCCTGTTCGGTCTATCTCTACTAGCAACTTTGAGTTATACTGTATTTGCCCAAACCACTATTGACATGTATGGGAATACCTATAAACTGAATACTATCTTGGGCTTCGTTATTTATCACCATACAGATGATTCATATATTCTGTCATTACATTATGCTTTCAGTTGTGGATATATCCTCTATAAACTGTAACTTTTCTTAATGAGGTGATTATACTATTAAACTACTTGTACTCCAGGGTTATCATGAGTATGAAAACAGCAGGAGTTATTATGAATTCAGAATTTTGCCTATTAAGAACTATGTACTTATTGAATTATGGACACTAATAATTATCATTATCAGGAATACCTATAAACATGTGTATGTAATTCTACTACCTGGTACTACAATCTTGTAACGTCATTTTTTTTATGTCATAGTCTGATGAAGGCTTAACTGTGGCCGAAACGTCACATGTTTAAAAATTGCCGCATTTCAAATAAAAGAAATAACTAGTTGTACTGCAAAGATACTGGAGTTCCTCTTTTTTTTAAACCAGGAATAGAAAATGATGCTGGCCCATCCCCTTCTCTGCCCATGCCACGCCCGCTTTTTTAGACCTGGTGTGCGAGGGGATGAAGTCGCAGATTCTGCAGCACCATAGCGTGTTACAGAATTTGAGCCAGATGTACGCCACTTTTGTGACCCCCAAAAGGAAAAGTCTTTATAATTAGAGAATAGTTTGATAAGAGTCAGTTTCTGGTCCTGGGGATAGGGGGAATATGGAACACGAGGGCATCAAGAGCATTGTGTTGACCATGCGATCTGGGGCTGTGGTCTTTTAAAAGAGTCACAGTGTATGTCTGTAAAATAATTTGCGCAGTCCATGATTTTGGTTCTGTTGTCTAGAAAAAAATGTTGTGCAATAAATATGCTTTCAACCCTGGACTGCCGTCTTGACATTTATTGACATTTACTTTGGGGTCTGATGTCTGTATTTACTCAAGACTTTGTGTCTGAACATATTGGTCTGCGGTTTATATTCTCTTTGTGGTGTAAAAAGTCATATGCGTTACTTGTACATGAGTTAGTGAGGTTTGGAGGACATATGTAAATGGTTTGCATATGGTAAAAATGTCTGTGTTTTATTTAACATACGTTCCGTGCATGGGAATCTCCATGGTGAAAAATAATTGATGTGTGTATATGCTATGTAGGTGTGTTTAATGCTGTGTTTATGTGCTATAGTGGCATTCAAAAGTTTATGCACACCTGGTAAAGATTACTGTTACTGTGAACAGTTACGCAAGTGGAAGATGGAATTATCTCCAAAAGGCATTCATTTAAAGATGAGATGACACATGACCTTTGTAGTTTAAGCAAAAACATTTTTTTATTTTAAGGTTTTATATTTAAAAAAAAGTTTTGGCAACATGCATGGTTAGTACTTAGTAGCATACCCTTTGGCAAGTATCACAGCTTGTAAACGCTTTTTGTAACCAGCCAAGAATCTTTCAATTCTTGTTAGATGGATTTTCCTCTATTCTTTATTGCAGAAGTCTTCCAGTTCTGTGAGATTCCTGGGTCGTCTTGCAGGCAACTGAGGTCTATCCACTGATTTTCAATAATGTTTAGATCAGGGGACTGTGAAGGCCATGGTAAAACCTTCAGCTTGCGTCTTTTGAGGCAGCCTATTGTGGATGTTGTGGTGTGTTTAGGATCATTACCCATTTTTAAAAGCCATCCTCTTTTCAACTCTGTTGGAATTTCATTGGATCCATTTTCCCCACTACCTGTAAAATGTTCCCTATGCCATTGGCTGCAACACAACTTCAAAGCATGATTTATACACCCCCGAGCTTAATCGTTGGAGAGGTGTTCTTTTCATGAAATGATGTACCCTTTTTTCTCCAATCGTACCTTTGCTAATTTAACCTAATTGGTCCACAGGACTTGTTTCCAAAATGCATCAGGCTTGTTTAAATGTTGATTTGCAAACTTGTGATGCTGAATTTTCCGGTGAAGACACAGAAGAGGTTTTCTTATGATGACTCTTCCATGCAGGCCATATTTATGCAGGTGTTGCTAAACTGAAGAACAATGTACCACAACTCCAGACTCGGCTAAATCTTCCTTAAGGTCTTTTGCAGTCAAGCAGAGGTTCTGATTTGCCTTTCTAGCAATCTTACAAGCAGCTGTTTCTGAATTTTTTCTTAGTCTTCCAGACCTTCTCTTGACCTCCACTTTTCTTGTAAAATGCAATTTCTTAACTACATTTCAAACCAAGAAAAATGGAAACCTGAAACTACGTCAAAAAGTGCATGCTGAAAGTTTTACCGTGGTCCTCACAGGCCTCTGATTTGAACATCATTGAAAATCCGTGGATGGACTTTAAAAGAGCAGTGCATGCAAGATGGCCCAGAAATCTCATAAAACTGGAAGACTTTTGCAAAGAAGAATAGATGAAAATCCCTCAAATAAAAAATTAAAGATTTTAGCTGGCTACAAAAAGCATTTACAATTTGTGACACTTGCCAAAGAGGGTGCTACTAGGTACTAACGATGCAGGGTGCCCAAACTTTTGCTTCAAGCCCTTTTCCTTTTTTGTTATTTTGAAAAAGATGAAAATAAAAAATAGTTTTTGATGAAAATACACAACAATAATTTTAATCCATCTGTTACTGAGGTGGGGGTCGGCGGCCATTTTAGAAACTGCAGTGTCCTTGTGCCAGCCTGCCAGAGACAAAAATTCCTTTTTTCTGGCAGGTCAAGTTTCCCTAAATTACCTATTTTATAATTTTGGGGTGACATAGTGTATTTCTGTAGTTGGGGGAATAAACCCGTACTGTCGTACCACAGAGCACGTTTGCACACACTGCTGAAAAACCTATTTAAAATTTAGCAGTGACATAGTGCATTTCTGTAGTTGCTGTAATAAACCCCTACTGTCGTACCACAGAGCACGTTTGCACACACTGCTGAAAAACCTATTTTAAAATTCTGCGGTGACATAGTGCATTTCTGAAGTTGGTGGAATAAACCCGGACTGTCGTACCACAGATCACATTTGCATACACCGCTGAAAAACCTATTTTAAAATTTTGCGGTGACATAGTGCATTTCTGTATCTGTTGGAATAAACCCGTACTGTCGTACCACAGAGCATGTTTGCATACACCGCTGAAAAACTATTTTAAAATTTTGCGGTGACATAGTGTATTTCTGTAGTTGGGGGAATAAACCCGTACTGTTGTGCCACAGAGCACTTTTGCATACAATGCTGAAAAAACTTTTTTTTTGGCAGTTTTGCCATATACAAACCCCTGCTCTGCAGGGGCGTAATGATCACGGTCGCAGAGGATGCGACCGCGAACGGCAGGGGGAGGGAGCCAGCTACACTTACATGTAATGGAGCGCTCTGACGGGGTCCAGAGCGCTCTTAGAACATGTACAATGTGGGGGTTGCAGAGGCCGGGGTGGCGCAGAGGCATGTGGGGGGTGGGGGCGTGCCCACCCGACACCCAGCAGTTCTTGTCACTGCCGGGCTCTTGTCTCCAGAGTGTGAAGCAGGGAGCTGTCTACACTCCCTGCTTCACCTTTCTTCTCAGCTCAGGTACTGCTGGCTGTGTGAAGAGAGCTGAATGCCCGGGAATCAGCCTCCAAGCACAGCCAGCAGGCCATGAGAGTGTTGGAGTGTGTGTCATCAGGGAGGAAGGTAAGTATGAGGTTTTTTTTTTCACCATAAAGCTGGCATAATTACTGTAAGGGGGCACCTATGTGGGCATAACTACTATGAGGAGGCACAAAATAATGCATAACTAATGTGAGGGGGCACATCAGGGGCTGACTGGCAACTTTTGGCCCAGGGGGCAACTAACACCCAGAGGCCCACTGAGCCCCCCTCTACTTCCTGATTCGCTGTCACAAGAGGCTGGGCAAGGAGCTGCGGGAGGAGAGCACAGCCTCCTTTGACAGCATTGACAGCTATCTCCACCCCCACACCTCCGCTCTCCTGATCTCTCACAGGAGGCTGAGCATTGCGGAGAGGATAGATGTTGGCCGCTCACAGTGCTCATAGCCCCCCCCCCTTATGTGCCAGTAGCCCTCCTTATGTGCCAGTAGCCCCCTTATGTGCCAGTAGCCGTCCCCCCTTATGTGCCAGTAGCCATCCCCCCTTATGTGCCAGTATCCATCCCCCCTTATGTGCCAGTAGCCGTCCCCCCTTATGTGCCAGTAGTCCCCCATATGTGCCAATAGCCCCCTTATGTGCCAGTAGCCCCCTTGTGTGCCAGAAGCCCCCTTATGTGCCAGTAGTCCCCCCTTATGTGCCAGTATCCCCCCTTATGTGCCAGTAGTCCGCCTTTATGTGCCAGTAGTCCCCCTTATGTGCCAGTACCCCCCCTTATGTGCCAGTAGCCCTCCTTATGTGCCAGTAGTCCCCCTAATGTGCCAGTAGCCCCCCTTATGTGCCAGTAGCCCCCTTATGTGCTAGTAGCCCTCCTTATGTGCTAGTAGCCCCCTTATGTGCCAGTAGTCCCACCTTATGTGCCAGTAGTCCCCCCATATGTGCCAGTAGCCCTCCTTATGTGCAAGTAGCCCCCCTTATGTGCCAGTAGTCCCCCCCCCACACCTTATCATGTGCCAGTAGCCCCCAAAAAAACAAAAAACAAACAAAAAAAACACTTATACTTACCTCCAGCGATGCGATGCAGGCCTCTTCCAGCCTGTGTCCCTTGCTGTACCGCTGTACCGCTCCACCGCTACAGCCTCCACCAGCCTCTGATAGGCTGCCAGCCTAGTGCTGGCAGCCTATCAGAGGAACAGGGAGGGGACACGCCTCTCCCTCCTCTGCCGCAGCACAGACATCTAGATCTGTACAGATGATTATGGAGATGAGCGCTTCCACTGTGGAAGCGTTCATCTCCCTGTGCCCTGCTGCCGGCCACCCCCACTTGACACTATGGGGGCCATTTACAGAGGCAACAGAGGGGCCCGGGGGGCAATTGCCCCCCTGCCTCCTGGCCCAGTCCGCCCCTGGGGCACATAAGTGGCATAACTACTATGAGAGGGCACATATCTGGCATAACTACTATGAGGGGGCACATATCTGGCATATCTACTGTGAGGAGGCACATATCTGGGCATAACTACTGTGAGGGGGCACAAAAGTGGGCATAACTACTGTGAGGGGGCACATATGTGGGCATAACTACTGTGAGGGGGTCACAAAAGTGGGCATAACTACTGTGAGGAGGCACATACGTGGGCATAACTACTGTGAGGGGGCACATATGTGGGCATAACTACTGTGAGGGGGCACATATCTGGCATAACTACTGTGAGGGGGCACATATGTGGGCATAACTACTGTGAGGGGGCACATATCTGGCATAACTACTTTGAGGGGGCACATACGTGGGCATAACTACTGTGAGGTGGCACATATGTGGGCATAACTACTTTGAGTGGGCACATATCTGGCATAACTACTGCGAGTGGGCACATATTTGGGCATAACTACTGTGAGGCAGCACATATCTGGCATAACTACTGTGAGGGGGCACATATGTGGGCAAAACTACATTGACCCGGGTACATACCTGGCCATAACTACTGTGAGGGGGCACATATCTGGGCATAACTACTGTGAGGGGCACATATCTGGGCATAACTAATATGAGGGGGAACATATTAAGGCATAACTACAATAAGAGGGCACATATCTGGCATAACTACTATGAGGGGGCACATATCTGGCATATCTACTGTGAGGGGGCGCATATCTGGGCATAACTACTGTGAGGGGGCACACAAGTGGGCATAACTACCGTGAGGGGGCACATATGTGGGCATAACTACTGTGAGGGGGCACATATCTGGCATAACTACTGTGAGGGGGCACATACGTGGGCATAACTACTATGAGGCGGCACATATCTGGCATAACTACTGTGAGGGGGCACATATGTGGGCATAACTACAGTGCCTGGGTACATACCTGGCCATAACTACTGTGAGGGGGCACATATCTGCGCATAACTACTGTGAGGGGCACATATCTGGGCATAACTTCTGTGAGGGGTCACATATCTGGCATAACTACTGTGACAGGAACAAAGGTGGGTATAACTATTGTGAAGGGGCCACACGGTGGGCTTAATTACTGGGAAGGGCCACAGTGTGGGCATTAGTACTGTGTGGTGGCACTGCTATACATTGGCATGGCTCAGTCTTACAGGCCAGCACAGCGCCCCCTACTGGTGATTTTTCAGGGGCAGTCACCATCCTTTCCTTATGTAATTATTCTTTTCTTCTCTATCACCACAGCGACCTTGTCCTGGATCCAGCGGACATCACCCTTGTTCTGCATAAGTGACAGGACGGTAAATTTTAATAAATCATCTGTTACATTGGTGGGTGACATTTTCATAGTTCTGTCATATACAAACCCCTGCTCTGCATAAGTGACAGGGAGGTAAATCTCTAAAAATCATCTGTTACATTGGTGGGTGACATTTTGCCAGTTTTGCTGTATACAAACCCCTCCTCTGCATAAGGCATTATGCACACGGCCGTTGTTTTGGTCCACGTCCGAGCCTCATATTTTGCGGCTCAGACGCGGACCCATTCACTTTGTGCTGTCCGCGTCCGTTGCTCCATTCCATGACCCCGCAAAAAATAGAGAGCATGTCCTATTCTTGTGCGTTTTGCGGACAAGAATAGGAATTTCTACAAAGGGCCGCGTTCCGTTCCGCAAATTGCGGAACGGAACGTGGAGCAGCTTCCATGTTTTGTGGATCCGCGGTTTTGCGGACCGCAAAACACATACGGTCGTGTGCATGAGGCCTAAGTGACAGGGAGGTAAATTTCTAAAAATCATCTGTTACATTGGTGGGTGAAATTTTGATAGTTTTGCCGTATTCAAACCCCTGCTCTGCATGGGGGACAGGGAGGTAAATTTCTAAAAATCGTATGTTACATTCTTGGGCCATAAAGTACCCCTGCACTGCATACCTGAATGGGAATTATATTTTGTAAATTCGGCAGCGTTTACATTGTTTGGTGCTGTAGTTATATGCTGTAAAAGCTCCATAATGTCTCCATGATAAATCTGCAGCGTGAGGGCCCCTCGTGGCTTATATACACTTTTAAAATAATCCTTTAGCAGGGCAAATAGATCCCTGATGTCGGGGATGCTCCATGACCCCTTTTTTTTTTCAAACTACCCCTGCCCTGCATACCTGACTGGGAAATATATGCTGTAAATTAGGTGGCCTTCAGATTGTTGGTTGATCTCTACCCCTTCTTTCTTTCAAAGTACCCCTGCACTGCATAACAGACAGGGATGGGAACTTAGTTCATTACAATTGGCGGTTACATTGTTGCCTCACATAAAGCCTTTTTTGGCTGTGAAGCCAAAGGTAGTCGCCAACAACAATGTGTTTTGTTTTCTTTTTTTTTATAAATTGGGGTAGACCCCAAAACATTGGGAAATATAAAAAAGAAAAGAAAGAGTAAGTGCACTGTAGTATAACAATGGTTGGCTGAGGCCGGTATACATGTCTATTCTGCATAAGGTACGAACAAGTCCTGTGGGATCCATGCCGGGTTCTTTTTAATAAACGTGAGATTGTCCAAGTTGGCTGTGGACAGGCGGCTGCACTTGTCTGTGATAATGCCCCCAACCGTGCTAAACACACGTTCAGACAATACACTGGCTGCAGGGCAGGCCGGCACCTCCGAGGCGTGAAAGTGAAGCAGAGGCCATGTCACCAATTTGGAGACCCAGAAGTTGAATGCGGCAGACCCAGTGGCATAGCTAGAAATGACTGGGCCCAACAGCAAATTTTTGAATGGGGCCCCCCTCCTCCAGTAATTTTTTCGTAACCCCTTCCTTTCATGCTGCCCCCATTCCTGTGGCTACGAAAGATCGCTCTCTCAGACCAGGCAGCTGGAGGAAGCGGAGTAGGAGGAGGAGGCAACAGGAGGCAAATAGAAATGCCCTGCAATCCTCGGGGGCAGAAGGACATGCGCCAAAACTTCTATCTGCCTCTGTCCCAGCCGCCACTACATTTACCCAGTGTGCTGTTAACGAGATATAACTTCCCTGCCCGTGCTTACCGGTCCACGTATTGGTGGTTAGGTAGACCTTGCCACAGATGGCGTTGCACAGTGAACACCTTATTTTGTCCGCCACTTGGTTGTGCAGGGAAGGGATGGCTCGCCTGGAAAAGTAGTGGCGGCTGGGAACCACGTACTGTGGGACAGCCATCGCCATAAATTTTTTAAACATCTCTATCCATCTCCACCAGACAGAATGACAGCATTTCAAAGGACCATGAATTTTGAAATCCTGGCATTCAGGATCGCGGGTGGGTAGGGAGGTACTTCCTCTTCCTATTTATTTTTCTAATTGGGAGTTGGACAGTTGAACGCTTCCATGGTATAGTGTGGAGATGCTCAGTGACGGTGAAAGATGTGGTGGCGTTGCTGCCACATCCTCTGTTTGCGGGGTGGCAGGTGCCACTGTCACTCACATGTGCTCAGGTTTAGAATGTTTATTTTTACTCTTACTCTTTCACTCTTGTCCTACTCTTACCCCCATTTTGGTTCAATTTCCAGCCCTCTAGCCCTTTCCAGGACTTTTGTAGAGCCATTTTTGTGCCCCAAAGTTTGGGTCCCCATTGACTTTAATGCGGTTCGGGTTCAGAGTTAAGTTCGGGTCAAGTTCGGGTCCCGAACTCAAACTTTGCTGTGAAGTTCCATCAAACCCGGCAAACCCGAACTTCCAGGTGTTCGCTCAACTCTTCTGAAGAGGTGAGTAAACCCCAGTTACAGGTACAGTTGTGTTCAAAATTATTCAACCCCCACTGAAATTGAGTGTTTTGGCCAGTTTGACATTGATTTAGATCATTTCAGTCATCTTGTTTACAATTAAATCAAAGAGGCACTTGTAAGTCAGACAAATATAACATAACATTTATAATGAAATAATCACAAATGTCTTTTCTGTGCTCACATCATTATCAGTTTTATTCAACCCCCAAGTGACATTCAATCTTAGTACTTAGTACAACATCCTTTTCCAGTTATAACAGCTTTTAAACGTGAAGCATAGCTTGACACAAGTGTCTTGCAGCGATCTATGGGTATCTTCGCCCATTCTTCATGGGCAAAAGCCTCCAGTTCAGTCACATTCTTAGTTTTGCGCGCTGCAACTGCTTTCTTTAAGTCCCACCGGAGGTTCTCAATCGGATTTAAGTCTGGTGACTGCGATGGCCACTTTAAAATGTTCCAGCCTTTAATCTGCAGCCATGCTCTAGTGGACTTGGAGGTATGCTTGGGATCATTGTCCTGTTGAAAGGTCCAACGTCTCCCAAGCCTCAGGTTTGTGACGGACTGCATCACATTTTCATCAAATATCTCCTGGTACTAAAGAGAATTCATGGTACCTTGCACACGCTGAAGCTTCCCTGTACCTGTAGAAGCAAAACAGCCCCAAAGCATGATTGACCCCCCGCCATGCTTCACCGTAGGCAAGGTGTTCTTTTCTTCATAGGCCTTGTTCTTCCTCCTCCAAACATAGCATTGATCCATGGGCCCAAACAGTTCTAATTTTGTTTCATCAGTCCACAGAACACTATCCCAAAACTTTTTTGGTTTGTCCACATGACTTTTGGCATACTGCAGTCAACTCTTCTTATTCTTCGGAGACAGCAAGGGGGTGCGCCTGGGAGTTCTGGCATGGAGGCCTTCATTACGCAGTGTGCGCCTATTGTCTGAGCTGAAACTTCAGTACCCGCATCTGACAAATCTTTTTTCAGTTCCTCAGCAGTCACACGGGGACTTTTCTCCACTTTGCGCTTCAGGTAGCACACAGCAGTCGAAGTCAGCATCTTCTTTCTGCCACGACCAGGTAGCGTTTCAACAGTGCCCTTTGCCTTGAATTTGCCAATGATGCTTCCTATGGTGTCTCTTGGTATGTTTAACATCTTTGCAATCTTCTTATAGCTATTGCCCTTCCTGTGAAGAGAAATCACCTCTTCTCTTGTCTTCCTGGACCATTCTCTTGACTTCACCATGTCTGTAAACACACCAGTAAATGTCTAGAAGGAGCTGAGTATCACAGTCATTTTAAATCTTCCTAATTGGTGCTTATTATGCTTGATTGCTGCTCCTTGACATCCACAGGTGTTTTCAATACCTGATCGAAAACACTTGAATGAACCTCTGTTCTTAAGAGTGGTCGTCTTTAAGGGGTTGAATAATTGTGTCAATGAAGAAATCACAAAATAAACATTTAATACTGTATTACAAAAACAATTGATGTCATTTTAGTTGCATTTGGTTCTTTAAAAAGTCCTTGTAAGATTTCATTCTGAACACAATTACAAATGTACACTAAATTCCCTAAAACCCTTTACAGCATTGGGGGTTGAATAATTTTGAACACAACTGTACTTTACTCATTACCTTACAAATAGCCTTAATCCCATCACTAACAACCACAAGAGATAATTATACACATAGTGAAATTTTTTTTTTTTGAGGATAAGTTCCTTGCCTCTTACCATTAAGTTTTCCATTGCATTGCAATATCTAAAATCTATGTCTAGATGTGCAACATTGGAAATCTGCAACAGGCAGCAGAAATGCTAGGGCTCATGCACACAAGCGTAATGGCTTACTGGCCGTGTGCCCTCAGTTTGTGGATGTGGACTCATTGACTTGAATGGTTCCACAATCCTCAACATACAGCCAAAGATAGAACATTGTTCTAACTTTTTGCATTGGGAGGCAAGAACCCGGAAGCCCATGGAAGATCTTCATAGTGGTTCCGTGGGCTTCCGATCTGTACCTCTGCTCCGCAAAAGATAGGTAAAGTATTATCTTCGGTCATAGCTTGCGGACCCATTCAAGTCAATGGGTCCACATTCGCACCATGGAGTGCACATGGCCAGTGCCTGTATACTGTATACCGGCCGTTTACTGAGCCAGTATTGTCATGTGCCTGAGCCCTAAGGGTAACGTAAGAGTAATGGTGTTTTTTACATTTCATGTAAATATGTGAAATAATGTATGTAATGTATTGTACTGTATTAATCTGATGTTTCCTGCACTAGCTTGTTTGTTCACCCCGGAGGGAAGGTACGCGCCTAATGACTTGAAGTATAAATAACCCTTTCATCAGCCAAACTATCTAGAAGATACTGCATCCTCCTCATGCTCTTGTGATGGCAGGCAAAATGGAAATCAGCTTTAAAGGACAACGAGCTCTAGTGACTGGCGCGGGGAAGGGTACGTACGCCAGCTGAACACATTGACATTATTAGCACCAAGTAACCTTCAGTTCAGTTTTTCTCACTATTTAACCATAAGGACCAAAGATCATCCCTAAACTAAAAGTTTTACCAACAAATATAATAGAAAAATAGTTGGGAAACTCTGACTAGTCATTAAACTTTTAGCAAAAATTGTATCCTGTCTGGACGTTTGTATAGCTGCAGCTTTTTTTCTTGCAGGGATAGGCCGGGCAACGGTGAAGGCTCTGTGGGCATTAGGAGCTAAAGTGGTCGCGTTGAGCCGTACAGCAGAGGACCTGGACAGCCTGGCACAAGAGGTAATCTTACCCATAGCATGACATTAAGACAATAAGTAGCCTTTTTATATAGAAGAATGTGTAATACTCCGCAGGTATTATATGATTATTGTTAGGTGTATCTCAAAAATTATCTTAATAATAATTTATGTAGAAAATAAGTGTAAAAATATAGTTAGATTCATCTGATTGCCCACCTTCCTCTCCCCCTTTTAATATAGTTGATGCGCTCCACTATCTGCAGTGCCCTACTTGGGACTTTCTTGGTTGAAAAGGCTGCAGCAGCCTTTATTAACACTCAACACTCTGAGCGCTGAAATGACATTGAAATAATAGTCAAACAACATTTCATTAACTGATTGCACATAGCCTCTAGATCAGGGGTACTCAAGTAATTTTTGTAAAGGTCCACATACCTGAGCCTGCTGTTGTCACGTTCGGGTTTGGGAGGGAAACACCACACCGAACATAGGAGGGAAAGGGGTGAGGGAATAAGGCCTGGAAACTAGGGAAAAGAGATGGACACCTCCTAGAGAAAACCCTAATCAAAGTCCTGACTAGCTACCAGTATGAACAGACCCTAGAGGTAGGTGAGTTCATACACCGTAATGCCCAGTGTCCTAGCTCAGCCTATAGAACCCTGGTACTAATATCAGGACTAAGACAAGCTGTTCCACCAAAAGGAAGGATGAACAGGAGTCTACCTCAGGCCCTAATACAAATGACAGGGATATGAAACACACATATCCCTGCCCACACCTCCAAGCCCACCTAATCTCCTTTCTGCCAACCAAAAAGTAAGATTGTCCTTTTGTTGCCACCTAACAATAATGATGCCCCTTTAATGCCCCTCAGACAGTATGATATCCCTTTGGTGCTCCACAGAGTATGATCCCCCTAAGTGCACCCTCACAGCAGGGTGATCCCTTAGTGCTCCTGACACATTGCAATGCCTCCTTAGTTCCTCCCCACAGAGTATAAATACCCTAAGTGCCCCCTCACAGTAGTAATGCCCTCTCTGTGCCCCTTCACAGTTGTAATGCCCTCTTTGTGCCCCCTTCACAGTAATAATCCCCATTGTGCCCCCTGCACAGTAATAATCCCCATTGTGCCCCCTTCACAGTAATAATGCCCATTATGCCCCATTAATAGTAGTAATGCTCATTGTGCCCCATCATAGTAACAATGCCCTCTGTGCCCCTTCATAGTAGTAATACCTTCTGTACACTGTGCCCCCTCCATAGTAGAAATGCCCATTGTCCCCCCTCCAGAGTAGAAATGCCCATTGTGCCCCCTCCAGAGTAGAAATGCCCATTGTGCCCCCTCCATAGTAGAAATTCCCACAGTGTCCTCTTCACATAAGCAATGCCCATTGTGCCCCCTCCAGAATATAAATGCCTATTGTGCCCCCTTCACATTAACAATGCCCATTGTGCCCCCTCCAGAATATAAATGCCCATTGTGCCCCCTCACATTAGCAATGCCCATTGTACCCCCTCCAGAGTAAAAATGCACATTGTGTCCTCTTCACATTAGCAATGCCCATTGTGCCCCCTCCAGAGTAGAAATGCCAATTGTGCCCCCTCCAGAGTAGAAATGCCCATTATGCCCCTACCATAGTAGAAATGCCCTTTGTGCCCCCTCCAGAGTAGAAATTCCCATTGTGCCCCTCCAGAGTAAAAATGCCCATTGTGCCCCCTCACCTTTTCCCTGAAGCTCAGTCTTCACTGTGTGGGTGGAGTGTATGCAGATTACTGGGCTGCAGACTCCACCCTCACAGGCCGGCAGGGTGATCTGTGCCTGCAGGCTGAATGGTGGAGCAGGGAGGAGTCTTCCTGCTTTACCATTCAGAGCGCTGCCGGCCTGAAGGAGAGGAGGAGCGTGGGGAGCTGAGCGGTGAGTGACAGGACATCAGCTCCCTGCGCTCCAGCAATGAGCACTTCCATCTGTATTGATGGAAGCACCCATTGCTTCTGGACTCTTGCAGATAGAAGCACTCATTGCTGGAGTGCAGGGAGCTGATGTCCTACCACTCGCGCTCAGCTCCCGGCGCTCCTCCCCTCCTTCAGGCTGGCGGCACTCTGAATGGTGAAGCAGGAAGACTTCTCCCTGCTCCACCATTCAGCCTGCAGACACAGATCGCGCTGCTGGCCTGTGTGGGCGGAGCCTGCAGACCAAAAATCTGCATAAGCTCCGCCCACATAATGCTGCAGAGCGATCCTTTTAGGGGGCACACATCTGTACAAAACTACTGTGAAGGTTGTACAATCAGGGCAGTACTACTGTGAGGGGTAGTATTCGGGGGAGGGGCTGCCAAAGAAACGACCCGCCTCGACTGTCAAAAAACCTAGGCACGCCACTGCTCCACCCTTCACCTGCCACGCAAAACAACCTCATACCAAGGCACAAGACCAGAAACCTGAAACGAAAACACCCTTTAAAACCAAAAGGGATGCTAACTTGCAGCAATATATGTACAGGGAATGAGGGTTGGACTAAACTTCTTGAGGTTCAAGCTACTGGCACATATCTTTCTCACCCTAAGGCCTCATGCACAAAACCGTATGTGTTTTGCGATCCGCAAATTGTGGATCCGCAAAAAAAGAAGTATGACGTCCGTATGGCATCCGTTTTTTTTGCAGATCTGTTACTTTTGTGGATCCATTGTAATAATGCCTATCCTTGTCCACAAAGTAGAAAAAATTGGACATGCTCAATTTTTTTGTGCGGGGCTACGGAACGGACATACTGATGCATTTTTTGCGGACCCATTGAAATGAATGGGTCCGCATCCTATCAGCAAAAAAAAGGAATGGACAAGGAAACAAAATACGGTCATGTGCATGAGCCCTAACTAGTAAAAGATCACCCAAGCATCATCCCTGGTCACATATCCCTGGCCAGACAACATTGTAGTTAGAAATGCACGACATGTAAGCCTCCGCAAATGCAGTATGTTCTTAAAGAGATTGTCAGTCACTTAATAGCAGGCAATTCGTGACTAGTCTGTATTCTGATTATTTGGATTTCCAATGACCATATAATCCATATATAATCAGGAATATATTTAATTAAAGTAGAACTCCCGCAAAAAATGTTTATTCTCTGACCTGCTAGAAAGGTGCATGATGTAATCTGTGTTGAATGTAATCTTCTCATCAGTGACTATATTTGTGAGCTATAACCTCCCTTCTGATCCTCAGCTGTGTCATGTGACCAACTCTCTGATCTCCAACTGACACAGGACAGGAAGTCAAATACTTCTCTGTTCATTCCTATGAGACAGACATTGAGGCTTCCATAGGAATACATAGAGAAATTGACTTCCTGTCCACACATAAGATACTGTGTCATTTGGAGAGTCTGAATGCTGGTCACATGACACAGCTAAGAAGGAGAAGATAGGGGAAAACTCAAAAATACAGACACTGGTAAGAAGATTACATTCACTATAGATTACATCATGGGCGTAGCTATAGGGGGTGCAGAGGTAGCAGTCGCTACCGGGCCCAGGAGCCTGAGGGGGCCCAAAGACCCTTGTGCCACATAAGAAGACACACAAAGCACTGAGGGAAGAGGGGCCCAAGCTGAACTCTTGCACCAGGGCCCATGAGCCTTTAGCTACGCCCCTGAATTACTTAATGTACCTTTCTAGCATTTCAGAGAATATACATTTTTGAAGGAGTTCTTCTTTAACCACCTCAGCCCCCCTAGCTTAAACACCCTTAATGACCAGGCCACTTTTTACAATTCTGCACTACACTACTTTCACCGTTTATTGCTCCGTCATACAACTTACCACCCAAATTAATTTTACCTCCTTTTCTTCTCACTAATAGAGCTTTCATTTGGTGATATTTCATTGTTGCTGATATTTTTACTTTTTTTGCTATTAATAAAAATTTAACGACATTTTTGCAAAAAAATGACATTTTTCACTTTCTGTTGTAAAATTTTAAAAAAAAACTACATTTCTATATAAATTTTCCGCAAAATGTATTGTTCTACATGTCTTTGATAAAAAAAAAATCCAATAAGTGTATATTTATTGGTTTGGGTAAAAGTTATAGCGTTTACAAACTATGGTGCAAAAAGTGAATTTCGGCATTTTGAAGCAGCTCTGACTTTCTGAGCACCTGTCATGTTTCTTCAGGTGCTAGAATGCCAGGATAGTATAAATACCCCCCAAATGACACCATTTAAAAAGAAGACACCCCAAAGTATTCACGGAGGGGCATGGTGAGTTCATGTATCATTTCATTTTTTTTCACAAGTTAGCGGAAAATGACACTTTCTGAGGAAAAAATAAAAAATAATAAAGTTTCCATTTCTGCTAACTTCTGGCAAAAAAAATAAAACATCTGAGACGGACTCACTATGCCCCTCAGTGAATACCTTGGGGTGTCTACTTTCCGAAATGGGGTCATTTGTGGGGTGTGTTTACTGTTCTGGCATTTTGGGCGGGGCTAAATTGTGAGCAGCCATGTAAAACCTAAAGGTACTCATTGGAATTTGGGCCCATTTGCGTACCCAGGCTGCAAAAAAGTGTTACTCATGTGGTATCGCCGTACTCAGGAGAAGTAGGGCAATGTGTTTTGGGGTGTATTTTTACATATACCCATGTTGGGTGAGAGAAATATCTCTGTAAATTGTCAACTTTGTATAAAAAAAATTAAAAAGTTGTCGTTTACAGAGATATTTCTCACACAAAGTATGGGTATATATAAAAATACACCCCAAAACACATTGCAAAAAAGTGGCACACATGTTGTATCGCCGTACTCAGGAGAAGTAGCGCAATGTGTTTTGGGGTGTATTTTTACATATACCCATGTTGGGTGAGAGAAATATCTCTGTAAATTGACAACTTTGTATAAAATTTTTTAAAAGTTGTCGTTTACAGCGATATTTCTCACACACAGTATGGGTATATGTAAAAATACACCCCAAAACACATTGCCCTACTTCTCCTGAGTACAGCGATACCACATGAGTGACACTTTTTTGCAGCCAAGATGCGCAAAGGGGCCCAAATTCCAATGAGTACCTTTTAGGAGGACATTTTTACGCATTTTTCTTCTCACGCTTTAGGGCCCCTAAAATGCCAGGGCAGTATAAATACCCCACATGTGACCCCATTTTGGAAAGAAGACACCACAAGGTATTCCGTGAGGGGCATGGCGAGTTCATAAAAGATTTTTTTTTGGCACAAGTTAGCGGAAATTGATTTTTTATTGTTTTTTCTCACAAAGTCTCCCTTTCCGCTAACTTTCATGGACTCACTATGCCCCTCAGTGAATACCTTGCGGTGTCTTCTTTCCAAAATGGGGTCACATGTGGGGTGTTTGTACTGTTCTGGCATTTTGGGTGGGGTTAAATTGTGAGCAGCCGTGTAAAACCTAAAGGTATTCATTGGAATTAGGGCCCCTTTGCGCACCCAGGCTGCAAAAAAGTGGCACACATGTTGTATCGCCGTACTCAGGAGAAGTAGGGCAATGTGTTTTGGGGTGTATTTTACATATACCCATGCTGGGTGAGAGAAATATCTCTGTAAATTGACAACTTTGTATAAATTTTTTTTTAAAGTTGTCGTTTACAGCAATATTTCTCACACACAGTATGGGTATATGTAAAAATACACCCCAAAACACATTGCCCTACTTCTCCTGAGTACGGCGATATCACATGAGTGACACTTTTTTGCAGCCAAGATGCGCAAAGGGGCCCAAATTCCCATTGATATTTTACGCATTTGGATTCTCACGCTTTAGGACCCCTAAAATGCCAGGGCAGTATAAATACCCCACATGTGACCCTATTTTGGAAAGAAGACACCCCAAGGTATTCAGTGAGGGGCATGGCGAGTTCACAGAAAAAAAAATTTGTTCACAAGTTAGTGGAAATTGATATATATATATTTTTTTAAAAAGTCTCATATTCCACTAACTTGTGACAAAAAATAAAATTTTACATGAACTCACCATACCCCTCACGGAATACCTTGGGTTGTCTTCTTTGGCATTTGAGGGTCTCCGAAATCATTACACGTTTGGCCAGCATTAGGAGTTTCTGCTATTCTCCTTATATTGAGCATACGGGTAATGAGATTTTTTTTTTCCGTTCAGCCTCTGGGCTGAAAAAAAAAAAAAAATGAATGGCACAGATTTTTTCATTCGCATCGATCAATGTGGATGAAAAAATCTCTGCCAAAATCAGTGACTGCGGAGCGGTGGGCTGGGCGCTAGCTACCTAACAAGTAGCTAACTAACTGGCGGTGATAAGGGACCCTTATGCCTCATTCACACGTCCGCAATTCGGTTTGCGGAACGGAATTGCGGACCCATTCATTTTTATGGGGACAGACTTTGTCCCGCTCGGATCCGGAATTACGGATCCGCGCTTCCGGGTCTGCACTTCCGTTCCGCAAAAATATAGAACATGTCCTATTCTTGTCCGCAATTGCGGACAAGAAAAAGCATTTTCTATATAGTTCTGGCAATGTGCGGATCTGCAAAATGTGGAAAGCACATTGCCGGTGTCCGTGATTTGAGGATCTGCGGATCCGCAGATCCGCGGTTCCGTGGATCACGGATCCGCAAAACACATATGGACGTCTGAATGGAGCCTTACAAGGGGTGTGATCAATGACAGGGGGGTGATCAGGGAATCTAGATGGGGTGATCAAGGGGTTAACAAGGGGTTAATAAGTGAGGGGGGGGGTTAGTGTAGTGTTTGGTGCAAATTTACATAGCTACCTGGTCCTCTGGTGGTCGATCCCAGCAAATGGGACCACCAGAGGACCAGGTAGCAGGTATATCAGATGCTGTTAACAAAACAGCGTCTGATATACTTGTTTGATGCGAATTATTTCACATCTACAGCCTGCCAGCGATTGATCATCACTGGCAGGCTGCAGTACAAGTTGTGAGACGCGCGGCACTGTGAACGCGCGCGCGTTTACAGGAAGTCTCGCTTCTCGCGAGATGACGCGCCGATGCGTCGAGTCAGAACTACAGGACCGCCCGCCGGATGCATCCGTACGTTAGGCGGTCCTGTAGTGGTTAAGAATATATTTAATTAGTGTCCTTTATTGAATAAAAAAAGGTTAAACACATATCCAAACAGGGTTACAAAAACCTTGGTCCATTTTGCTTGAACCGCCTCACTGTGGGTTCTTTCCAATGTGCCGGCTTCTTCATGCATTCATCCATGCACTCAGTCGGTATCTCATTTTCCTGGCAAATTCATTCAAGACAGGGAGCAGTAGCATAGCACTATATATTTGGGTCCATCGTGGCTATGGGTTTTTTTCAAGCATGGTTTCAGTGTTTCACTTTGTACCACAAACAGTGACTCTATTTATATGAGACGTGAATAACGGACACCAAAAAATAGGACAGCGCCATTTCTAATGGACTTTTTTTCAGAAAGCAAATCGGTGAAAAAATGGTCGTTAAAAATGGTTTTAACAGACGTTTCATTTTTTTTTTCTGTTGTGTGAATATAGCCTAAGGCTAGGGGCATACTACTTCTGTGTTCTTAGCCTGACATACCATATACAGCGAGAAAACTTGCTACTAGGGTTGAGCGAACCAGAACTGTATAGTTCGAGTTCGTACCGAATTTTGGGGTGTTTGTGACACGGACCCGAACCCGAACATTTACGTAAAAAAGTTCGGGTTCGGTGTTTGGAGATTTCTATGGTGCATTTTGAAAGCCTGCAAAGCAGCCAATCAACAAGCGTCATACTACTTGCCCCAAGAGGCCATCACAGCCATGCCTACTATTGGCATGGCTGTGATTGGTCAAGTGCAGCATGTGACCCAGCCTCTATTTAAGCTGGAGTCACGTAGCGCCGCACGTCACTGTGCTCTGATTAGTGTAGGGATAGGATGCAGCTGCTGTGAGGGCAAGATTAGGCAGGGAAAACTCAGCAAAAACACTTAATGAAGTGATCGATCTACAGCTGTGAATCATTCAACTTCTGCTAGTTAATTGCTCACTGGTTTTTAGGCTGCACAGAGCGTTTTTCTGTCACTTTTTTCTGGTGTGATCGGCGGCCATTTTGTGTCTTGTGGTGCACCAGCATTTTTTGCTATATCCTACATCGGGGGCTTGGCTGTGCTTATTGTCACACCTAGAAACTCAGAAAATAAATTTCTATATTTTATTGAGGGGTGAAATTTACTTGCCAAAATAGCAATCCCCTAAAACTGGTGTTCTAGCTGTGTCTAGCCAAGCGTAATACTGTCTGCTGTCTGGCAAAGGATAGATTTTTTTCTGAACTCCAAGCTATTCCTTTATATCAGTTTCTGGACCCTACAGTCACAGAAGACCCCCTAGATTCGTGCTCACTTCACTTCCTAAGTAAATCCCACATCCGCCTGATACTCCGCCCATACCTAGCACTCCCAGGTCACCGAACTGAACTCACTCTATTTGAGAAACTAATCGCTCAAAATTCCCCACCTAAACACTTACTTTCACAAATATACAAATTACTACAAACTTTGAAACACCCACAAGATAGGTCTTATATCAAAGAGTGGAGTAAAGACCTCGATATCAAATGGTCGGAACAGGAGGTTAAACATATCTATTCGCATTCCCATGGGGTCACCAGATGCGTTCGGCTACAAGAAAACTTGTTTAAATTGATCTCGAGATGATATCTCATCCCACAACGCCTAAAACAAATGCACTGTTTGAACAACGATAACTTGGAGATGTTCCAACCCAGATCCAGATTACATGCATATGTGGTGGCATTGCCCAACAATCAGACCATTTTGGACTGAAGTCTTCTCTATAATTCAACACATCTGCTCCATGCGGACACCCCCTAAGCCAGCCTCAGTACTCCTTCACGTCCGTTTAGAGGATATCCCCAGTAGCAAAAGACGCCTCTTTCATTTTTTGACCGCAGCTGCAAAATCTATCATTCCACAATATTGGAACAGCCCTGTCCAACCCACAGTCCCCCACTGGCTGAATAAAGTAGACCATATTTACCATATGGAGGAGCTCTCGGTCTGGGAACGCAGAACTCAAACATCTTTCCAAAAACTTTGGGCTGACTGGATAAATTACCGCTCATCCCCCAGAGTACTAACTGCTTTAGCAGACAAACAATAAATCTACAGTCTTAGTAGCAATACTACTAAATACTCAATCTTCGCGTCTCCCGAGAACCCCCCCCCTTTTTCCCACCCCTTCCCTACCCATCCTTCCTATATTATTGTGATCGTAACTATTCCTCAATTTGAATTATGTACTGTTTCCCTTTTTCTTACGCCTTTACTTTTCCGTGAAGGGTAGGTTGTTTGTTTTGTTACATCACTTGAAAATTCAAAAAAAAAAAATTGAAAAGAAAATAGGATAGATTTTTTTCTGGGGTGAAATTCAATTGCCAAAATAGCAACCCCCTAAATCTGGTGTTCCAGCTGTGGCTGGCTAAGTTTAATACTGTCTGTCAAAGGATAGATTTATTTCTGGGGTGAAATTCAATTGCCAAAAAAGCAATACTGTAAATAAGTAGTTTTAGCTGTGGCTGGCGAAGTTTTATAGTGTCCGGCAAAGGATAGATTTTGTTCTGGGGTCAAATTCAATTGCCAAAATAGCAATCCGCTAAATCTGGTGTACCAGCTGGGGCTGGCCAAGTTTACTAGTGTCCGGCAAAGGATATATTTTGTTCTGGGATGAAATTCTATTGCCAAAATAGCAATCCCCTAAATCAGTGGTTTCAGCTGTGGCTGGCCAAGTTTACTAGTGTCCGGCAAAGGATAGATTTTGTTCCGGGGTGAAATTCAATTGCCAAAATAGCAATCCCCTAAATCTAGTGTCCCAGCAGTGGCTGGCCAAGTTTAATAGTGTCCGGCAAAGGATAGATAATTTTCTGGGGTGAAATTCAATTGCCAAAATAGCAATCCCCTAAATCTGGTGTTTCAGCTGTGGCTGGCCAAGTTTAATATTGTCCGGCAAAGGATATATTTAGTTCTGGGGTGAAATTCAATTGTCATAATAGCAATCCCCTGAATCTGGTGTTCTAGCTGTGACTGGACAAGTTTCATAGTGTCCGGCAAAGGATATATTTTGTTCTGGGGTGAAATTCAATTGCCAAAATAGCAATACCATAAATCAGTGGTTTCAGCTGTGGCTGGACAAGTTTAATACTGTCCGGCAAAGGATAGATTTTAAATTGTTGGGTGATATATTATAATTTTTGCCAGGTACAAACCCCTGCTCTGCATTACTGACAGGGAACTTACAATTGGCGGTTACATTCCTGCATGAAATAAAGCCTTTTTGGGCTGTGAAGCCAAAGGTAGTCGCCAATAACTGTTTTTTTATTTTTCATTTTTTTAAATAAATTAGTGTAGACCCCAAAACATTGAGAAAACATAAAAAATAAAACAAAGTGTAAGTGCACAGTAATATACCAATGGTTGGGTGAGGCCGGTATACATGTCTATTCTGTATAAGGTACAAACAAGTCCTGTGGGATCCATGCCTGGTTCTTTTTAATAAACGAAAGCTTGCCCACATTGTCTGCGGACAGGCGGCTGCGCTTGTCTGTGATAACGCCCCCAGCCATGCTAAACACACGTTCAGAATACAGTGGCTGCAGGGTAGGCCAGCACCTCCAAGGCGTAAAGGGCAACCTCAGGGCATGTGCCCAATTTGATGACCCAGAAATTGAATGGGCAGACCCAGTGGTGTAGCTAGAAATGATTGGGCACCACAGCAAATTTTTGAATGGGCCCCCCCCCCCCCCAGTAATTTTTGCGCAAACCCCTTCCTTTCATGCTGCCATGCCTGTGGCTACTAAAGATCGCTCTCTCAGACCAGGCCCAGCAGCTGTTCCATTCGCTTTCTACACTGTCTATACTGCCACTGTATATAATTTAATTCAAAATAAAACCGAGAACGTCCAGCTCACCAGTCAGGCGTGATTCTTTATTGTAGATAGGATATAAAAACTTCCATAACACCAGGACACCAGTACAATGTTACGCGTTTCAGACCTTTACAAATCCAGGTCCTTCATCATGACATCATGATGAAGGACCTGGATTTGTAAAGGTCTGAAACGCGTAACATTGTACTGGTGTCCTGGTGTTATGGAAGTTTTTATATCCTATCTACAATAAAGAATCACGCCTGACTGGTGAGCTGGACGTTCTCGGTTTTATTTTGGATATATCTCGACTCACCCAAGGAGTCTTGTCCGTGCTCCCAGAGGGGGATGGTGTGGGAGTGAAGCTGCCTCTTTTTCCTTCGTTTATATAATTTAATTGTATAATACTGTTAAGGGGGCCCTGACAAAGTCCTTTAGTCCTCCTCCCTTCTGGATGGGCCCTTTCTAGGTCACGGTCCCAAAGCAGTTGCTTCCCCTGCTTCCCCTGTAGCTATTCCCCTAGGCAGACCCATCAGTCAGTACGTGTACTGTTCCAATATGTTGCTGAAATGCTGCCTCCTGCTAAGATGTTCCAGATCTGCTGGTGGTGCAGGTTGTTGTGGCGTGATGACAAAGCTTTTCCACATTTTGCCCATGCTAACCCTGCCGTCTGTGACTGCGGGGATCAGAGAGTTATTGCCCCCAAAGTGTTCATTTTTAACCCTCCCTGCATCCCCCAATCATATTATGGCTGCGGGGGTGCAGGGGGGGTGGTTGCAGGCGGTGGGAGGCGGTGCGGGAGGTGGGCGGGATCGCAATTGCGATCCCCCGCCCGCCTCCTCTGTAATGTTTCCCTGGTGTCTAGTGGATCTATCAGAGTGTCAGCATATTGCTGACACTTTAATAGAAACAGCTGGCATCTGTGCTTGATCAGATGCAAGCCGTTTAACCCCTTCCGTATGGAAGGGTAAACAGGGAGGGAACTCCCTCCCTCTCCCATCAGGGGGCTGCTGTGCCTTTTCAGCCCCCCAACAGGATCGGATCGCAGAGGGAGGGGGCTCCACTCCCTCCCCATCCATCACCCGCTGCGCACTTACGGCAGCGGATGATGGTTGCCATCGAAGCAGGACGCTTTCAGAAGCGTCCTGCTCTCCATGGTGCTGAAAGTCTGAATAGACCTGCTAAAGGTCTATTCAGACTTTGTAAAGTACAAAATACAGCACAGTGCACTATATAGTGTACTGTACTGTATTATACAGACACCAGATCCACTAGATCTACAAGAACCAAGTGGGTCTGGGTCAAAAAAAATGTAAAAAAGTGAAAAAAAAGTAAAAATGAAAAAAAAAAACATATCACTGAAGAAAAAAAAAAAAAATACACTACACATATTAGGTATCGCCGCGTCCGTAAACATCTGCTCTATAAAAATATCACATGACTGAACTCGTCAGGTGAACGCTATAAAAACAAAAAACAAAAATGGTGTAAATAAGCCATTTTTTGGCACCTTACATCACTAAAAGTGTAATACAAAGCGATAAAAAAGCGTATGCCTCCCAAAATAGTACCAATCAAACCGCCATCTCATCCTGCAAAAAATGACCCCCTACCTAAAACAATTGGCTGAAAAATAAAAAAAACTATGCTTCTCAGATTAAAACATGATTTTTTTTGTTTCAAAACTGCTTTTTAGTGTTAAATGTAAAAAAAAACCTAAAAAGTAGACATATTGGGTATCTTCACGTCCATAAGAATCTTCTCTATAAAAATATCATCTGACCTAACCCCTTAACTAAAAACTGTAAAAAAATTAAATAAAAAGCAATTTTTTTGTCACCTTACACCACAAAAAGTGTAATAGCAAGCGATCAAAAAGTCATATAACCCCCCAAAAAGTCCCAATCTAACCGTCACCTCATCCCGCAAAAAATTAGCCCCTACATAGGACAATCGCCCAAAAAAAAAAATATATATGGCTCTCAAACTATGGAGACACTAAAACATGATTTTTTTTTTGTTTTAAAAAATGATATTATTGTGTAAAACTTATATAAATAAATAAAAAGTATACATATTAGGTATTGCCACGTCCGTCACAACCTGCTTTATAAAAATAACACATGACATAACCCCTCAGCTGAACACATAAAAAAATAAAAAATAAATACGGTGTCAAAAGCCATTTTTGTCACCTTACATCACAAAAAGTGTAATAGCAAGCGACCAAAATGTCATATGCACCCCAAGATAGTACCAATCAAACCGCCATCTCATCCCACAAAAAATGAGCCCCTACATAAGACAGTGGCCCAAAAAATAAAAAATAAACTATGGCTTTCAGAATGTGGAGACACTAAAACATAATTTTTTTCAAAAATGCTTTATTATGTAAAACTGAAACAAAAACGCTTAAAAAGTAGTCATATTTGGTATTGTCGCATCCATAACAACCTGCTCTATAGAAATAGCACACAATCTAACCTGTAAGTTCAACAATGTAAATAGAAAAAAATAAAAACGGTCCCAAAAAAGCAATTTTTTACAAATTCTCCATTTTAATCCATTTTTCCAGTAACAAAGCAAGGGTTAACAGCCAAACAAAACTCAATATTTATTGCCCTGATTCTCTTGTTTGCACAAACATCCCATATGTGGTCGTAAACTGCTGTATGGCCAAACAGCAGGGCACAGAAGGAAGGGAACACCATATGGTTTTTGGAAGGCAGATTTTGCTGGACTGGTTTTTTGACACTTTGTCCAATTTGAAGCCCCCCTGATGCACCCCTACAGTAGAAACTCCAAAAAAGTGACCCCATTTTGGAAACTAGGGGATAAGGTGTCAGTTTTGTTGGTACTATTTTAGGGTAAATATGATTTTTGGTTGCTCTACATTACACTTTTTTTGAGACAAGGTAACAAAAAATAGAAATTCTGAAATTTTATCTCCATTTGCCAATAACTCTTGTGGAACACCTAAAGGGTTAACAAAGTTTGTAAAACTGGTTAAGGGGTGTAGTTTCTTAGATGAAGTCACTTTTATAGAGTTTCTACTCTAGGGGTGCATCGGGGGGCTTCAAATGGGACATGGTGTCAAAAAACCAGACCAGCAAAATCCACCTTCCAAAAACCATATAGCGTTCCTTTCCTTCTGCGCCCTGCAGTTTGGCCATACAGCAGTTAACGACCACATATGGGGTGTTCGTACAAACTACAGAATCGGGGGAATAAATATTAAGTTTTGTTTGGCTGTTAACCCTTGCTTTTTTACTGGAAAAAATGGATTAAAATGGAAAATTTTCCAAAAAATCGAAATTCTGAAATTTTATCTCCATTTGCCATTAACTCTTGTGGAAAACCTAAAGGGTTAATTACATTTGTAAAATCAGTTTTGAATACCTTGAGGGGTGTAGTTTCTAGAATGGGGTAAATTTTGGGTGGTTTCTATTATGTAAGCCTAACAAAGTGACTTCAGACCTGAACTGGTCCCTAAAAAGTGGGTTTTTGAAAATTTCTGAAAAATTTCAAGATTTGCTTCTAAACTTCTAAGCCTTGTAACGTCCCCAAAAAATGAAATTGCATTCCCAAAATGATCGATACATGAAGTAGACATATGGGGAATGTAAATCAATAACTTTTTTTGGCGGTATTACTATGTATTATAAAAGTAGAGAAATTGAAACTTGGAAAATTGCACATTTTTCAAAATTTTGGGTAAATTTTGTATTTTTTTATAAATAAAAGTGAAATTTTTCGACTTCATGTTACCACTGTCATGAAGTACAATATGTGATGAAAAAAACAATCTCAGAATGGCCTGGATAAGAAAAAGCGTTTTAAAGTTATCACCACATAAAGTGACACTGGTCAGATTTGCAAAAAATGGCCGAGTCCTTAGGGTGAAATAGGGCTGAGTCCTTAAGGGGTTAATATGTTTTTAAGAAAATTTGTAAATAGTTTGTTAATGTTTTGAGTGAAAGGGGGGGTGGGTGTGTTTTGTATGTTCGATTAACTAAATTGATTTTCACTGTCTGGTGTTTACTGGAATTTCTGCACCCCAAATTCAGCACATGCGGCAGGCAGAGGATGTGTGTCAAACCGGCTAGGCCCAGACCTGCTAGTATATATTAGCACACAACACCAGGCCAGGCTGGAGGCTCAGTGGCACCAACCAATGGTCGGTCTGTTGTTCCATGCCTGTCCACAGCTCCTGCGCAGTGCGGAGTTTGTCCCACAAACACACAAGTTTTAAAACAACCTGCTGTCGTTTCCCCCTGGCTGTGTTGCTGTGGGTGGTGAAGGTGTTACGCTGAGCGGATGATGAGGAGGTAGAGGAGGAGGAAGCCGAGTAGGAGGAGGAGGAGGGGGTAACAGGATACAAAAAGAAATGCCCAGCAATCCTCGGGTGTGGAAGGACATTCGCAAAAATGCTATCCACCTCTGGGCCAGCCGCTACATTTACCCACTGTGTTGTTGGTTATGTGGACATTGCCACATATAGCGTTGCGCAGTGCACACTTGATTTTGTCCGCCACTTGGTTGTGCAGGTAAGGGATGGCTCGCCTGCAAAAGTAGCGGTGGCTGGGATATACGTACTGTGGGACAGCCACCGCCATAAGGTTTTTAAAACTGTCCACCAAACAGAATGACAGCATTTCAAAGGAGCAGGAAGTTTGAAATACGGCATTCAGAGCCATGGGTAGGGGGGTACTTCCTCTATCTATTTCTTTTTCTCTCCAGTGTTTGGGAGATGGACAGCTGATAGCTGAACACTTCCATGGGATTTGGTGGAGATGCTTGGTGACAATGACAGATGTGGTGGCGTTGCTGCCACGTCCTCTGTTTACTGGGTGACAGGTGCCACTGTCACTCACTTGGGCTCAAGTTTAGAATGTTTATTTATTATTTTTCTGTATTATATTTTATTTTAAGTAATTTCCTTATCCACATATGTTTGCAGGGCATTTACCTACATTTTGCTGCCTTTTGCAGCCCTCTAGCCCTTTCCAGGGCTATTTTACAGCCAGTTAAGTGCCCAAAAGTTCGGGTCCCCATTGACTTCAGTGGGGTTCGGGGTGAAGTTCGGGTCGAATTCGGTTCCCGAACCCGAACATTTTCATGAAGTTCGGCTGAACTTCTCGAACCCGAACATCCAGGTGTTCGCTCAACTCTACTTGCTACCATATACCTTAATATTTCCATAGGACCCGATTCACCAGATTGAGAACAAAAGAGTGCCCACATGGCTTTTGTCTGACTGGAATACATCCTCATACCGATAATTTTAGTGCAGCAGATTGTGTTCCTATACAGAAGACCACCACAAAAAAAATGTACCATTTGGGAGATTTATCAAAACTGGTGTAAAAGAAAACTAGTATAGTAGCCCATAGCAACCAATCAGATTCCACCTTTTACTTTGTAAAGTGCTAGGTCGGATCTGATTGGTTGCTATGGGCATCTTTGCCAGTTTCCCTTTACACCAGTTTTAATGAATCTTCCCCAATTGTTCTTTAACAATGGGCCCCTATGGCTGATGAATGTGGCATGTGTAGTACCCTAGACCTGGGGGTAATACAATTTGTGCATAGTTTTCATCGTTGTGTATTATGTATTTTACTATTTACTTCTGGCCATTGTTCCCAGAAAGAAACGTGTTGTCCACCACTTTTGGCAGAAGTGGGCTGAACCTGCTCTCTGCCAAGAGGGGGAGCTCCTGTCCAGAGAGGAGAGGAAGTAGAAGAAATGAATCAGCACTCGCTTTTTTTTATTACCATAAACAGAATAAAGGCATGTGATGCGTTTCGGCTAAACAGCCTATTTTAAACAAGCATGTCACATTTTACAGCATAGTACATATATATAGCAAAAAGATGAAGAGTAAGAACACTGCAGAGCTCCTGCTCCTGATTAAGATTCTCCAGAGAGAAACAAACCAATTTCTCCCAAGTAAAGCCTTGAGATTCCAGACAACTGCGTGAACTGCTACCATCAGCATTGAAGACACCGCTGCTAGCTGTGGGATTATAGTTAAGCCACTCAACACCAAACGACCTATTGACCAGTATCATCTAAGCGCTAAATTGCCACCAAACAACCTGCCTCCGTATCACTTTTACTGGTGCCAGAGAAAATCTGTTCTTGAAGCTTTTTGCTGTATGTATTTAAAGTTCTACCTTGCACTTGCGGGCTGGACCTGGGGCTGGAAAAGCCTAGGGGAAGGTCTGGCATGACTGGTTTTGGTGGGAGTGGGATAGGAAGGAAGGCTGGTAAAGGGTTAATGTGCTGGCAGGAGGGGGCGGCGTTTCAGGGGAGGGGTGTAGGTTTTAAAAGGGGGAGTTGGAGCCGGAAAAGGTGCCATTTTGAGGGGACAGAAAAAGTATAGCAGCCATCACCCACCCTGAGGCTGCAAGTTTGCAGTAAGTCAGGAGGAGTTCTGGATGGAGGGTGGAATTTTGGTTTGGCCAGGCAGGGCAGGCTTTTGTCATGGCGGCCGAGGCTGGCGGGGGGGGGGGTTCCTTGGAGTTGGTGGTAATGGTGGCTCTGGCGTGGTGGGGAGGGAGCCAAAGGAGGCTCTGGACTCCCCAAGGATTGGTTTATGCAGTGGTGTGTGGTGGGTATCTGCCCTCGTTGTTGCTCATGGTTACCGGTTCTGCCTCTAAGCTGGCGTTTAACGGCTAGAGGTAATTTGAAGGATGGGCGGGGCAGCTACCAGGGTATGGGAAAAGGAGAAACGAATCGACAATACACTAGTCAAGTAAAAAAGACTTAATTACATTTAACTGTGTCCTGATTCTTCAGTACTATATTTCTGATCCTAAGGGAGAAATGGGCTGAGGGAGTACACCATGACTCAACACTTCATCAGGGCCACTCCCAACCTCTATACCAGCTCCTCATGGGTGTCTCTGTATATGGCATATGTCATAAGCTTCCTTTGACATATACTGTACATCCTGAGCAGTTATGCCTGATGATAGTCTAAAATGGTGTGTAAACAGAGATGTAGTCTTATGAACAGGTAGGTTTACCATCAGTTCCTCAACACTTTCAAGAACTGGTTATTTTTTAATCCCTGGAATGTTCTGAACATTTAATGAATTGTTAGACAAAAACTTGACTCTTCAGACATTAGATGAATGAAAGAAGTTGGTAAAATGCTCTTCTTGCTTTGTCACAGGTACACTAGTGCAGTAGGTCTCTTGCTGGCAGGGTCACGGCAGCTGGCACTGTAAGTGACACAATGACTGTAAGTGACACAATGGTAGCACCGGCTGTCTTGATTATGGTGGCTCTGTGAGGTCACTCTAAAAGAGGTACATGAAAAATCTGCTACAATGTGGGCCAGAGGTGGTTAACCTTTTTGTTGTACTTTTATTGAGTTGTACCTTGTGAAATAATAGCCACCAAAATGGATCCACCCCCTTGTAATAAGGCAAAGCATAAAAAATGACAATGCATGGTGCTGGGCATACTACATACATTTATTGCATTAATATGTTGGTTGCAGTATTACTAATAGAAAGCAAGTGAGGTTTCTGTGAAACAGAAATATCACTTGCCCCAGTCTGAGAGTCTAAAGATACTCACATCAAAACTTCAGCGGGATGTCATAAATCTAACCATCTGTAGCCCAACTCGAGTTTCAGCTTTACGTCTTCTTCCAGGTGAAACTTGAGTTGGGCTACATGTGCTTATACTGGTGGTCTCCAGTCAGACTTTGGATCATGTTTTACTATTTGGCCAGCTCTGGTGTACAAGCAGGTTGTGCCCTTTATTCAACCACAGCTTCAGATGATGACTTATTCTTTAGTGCCCTGGCGTGCAGACTGTGTGTGTGGACCTGGTGGACTGGCCTGCTACAGAAGCTGCCCTGAGCTCAGTTGGACCTGTGGACCTTTTAGTGAACAACGCTGGAATTCTAGAACTGCAGCCCTTTCTTGAGATGACACAAGATTCATTTGACAGGTATATATCATACAATCCGGTCATTTCTTTGAATGTTTTGATGGGTATCTATGCAGTTCAGATTCAAGCAGGCCAGCCCTAGATAACCCTGCAATAATGTTGATTTACTGGATGATAAAAAGCTTGTATATGTCACTATCTATCAGTAAAACCTTTATTAAAAGTTCGATTTGAAGAGTGGGCATCTAAGGCCTCCTTCTGTACAATGGTTCAGATGATTACTCCCAAGATTTTGAGGGCCACAACTGTTGCACTCACATGCTGTGGATTTTGTTGCCGAAATTTACGTGACTGAAAATCAGTTCCATTCATTTGAAATGGGTCAGTGTGCACTTGGATTTCTGCGTGCCCCATTTAGGTGAATAGAACTGCTTTTCAGTTGCAGAAACTTTTGCTATATAATCCACAGCGAGTGCACCCTTAGGGTACTTTCACAGTAGCGTTTTTGTTTCCAGCATAGAGATCCGTCCTCGGGGCTCTATGCCAGAAAACTACTGATCAGGACTATCCTAATGCATTCTGAATGGAGAGAAATCTGTTCAGGATGCATCAGGATGCTATCCGTTCAGTACCTAAACGTTTTTTGGCCGGAGAAAAATCCGCAGCATGCTACGGATTTTCCGCCGGCCAAAAATTCGGAGGACTTGCCATAACGCCGGATCCGGAATTAATGCCCATTGAAGTGCATTAATCCGGATCAAGAATTAAGCTAAACATTGTTTCAGCGCATCACCGGATCCGATGTTTAGCTCTGCACATGCGCAGCAGCAGTTCCGATCGGGGCCCCAGTGTAAGCTGGGGCTCCGATCGGTTACCATGGCAGCCAGGACGCTACTGAAGTCTTGGCTACCATGGTAAGTACTCCGCAGCAGTTTACTTACCTGCACTGTGGGCCCCGGGCGCTCCTTTATGACGTCACAGGTCCGGGCGGCACATTGATCTATGCGACTGACACTTGACTCTGACATCTGACTCTGACACCTGACCCCTGACCCTAATACCTAACTTTGACACCTGACTCTGACACCTGACTCTGACACCTGACTCTGACCCCTGACCCTGACACCTAACCCTGACACCTGACTCTGACAACTGACCCTGACAACTGAGTTTGAATTATGCTCTTCATAGGTCAGGGTCAAAGTGAGAATGAGTTATAGATATACTATGTATTTGTATGCAAAATCACATAGATGAATAAAATCCCAGGCTGACACTAAGCAAGCTTGTAGGTCAGTGGTAGTGAACTTGTCTTGACTCCAGTGGGCTTGTGTTCAAGACCCTTTTCAGCCTTTAAAAAATTTAACATTTTATTAAGCCCTAGATATGAGGCAAATTCAAGTCATGTGTGACGCTGATATCTGACTACTGACCTAAGTCAGGCGTCAGCCTCACTATTAATTTTAGGTTCATTCTACTTTTCATATACTGAATGGCATAGATGAATAAAATTCCAGACTAACCCTAAGCAGGCTTATAGCTCGGGGTAATGTACTTGTCTTGAGTCTAGTCGGCCTGAGTTCAAGTCTCCTTTTAGCCTTTATAAAATTTAACATTTTATTAAGTCGCAGATATGAGCCAAATTCAAGTCATGTGTGACATTGATGACTACTGACCTAAGGGTACTTTCACACTAGCGTTTTTGTTTTGGATTGCACTTGGATTTCTGCGTGCCCCATTTAGGTGAATAGAACTGCTTTTCAGTTGCAGAAACTTTTGCTATATAATCCACAGCGAGTGTACCCTTAGGGTACTTTCACAGTAGCGTTTTTGTTTTCCGGCATAGAGTTCCGTCCTCGGGGCTCTATGCCAGAAAACTACTGATCAGGATTATCCTAATGCATTCTGAATGGAGAGAAATCCGTTCAGGATGCATCAGGATGTCATCCGTTCAGTACCCAAACGTTTTTTGGCCAGAGAAAAATCCGCAGCATGCTACGGATTTTCCTCCGGCCAAAAATCCGGAGGACTTGCTGTAACACCAGTCCCGGAATTAATGCCCAATGAAGTGCATTAATCCGTATCCGGAATCAAGCTAAACATTGTTTTGGCGCATCGCCGGATCCGTCGTTTAGCTCTGCGCATTCTCAGCAGCAGTTCCGATCGGGGCCCCAGTGTAAGCTGGGGCTCCGATCGGTTACCATGGCAGCTGCATGAAGTCCTGGCTGCCATGAGTACTCCACAGCAGTGTACAGGCCTGCGCTGCGGCCGCCGGGTGCTCCTTCATGGCGTCAAAGGTCCCCGCGGGGCATAGATCAATGCGCCGCCCGGACCTGTGACATCATGAAGGAGTACCCAGCAGCCGCAGCACAGGTAAGTACACTGCTGTGGAGTACTTACCATGGCAGCCAGGACTTCAGTAGCATCCTGGCTGCCATGGTAACCGATCGGAGCCCCAGCTTACACTGGGGCCCCGATCGGAACTGCTGCTGCGCATGCGCAGAGCTAAACGCCGGATCTGGCAATGCGCCGAAACAACGTTTAGCTTAATTCCGGATACGGATTATTGCACTTCATTGGGCATTAATTCCGGATCTGGCGTTACAGCAAGTCCTCCGGATTTTTGGCCGGAGGAAAATGCGCAGCATGCTGCGGATTTTTCTCTGGCCAAAAAACTTTGAGTACTGAACGGATGACATCCTGATGCATCCTGAATGGATTTCTCTCTATTAAGAAAGCATTAGGATAATCCTGATCATTAGTTTTCTGGCATAGAGCCTCGAGGACGGAACTCTATGCCGGAAAACAAAAACGCTAGTGTGAAAGTACCCTTAGGTCAGTAGTCATCAATGTCACACATGACTTGAATTTGGCTCATATCTGCGACTTAATAAAATGTTAACTTTTTTAAAGGCTAAAAGAAGACTTGAACTCAGGCCGACTAGACTCAAGACAAGTACATTACCACGGATCTATAAGCCTGCTTAGGGTTAGTCTGGCATTTTATTCATCTATGCCATTCAGTATATAACCACTCCCGGACCGCCGCACGCAGGATCGCGTTCTCGCGGCGGCCGGGCTCTTCTGATCCGACGCATCTAGGCGTCATCTCGCGAGACGCGAGATGACGCGAGCACGCGCCCGCACATGCGCAATGCGCGCCATCGGGCGAGCTCGCATGTAGTTAGACTACAGCCTGCCAGCGCGATCGTGCGCTGGCAGGCTGTATATGGCAGAAAAATCGCAGATCAGACGTTGTTCTGTGAACAGCGCCTGATCTGCTTGCTGCCGCTTCTGGTGGTCCCTTTGCTTGGGACCACCAGAGAAAAAAATATCAAAGTGCACCAATCACCACACAACCCCCCCCCACCGCCCCCACCCACCCACCCCCCACTGTCACTGATTAACCCCTGATCTCCCATGTCACCCCCTGATCACCCCCTGTCACCCCCTGTCACTGATCACCCCTGTAAGGCCTCATTCAGATGTCCGCATGTGTTATGATCCACGGATCCG
>CM065594.1:257348528-257565968 GCA_033119425.1 Bufotes viridis | reverse complement strand
ACGGAATCAAACAACGGTCGTGTGCATGAGGCCTTACCGTGATACCACACTTGTTTAGTTTTTCTTGTGTTTTAGTTTTTAAAATATTTTATTAAAAGATCACATAAATGTCAGATCATAAGATTGCCAAGTACAGAAATGTGCACCTAAACAAAGGTGCATGAAATACTGACATACACAAATACTTGTAACAATGTTAATTTTTTAGATTGACAGGAGAATAAAAAAAATTTGACATAGATTTGTACATGAAAACCCACATAAATATCTGCAAGAGTTGTGTTTATTGATGGTCAAGTGCGTCGAAGGGACCTCTGAATGCCCCTGGCCTTGTGTTCACTCATGGAAGATTTCTGTATGTTCTCCAAAGCCCCTAAATTCTCTCAAACAATGGGGAGTTATTAAGCTCCCAGTGCGCAATCTGTTCTAATCTGTACACCTGATCGCACAACATTGTGGGATAGTTGGTACCACAGTTAATTTCCAATCAGCAGCAATCAAAACCCTTGCTACTGCCGATAGTTGTTGTTGAAGGCGAAAACCATGGCATGGGTTGCTTCGCTGGGACTGTAATCCCAGTAAACAGGAGTGTGGCAGGAGTGAAAATTCTCTGCCCTGTAATTTGGTCAGGACCTCACATACATCTACCCAGAAGGTTTTAACTAAAGGACACGACCACCAGATATGCAAGAAAGAGCCTTCAGCACTGGAGCATCTCCAGCACAGTGTCGAGGCCGAAGGGAACATCCTGTGCAGTCGCAGCGGGGTGTAGTACCATTTAGTAAGCAATTTGTATTCGTTTTCCTGGAGGCGAATACACCTCGAGATTTTGTTAGTTTGTGATAGTAAGGTTCTGATCTCAGCCGAGGAAAATTTGACATTCAAGTCCCTTTCCCAACTATCAATAAAGGACGGTTTGGGTAAGATGGGCGTCTCCAAAATCGATGAGTATATCTTAGAGATTTTTTTTGTTGGGTCTTTGAGTCCCATAACCATTTGTTCGAAGATCGTGGGTGTGCTGTTACTAGGTATCTGCACTCCGGCTATTGACTGCAGTAGATGGGACCGTTGGAAAAGAGTTAGACCAGACAAATGGTGATCATCTAGAGCTGTCTCCCCACCGCTATTAGAACCTAGAATAAGGTCCAAGATAGAGGTCGAGTTCTCCCTTATTGTTTTATTCATTGTCATTCTAAATTCTGGCGTAGAGTCCCACATGACGTCCCTAACTTGTAAAATCAGGGAGATTGGGTTAGATAGTAGCTTTCCTACCAGGCACGAATGCCAAACTTTAAGGGTGTTGCACGTTAGTGGATTAACTATTTGCTTTAGAAGTTTTGGCCTATGTCTCGTTGCTAAGGCTAGGGAGCGCAGCGGCAGTTTTGTCAAAGCTTGCTCTAATTCCACATCTAATCTCGCCGGTGGCTTGCGTAGTCATTCTAAGACCCTGAGACCCTGTATCGCCCTGTAGTAGCTAAGGAAGTCAGGAATGCCCAGGCCACCTTCTTTCTGGGTTTTGATTACTTGGTAATAGGATAATCTAGGCCTGGCACCGCTCCACAAAAAACGCGACAGAACTTAATTGAAGGAAAAATGACCTAGGTAGGAAAATTGGCAGGGCTTGTAAGTGATACAGTACCTTTGGGAGTACTAATGTTTTAATAAGTGTCCTGCATCCAAACCAGGATGTAAAAGGTAAGTCCCAGGACGCAATGAGGTCTTTGATTATACATGGTATGTTCTTGTAATTTTCTGAGTATAAGGCTGTCGGGTGAGAGGTGATGTTCACCCCCAGGAAGGGAATGCTACGTGTGGACCAAGTAAAGGGAGTACTCAACTCTAGGCTAGTCTGTGTTTGTGGATCTAGCGTTACATTCAAAACTTGTGACTTGGATAGATTAACCTTAAAATTGGATATTGCACCAAAGCTGTCTAGTAACTCATGAACCGCTGGAAAGGCTTCAGTAGGATTGGTAATAATAAGTACGAGGAGTGTGTAGTTCTTTAATGGTGAAACCTCGTATCCTGTGGTCGTTCCGAACCGCCTGTAGCAGGGGTTCAATGGACAAGATAAAGAGGAGCGGGGAGAGAGGGCAAACCTGCCTGGTACCATTGCTAATTTTAAAGGCTGAGGATAGTGTTCCATGTGTATCAGTTCAGGCCAGTAACTTTGCCAACAGTTTCAAATCAGTGTTGAGCAAAGATATCGGTCTGTAACTGGCACACAGGGAAGGATCTTTCTCTTCCTTGAGAATAATGGTTATTTGGGCCGCTAGCATATGTGGGTGTAAAGGGTTCCCTTCCCAAATTGAATTGCAAACTTGAAGGAGTTTAGGTAATAGGATGTTTTGAAAGGAGTCGTAGTATGTCATCGACAGTCCATCTGGACCTGGGCTTTTATGTAGGGGAGAGTCCTTAAGGGCTTTCCTCAATTCCGTAATCGTGAATAGGCGGGATATCTCCTGTGATTGTCTATCTGACAGCTTGGGTAGATCAAGGGAGGATAGCCACTGCTTTGTTTTAATATTTCTCGTTCGTGGGGAGACGCAGTGTGGTTTAGATTGTATAGTTGGGTGTAGTATTCTGTAAAGCTAGCCGCGATTTGATCGGTGTGGTACAAGGTTTGGGCCGTGGAGGACTGTATCTTTTGTATATATGAGTGGGCCTTGCGTTTTTTCAGCTGGGTTAGCATAAACTTAGAGGCTTTGTTGCCATGGGCATAGTATTAAAATTTTTCCGACAGGAATAGTTTGGCTGATTTTGCATTTAAGATGCTCTTCATCTGAGACCTGAGGAGATCAAAGTTCTGTAGGACCTCTGGGGTTTGACGCTTTTTGTGCATAGTTTCCAAAGCATATATTTGGTTCTGTAGGTCAATAATTTCTGCTTCTCTACGTTTCTTAAGATGTGATCCTAGGGAGATGAAGTGTCCTCTCACAACTGCCTTATGTGCTTCCCAGATGGTGCTAGGGGAGATCCCCTTTGTATCGTTGAGTTCAAAGTACTCCTCGATTTTACCTTCTATATGCTTCTGGTGAGTTGGGTTATGTAGGAGAGTTTCATTGAGTCTCCAAATCATTTCCTTTTTTGGGACATCTTGCAATCGGAAGCTCATAAAAACCGGAGCATGGTCCGATAACAGTATTTTTCTTGTGTTTTAACGCTGAAAAAAAACTTTGGAAAAAAAAATTGTCATTGCCATATTCTGACCCTGATAACATTTTTGGTTATGTCTACGAGGTGTGAGAGCGCATTTTGAGATGTGTATGACTTTTTGATCTCTGTTTATTCCTTTTTTATGAACTAAAGTGATAAAAAAACGGAGAATCAGCCATTTTATGTTTTTTCTACTATCCAATTACCATATGAGATACATTTTTTTAAATATTTTAATAGTATGGGCTTTTTGCATGCAGCAATGGCCAAAGGGGGGTGATTTTAATTTTTATAGTGTTTATTTTTTTATATTTTTCTGAACTTTTTTTAAACTTTTTTATGTCCCCAGGTGGACTCCAACTTGCAATCATCAAAATGCAATTCATATAGAATAATAGAATTTGCTCCATTAGTCTATATAGAACTGGCCCGAACTGTAATATACAGGTAAAGAGCCTGGAAGCCTAGTACAGGCTCCAGTTCATTACATGCATAGAACAATTTCCCTGATCTCTGCTGTTTTAGCCCTCTCCGGCGACGTGGTCACATTTGACCATGGCATCTGAGGGGTTGGATGTCCGCAGTTGGCATTACCACTAATCGCAGACATTAGCCGCGGGTGTCTGCTGTATTAAACAGCAGGCACCTGGTGGCTACGATGCTCGCTGTGCTCCAGAGAGGGTGCTATCTTTAACCGCTTCAGCCCCCCTAGCTTAAACACCCTTAATGACCAGGCCACTTTTTACAATTCCGCACTACACTACTTTCACCGTTTATTGCTCCGTCATACAACTTACCACCCAAATGAATTTTACCTCCTTTTCTTCTCACTAATAGAGCTTTCATTTGGTGGTATTTCATTGCTGCTGACATTTTTACTTTTTTTGCTATTAATCAAAAATTACCGAAATTTTTGCAAAAAAATGACATTTTTCACTTTCTGTTGTAAAATTTTTCAAAAAAAACTACATTTCTATATAAATTTTTCTCTAAATTTATTGTTCTACATGTCTTTGATAAAAAAATCCAATAAGTGTATATTTATTGGTTTGGGTAAAAGTTATAGCGTTTACAAACTATGGTGCAAAAAAGTGAATTTCGGCATTTTGAAGCAGCTCTGACTTTCTGAGCGCCTGTCATGTTTCTTCAGGTGCTAGAATGCCAGGATAGTATAAATATCCCCCAAATTACACCATTTTAGAAAGAAGACACCCCAAAGTATTCGCGGAGGGGCTTGGTGAGTTCATGTATCATTTCATTTTTTTCACAAGTTAGCGGAAATTGACACTTTCTGAGAAAAAAAAAAAAAAAAAGTTTCAATTTCTGATAACTTCTGGCAAAAAAATAAAAATCTCAGACGGACTCACTATGCCCCTCAGTGAATACCTTGGGGTGTCTACTTTCCGAAATGGAGTCATTTGTGGGGTGTGTTTACTGTTCTGGCATTTTGGGCGGGGCTAAATTGTGAGCCGCCATGTAAAACCTAAAGGTACTCGTTGGAATTTGGGCCCTTTGCGCACCCAGGCTGCAAAAAGCGGCACTTATGTGGTATCGCCGTACTCAGGAGAAGTAGGGCAATGTGTTTTGGGGTGTATTTTTACATATACCCATGTTGGGTGAGAGAAATATCTCTGTAAATTGTCAACTTTGTATAAAAATTTTTAAAAGTTGTCGCTTACAGAGATATTTTTCACACAAAGTATGGGTATATATAAAAATACACCCCAAAACACATTGCCCTACTTCTCCTGAGTACGGCGATACCACATGTGCCACTTTTTGCAGCCTGGGTGCAAAGAGGCCCTAAAACCAAAGAGTACCTTTAGGATTTCACAGGGCATTTTTACGCATTTGGATTCCAGACTTCTTCTCACCCTTTAGGGGCCCCTAAAATGCCAGGACAGTATAAATACCCCACATGTGACCCCATTTTGGAAAGAAGACACCCCAAGGTATTCTGTGAGGGGTATGGTGAGTTCATGCAAAATTTTATTTTTGTCACAAGTTAGTGGAATATGAGACTTTGTAAAAACAAAATTAAAAAAAAAAAAAACAATTTCCGCTGACTTGTGCCAAAAATAAAAATTCTGTGGACTCACCATGCCCCTCACGGAATACCTTGGGGTGTCTTCTTTCCAAAATGGGGTCACATGTGGGGTATTTATACTCACCTGGCATTTTAGGGGCCCCTAAAGTGTGAGAATCCAAATGCATAAAAATGGCCTGTGAAATCCTAAAGGTACTCATTGGTTTAGGGCCCCTTTGCGCATCTTGGCTGCAAAAAGTGTCACTCATGTGGTATCGCCGTACTCAGGAGAAGTGGGGCAATGTGGTTTGGGGTGTATTTTATATATACCCATGCTTGGTGAGAGAAATATCTCTGTAAATGACAACTTTTTACATTTTTTTATTCAAAGTTGTCAATATACAGAGATATTTCTCTCACCCAGCATGGGTATATGTAAAAATACACCCCAAAACACATTGCCCTACTTCTCCTGAGTACGGCGATACCACATGAGTGACACTTTTTTGCAGGCAAGATGCGCAAAGGGCCCAAATTCCAATGAGTACCTTTTAGGAGGGCATTTTTACGCATTTTCTTCTCACGCTTTAGGGCCCCTAAAATGCCAGGGCAGTAGAAATACCCCACGTGTGACCCCATTTTTGAAAGAAGACACCCCAAAGGTATTCCATGAGGGGCATGGCGAGTTCATAGAATATTTTTTTTTGGCACAAGTTAGTGGAAATTGATTTTTATTGTTTTTCTCACAAAGTCTCCCTTTCCGCTAACTTTTGACAAAAAGTTTAATTTTTCATGAACTCATTATGCCCCTCAGCGAATACCTTGGGGTGTCTTCTTTCCAAAATGGGGTCACATGTGGGGTATTTATACTGCCCTGGCAGTCTCATATTCCACTAACTTGTGACAAAAAATAAAATTTTCCATGAACTCGCCATACCCCTCACGGAATACCTTGGGGTGTCTTCTTTCTAAAATGGGGTCACATGTGGGGTTTTTGTACTGCCCTGGCATTTGAGGGTCTCCGCAATCATTACACGTATGGCCAGCATTAGGAGTTTCTGCGATTCTCCGTATATTGAGCATACGGGTAATGAGATTTTTTTCCGTTCAGCCTCTGGGCTGAAAAAAAAAAAATGAGCGGCACAGATTTTTCATTCGCATCGATCAATGTGGATGAAAAAATCTCTGCCAAATCAGTGACTGCGGTGCGGTGGGCTGGGCGGTAGCTACCTAACAAGTAGCTAACTAACTGGCGGTGATAAGGGACCCTTATGCCCCATTCATACGTCCGAAATTCTGTTTGCGGAGCGGAATTGCGGACCCATTCATTTCTATGGGGACAGACTTTGTCCGCTTCGGATCGGAATTACGGATCCGCGCTTCGAGTCTGCACTTCCGTTCCGCAAAAATATAGAACATGTCCTATTCTTGTCCGCAATTGCGGACAAGAAAAGCATTTTCTATATAGTTCTGGCAATGTGCGGATCTGCAAAATGCGGAAAGCACATTGCCGGTGTCCGTGTTTTGAGGATCCGCGGATCGGATCCGCGGATCGGATCCGCGGATCCGTGAATCCACGGATCCGTGAATCACGGATCCGCAAAGCACATATGGGCGTCTGAATGGAGCCTTACAAGGGGTGTGATCAATGACAGGGGGTGATCAGGGGTCTAGATGGGTGATCAAGGGGTTAATAGGTGAGGGGGGTGGGGGGTTAGTGTAGTGTTTGGTGCAACTTTTACTGTGTTACCTGGTCCTCTGGTGGTCGATCCCAGAAAATGGGACCACCAGAGGACCAGGTAGCAGCTATATCAGACGCTGTTCATAAAACAGCGTCTGATATAGCTGTTTGATGCGATTTATATCGCATCTACAGCCTGCCAGCGATTGATCATCGCTGGCAGGCTGTAGTCCAACTCTCGAGCCGCGCTTCACTGTGAACGCGCGCGCGCACGCGCGCGCGTTCACAGGAACTCTCGCGTCTCGCGAGATGACGCCCCGGCGCGTCCAAACAGAAGATCCCGGCCGCCCGCAGGACGCAATCCTGCGTACGGCGGTCGGGAACTGGTTAAAGACCTGACATATGCCGTAAATGTATGACAGATGTCGGAAAGGGGTTAAAGGAGTATTTCATTATTATTATTTTTTATTAGTTTATTTAATAGAAAATCATACAATTTTCCAATATACATGTATGCAAAATTATGCTTCCATACATTTCTTATATCAGGCAGTTGACCTCTATAAGCAATAGAATGGTATAAACCATGAATCAGTCCTATGTGATGCATCCATGGCTTAACTGAAACAGAGCATCAGTCTCTTCACATCATACAATCCCTGACTTTGAGTTGCAGCATATTTATATGACATACATATGTTGGGTCAGCACACAAGACACATCCATGTGATAAATTGGACTCGTGGTGGAATAATAATTTTTATTGGGATTATTACTAGTGATGAGCGAGCACCAAAATGTTTGGGTGTTCGGTCCGAACACACCACGATATTCGTGCGCTCGGCCGAGCACTTGAGTATAATGGAACTCAATAGGAGACAAACAGGCACCCCCTTCTCTGAAGAGGGGAGGGTGCCTTGTCTATTGGAAAAGGTCTGAAAGTGACAGAAAAAACACTGAAAAGGATTGGGAACAGCATGAGGACGATGTACAGATGCATCTTGGACTCCCAGGTCGCTGCTGGGAACCATGTTGTCCGAGTTGTACACCACTTTTACAGACTGACAAAAATACGCCCCCCAAAAAAAAATAATCTATTTTTAAGGAAAAAATGTTAGGAAACATTCTTTCCTGTATATTCAATTGTATATAAAGTGCAAGTGCTGCCAAAAGCTTCAAGCAACAGGCACTCTGAAACAACCTGTATATCACATAAAGGAGGGCCCTGTTTACATTGTGGTACAATTGTTCAGGTAGTGGGACTCCTACACTCATAAAGCCTATGCACTAAGTGAAAGGGCTGCCAAAAATTACAAGGAACCAGCACTCCAATACACCCTTTATTCTACACAAAGGAGGGCATCATACACACCCTTGAAAAAATATGATTTGTGGCCTGCTGGTGACCCTCAAAAACATTTGGAGCAAGGGCCCGCTGGTGACCCTCTAAAACATTATGGGCGAGGGCCTGCTGCTGAGCTGACCCTCTAAAACATTAGGGGCGAGGGGTTGCTGGTGAGTTGACCCTGTAAAACATTATGGTTGAGGGCCTGCTGGTGAGCTGACCCTATAAAACTGTATGGTTGAGGGCCTGCTGGTGAGCTGACCCTGTAAAACATTATGGTTGAGGGCCTGCTGGCGAGCTGACCCTATAAAACTGTATGGTTGAGGGCCTGCTGGTGAGCTGACCCAGTAAAACATTATGGTTGAGGGCCTGCTGGTGAGCTGACCCTATAAAACTGTATGGTTGAGGGCCTGCTGGTGAGCTGACCCTGTAAAACATTATGGTTGAGGGCCTGCTGGCGAGCTGACCCTAAAAAACATTATGATTGAGGGCCTACTGGTGAACTGACCCTGTAAAACATTATAGTTGAGGGTCTGCTGGTGAGCTGACCCTCTTTAAAAATTGTAGTGGTGGGAATATATACAATTTGGATGAGAAGGAGGAGTAGAAAACAAGATTTAACCATATACACTTTTTTGCGGTGGAAACGGTGCATGGGAATACACTACAGTAGACTGAGTACATTATAAACAATACATTGAAATTGCCTTTATGTTCATCATCATCTCAGCTCTCCTCTGATGGAGTTGAGAAGTCAGGGGCAATCCAGGCCTTGTTCATTTTTATCTGAGTCAACCTGTCAGCATTGTCAGTGGACAAGCTAATACGCTTATCAGTTATAATGAGACCAGCAGCACTAAATACACGCTCAGAGAAAACACTGGCAGCAGGGCAGCACCTCCAAGGCGTAGAGTACATGTTTGTGCCAAGTGTCCAGCTTGGACACCCAGTAGTTGTAAGGCACTGAGGGTTAATTTAGGACGCTGATACGGTTTGCGATGTATTCCTTCACCATCTTTCAAAACTTTTCCCTTTGAGGGTCTGCTGGTGAGCTGACCCAGTAAAACATTATAGTTGAGGGCCTGCTGGCGAGCTGACCCTATAAAACTGTATGGTTGAGGGCCTGCTGGTGAGCTGACCCAGTAAAACATTATGGTTGAGGGCCTGCTGGTGAGCTGACCCTATAAAACTGTATGGTTGAGGGCCTGCTGGTGAGCTGACCCTGTAAAACATTATGGTTGAGGGCCTGCTGGCGAGCTGACCCTAAAAAACATTATGATTGAGGGCCTGCTGGTGAACTGACCCTGTAAAACATTATAGTTGAGGGTCTGCTGGTGAGCTGACCCTCTTTAAAAATTGTAGTGGAGGGAATATATACCATGGCCAAGTTTAATAGTGTCCGGCAAAGGATATATTTTGTTCTGGGGTGAACTTCAATAGCCAAAATAGCAATCCCCTAAATCTGGTGACCCAGCAGTGGCTGGCCAAGTTTAATAGTGTCCGGCAAAGGATAGATAATTTTCTGGGGTGAAATTCAATTGCCAAAATAGCAATCCCCTAAATCTGCTGTACCAGCAGTGGCTAGCCAAGTTTAATAGTGTCCGGCAAAGGATATATTTTGTTCTGGGGTGAAATTCAAATGCCAAAATAGCAATACCGTAAATCAGTGGTTTCAGCTGTGGCTGACCAAGTTTAATAGTGTCCGTCAAAGGATATATTATTTTCTGGGGTGAAATTCAGTAGCAAAAATAGAAATACCGTAAATCTGGTGTTCCAGCTGGGACTGGGTAAGTTTCATAGTGTCCATCAAATGATATATTATTTTCTGGGGTGAAATTCAGTTTCAAAAATAGAAATACCATAAATCTGGTGTTCCAGCTGTGACTGGACAAGTTTCATAGTGTCCGTCAAAGGATATATTATTTTCTGGGGTAAAATTCAGTTGCAAAAATAGAAATAACGTAAATATGGTGTTCCAGCTCTGACTGGACAAGTTTCATAGTGTCCGTCAAAGGATATATTATTTTCTGGGGTGAAATTCAGTAGCAAAAATAGAAATACCGTAAATCTGGTGTTCCAGCTGTGACTGGACAAGTTTCATAGTATCTGTCAAAGGATATATTATTTTCTGGGGTGAAATTCAGTTGCAAAAATAGAAATACCGTAAATCTGGTGTTCCAGCTGTGACTGGACAAGTTTCATAGTGTCCGTCAGAGGATATATTATTTTCTGGGGTGAAATTCAGTTGCAAAAATAGAAATACCGTAAATCTGGTGTCCCAGCTGTGACTGGACACGTTTCATAGTGTCCGTCAAAGGATATATTATTTTCTGGGGTGAAATTCAGTTGCAAACATAGAAATACCGTAAATCGGGTGTTCCAGCTGTGACTAGACAAGTTTCATAGTGTCCGTTAAGGTATACATTATTTTCTGGGGTGAAATTCAATTGCCAAAATAGCAATATCGTAAATCAGTGGTTTCATCTGGGGCTGGCCAAGTTTAATAGTGTCCAGCAAAGGGTAGATTTTGTTCTGGGGGGAAATTCAATTGCCAAAATAGCAATACCGTTAATCAGTGGTTCCAGCTGTGGCTGGCCAAGTTTAATACTTTCCGGCAAAGGATAGATTTTGTTCTTGGGGGAAATTCAATTGCCAAAATAGCAATACCGTTAATCAGTGGTTCCAGCTGTGGCTGGCCAAGTTTAATACTGTTCGGCAAAGGATAGATTTTAAATTGTTGGGTGAAATATTACGATTTTTGCCAGGTACAAACCCCTGCACTGCATAACTGACAGGGAACTTACAATTGGCGGTTACATTCTTGCATGAAATAAAGCCTTTTTGGGCTGTGAAGCCAAAGGTAGTCGCCAATAACTGTTTCTTTTTTTTTTTTTTAAATCAATTAGTGTAGACCCCAAAACAATGGGAAAATATAAAAAACAAAACAAAGTGTAAGTGCACGGTAGTATAACAGTGGTTGGGTGAGGCCGGTATACATGTCTATTCTGCATAAGGTACAAACAAGTACTGTGGGATCCATGCCTGGTTCTTTTTAATAAATGAAAGCTTGCCCACATTGTGGACAGGCGGCTGCGTTTGTCTGTGATAACACCCCCTGCCGTTCTAAACACACGTTCAGACAATACAGTGGCTGCAGGGTAGGCCAGAACCTCCAAGGCGTAAAGGGCAACCTCAGGACATGTGCCCAATTTGATGACCCAGAAGTTGAATGGGGCAGACCCAGTGGCGTAGCTAGAAATGATTGGGCACCACAGCAAATTTTTGAATGGGGCCCCCCTCCCCCAGTAATTTTTGCGCAAACCCCTTCCTTTCAAGGAAGCTTTTCCACATTTTACCCATGCTAACCCTGCCTTCTGAGGTGTTGCTGGTGACCCAGCTGCATTGGCAAATTCTTCCTCCTCCTCCTCTGCCGTCACCTTGTGCTTCCACTGAGTCCCCGGTGTCAGGTGTGAATGCCAACAGCAGCGTGTCTACTAGCGGGCTCATTTTCCTATTACACTCCAGTGAGGGAAGTAAGGAAGGCACATTGTCCTTGTGACAGGGATGCAGTAGGGTGGCCATCCAGTAATCAGAAAAAGTTAGAATGTGGCAGTAACTGGGCGGTTGTTGCGCAGGCACTGCAGCATGTAATCGCTCATGTCTGCCAGGCTGCCCAGAGGCAAGGACAAGCTATCCTCTTTGAGAGAGGTATATCGTCTGTGTCCTCTGTATCCCCCAGTGTTCCTCCTACTCCTCTTCCTTATCCTCCAGAACTGTGCCCTGGCTTGACAATTGTGTTCCAGGCCAGGGCCTATGTTGGTGCAGATACCCACCCTCCAAGCCACTTGTATTTGGTTGGCCTTAAGTTAAGGATAAGGCGTGTATATAGTTTTGTTTCTTTATATGGTTAGTTTAGCTGCCTTAGAGTTATTTTAATATGTTTTTAAGTAAATTTGTAAATAGTTTGTTAATGGTTTGAGTGAAAGGAGGGGGGGGGGTGTTGAGTGTGTAGGGTGTGAGGCTGTTTGGGTTTATTTTCCATCCGCTTTCTACACTATCTATACTGCCACTGTATCTAATTTTATTGCATAATACTGTTGAGGGGGCCCTGACAAAGTCTTTTAGTCCTCTTCCTCCTCCTGGATGGGCCCCTTCTAGGTCAGGGACCCAAAACAGTGTGTTTCCCACGCTTCCCTGTAGCCCAGTAAGTACGTGTACTCTTCAAACATGTTGCTGAAATGCTGCCTCCTGCTAAGACGTTCCAGATCTTCTGGTGGTGCAGGTTGTTGTGGCGTGATGACAAAGCTTTCCCACATTTCGCCAATGCTAACCCAGCCTTCTGAGGTGCTGATGGTGACCCAGCTGCCTGTGAGCTGGCTTGGGTGCCACCCTGCTGAGAACACGGTTCCTCCTCATCCTCCCCATCCTCCAGAACTGTGCCCTGGCTGGACAATTGTGTTCCAGGCCAGGGACTATGTTGGTGCAGGAACTCACCCTTCGAGCCACTTGGATGTCACTGGCCTTAAGTTAAGGATAAGGCGTGTATATAGTTTTGTTTGTTTATATAGTAAGTTTTGCTGCATTATAGTTATTTTAATATGTTTTTAAGAAAATTTGTAAATAGTTTGTTAATGGTTTGAGTGAAAGGGGGGTGGGGGTGGGGGTGTTGTCTGTGTCCGATTAACTGAATTGATTTTCACTGTCTGGTGTTTAGAAATTTCTGCAGCCCAAATTCAGCACAGCTGGCAGGCAGGGGATGTGTGTCAAACTGGCTAGGCCCAGACCTGCTAGTATATTTCGCCCATTAGCGCACAACACCAGGCCGGGCTGGAGGCTCAGTGGCACCAACCAATGGTCGGTCTGTTGTTCCATGCCTGTCCACAACTCCTGCACGGCGCGGGGTTTGTCCCACAAACACGCAAGTTTTAAAACAACCTGCTGTCGTTTCCCCCTGGCTGTACTGCTGTGGGTGGTAAAGGTGTTACGCTGAGTGGATGAGGAGGAGGTAGAGGAGAAGGAAGCCGAGTATGAGGAGGAGGAGGAGGTAACAGGATACAAAGAGAAATGCCCAGCAATCCTTGGGGGCGGAAGGACATTCGCAAAAATGTTATCCGCCTTTGGTCCAGTCGCTACATTTACCCACTTGTGTTGTTGGTTATGTGGACGTTGCGACAGATAGCGTTGCGCAGTGCACATTTGATCTTGTCTGCCACTTGGTTGTGCTGGGAAGGGATGGCTCGCCTGCAAAAGTAGCGGCGGCTGGGATACACATACTGTGGTATAGCCACTGCCATAAGGTCTTCAAAACTGTCCACCAGACAGAATGACAGCATTTCAAAGGACCAGGAAGTTTGAAATAAGGCATTCAGAGCCATGGGTAGGGGGGTACTTCCTCTTTCCCTTTTTTTTTTCTCTCCAGTGTTTGGGAGATGGACAGCTTATAGCTGAACACTTCCATGGGATTTGGTGGAGATGCTTGGTGACAATGACAGATGTGGTGGCATTGCTGTCACATCCTCTGTTTGCTGGGTGACAGGTGCCACTGTCACCCACTTGGGCTCAAGTTTAGAATGTTTATTTATTATTTTTCTGTATTTTATTTTAAGTCATTTCCCAATTCACATATGTTTGCAGGGCATTTACCTACATTTTGCTGCCTTTTGCAGCCCTCTAGCCCTTTCCAGGGCTATTTTACAAGCTTTTAAGTGCCCAAAAGTTCGGGTCCCCATTGACTTCAGTTTGGATCCCGAACCCGAACATTTTTGGGAAGTTCAGCCGAACTTCTCGAACCCGAACATCCAGGTGTTCGCTCAACTCTATTTAAGATGTGGGCTAGGCATGGGATGTGTGTCAGGTTGCCGAGCTCCAAAGCCGCCACCAAGTTACGGCCATTGTCAGACACAACCATGCCTGGTTGTAGCTTGAGTGGCGAGAGCTTGGTCTGGTCCTTATACCCTGCCACAGCTCTGCAGTGGTGGGCTGTTTGTCCCCTAAGCAGATCAGCTTCAGCACGGCTTGTTGACGCTCACCCACAGCAGTGCTACACTGCTTACAGCTAGTGACTGATGGCTGACTGCTGTTGAAGGTGGAAGTGGGGGAGGAGGCGTCGGAGTAGAAGAAGTTGGGGTTGGAGCCAGTAACATAGCTGCTGGCGGAGACTCTGATGGATGTGAGGCCTGCAATCCTGGGCGTGGGTAGCACCTGTGCCATCACGCCCGGCCTCTACAACATTCACCCAGTGTGCGGTCAGGGAAATGTAGAGTCCCTAGCAACCAGCACTTGTTCATGTGTTCGTGGTGAGGTAGACCTTACCAGTAAGTGCGTTGGTCAGGGCATGGGTGATGTTCTGGGACACATGCTGGTGTAAGGCGGGCACAGCATACCGTGAAACATAGTGGCGGCTGGGGACTGTGTACCGAGGGACGGCCGCCGACATCAGGCTACTGAAGGCCTCAGTCTCCACAAGCCTTAAATAGCAACATTTCAAGGGCCAGTCATTTTGAAAGTTGCGCATTTAGTGCTATGGCCTGTGGGTGGGTATTTGCACTTGCGTTCGAATGCCTGTGTTATCGACATTTGGACGCTGCGCTGGGACAGGAAAGTGAATGTTGTTGCTAATGGTGAAGGTCCAGGTGCAGGGTGAGGGGCATCCAGGCCTGCGTCTTCGACAGGGGATTTGCCAGCAGTGCGTAACACAGGGGAAGAGGAGGCAGTAGTTTGACCCGTGGACCCAGGGGTTTGGCCCACTTATTAGGGTGCTTGGATGCCATATGTTGGATCATGTTGATGGTGGTGAGGTTGCTAGTGTTAACGCCCTGGCTCATTTTGGTACGGCACAGGTTGCAAACTACCACATTTTTGTCATCTGCGCTTTCTCAAAAAAGCACCATACTACGGAACACCTACCCCTTGGCAAGGTAGATTTACGCATGGGGGTGCTCGGTGTAACGGTTGCAGGCCTGTTTTGTGTGGGCTGACTTCTCCCTTTTGCAACCCCACTGCCTCTTCCAGACAATTGCGGTTCTGCGGATCCCTCCCCCTCTGTACTGCTGTCCTTGCTCGGCTTTTCCACTTCCCATGTTGGGTCATTGACCTCATCGTCCACCACCTCCTCTTCGATCCCCCTGACTTGACCTAACCACAACCTCAATGATTGACAACTTTGTGTCTCATCATCATCCACCTCGTGAACAAATGATTGCCGTTCACCACCTTCTTGAGACTGTGACGGTTTAAGAGGTTGGGAATCAGGGCACAATATCTCAGGTACCTCTTCAAGCGTGATTGGCGAGAGAGCCAAACCAAGTACTGGCGATGAAAATAGGTCATGTGAATATCCGAGTGTGGGAGCATATGTTTGGCCAGACGCGACATGATGGGAGGAAGGAGGTTCAGAGTGAGGATTCGTTTGACCAGACTCTTGGCTACAGAGACTGGACTTAGTGGAAGCCAGGGTGATGCTTAACTGACTGGACGCATTATCTTCTGGTTGTACAGTGTTGTCCTGCGCCGCCCAGCTAAGTTGGACATGAAGCTGGGTAAGGTGGATTTTTTTGTTTTTTCTGGTGCACTGGCAACAGGCACAGTTTCATTGCGCCCAGTGCCACGGCCTCTGCTTGCACCATCAGCATCACGCCCACTTCCCGGTCCCTTTGTGCTCACCTTCTTCATAATAATGGTTTTGTCTGTAGATGTGGCACCGATTGTTTTACTGTCCGCTAAAGACACTGTTTTCTGATGCAGGACAGTAGAGGTTACAAAAAACACAGATTTTGGACACCACACTAGGCCCAGATTAATGAAAGTTGGAAAATTCAGTGTTTTCACATTCAGTTCAGTATGGGATACAAAAAAAACCTACAGATTGTAGACACTTTACTAGGCCCAGATTATGGAAGTTGTAATATACACACTTTTTTCAGATTCAGTTTAGTATGGCATACAAAAACCCACAGATTGTGGACACTTTACTAGGCCCAGATTAATGGAAGTTATAATATAGACAGAGTTTGTAGATTCAGTTTAGTATGGGACACAAAAACCCACAGATTGTGGACAATTTACTAGGCCCAGATTAATGGAAGTTGTAATATACACAGTGTTTTCAGATTCAGTTCGGTATTGGTTATAGAACACCACAGATTACGGACACTATATGAGGACCAGATTATTGGAATTTGTAATACTGACAGTGTGTTCTGAGGCAGGACAGTATTGGTTACAGAGAACACCACAGATTATGGACAGTCAGTCTGCGGATGATGTACAGTATATGTCACTAATAGTTATAAAATAAAAATATCTTGCTGCTGTGAAACACACACAGTAGCCCTTAAACGGATTTTGAGTTCTTTGAAACTGGCATTACAGTGAGGGCACTACTTATCTTCACCTTTATTGGCTGCTTAAAACCCACAAAACGTGTCGGGCGGAGACTCGAGCATTCCGCTTGAGCACATGAGGTACTCGGCCGAGTACCGTCATGTGCCGAGCATAGAGATGCTCTAGCCGAACCGGTAATTGGACGAGCATGCTCGCTCATCACTAATTATTACAGTAACTACATCACTTTATGTAGCTGCATGGCTGTCCCTAGGTGATTTGTAAAATTGCTGCCTGTCTCTAGGTGATTTTATGTTGTTAATAAAGTTTAGTGTAAAAAAACACATAAAGACATCTGTTTCTACACAGATACTGACAGACATGATGAGATCTACAGGTAGTAATACTGTATATACTGTATATGTTCTGCTTCTCAGTACATTACTATAGATACCTGGGCAGGTAACAGAAAGCTAGGTCACATGATACTGGGGAGGCTCACATGACCAACACCATGTTTAGTCATATTCAGTTCTCCTATGGTAGCATTTTACAGGACTAAAATGGGCAGTAGCATTTTTTTCTTTAGCGATACATCACTGTGAGGATATAATAAAAGTCAGGGAACAAGAATTTAAACAGATGTATATTAGAAAATTATTCAATGTCCTATTCTCTAAATAAATAAATGTAATTAATAAAACTGTAATACCTCTATAATTATTAAACCGTATCTACTGGATCTTTTCAGTACTTGTCTCTAGCTCTTACAATATATGTTTTTTCCCCAGAGGTTGATGATGTCACCAATTCCATTCTGTTCCTGCTCAGTGACAAGAGCGCCATGATCACCGGATCCCGCCTTAATGTGGATGGAGGCTACTTAATCTAATAGGCTCCAGACAAAAAAAGACATTGTGTGTTTAGAGCATTATGCTAATTGATGCGTGTGATTCTTTGTAGTTAGACTCTGTTCACATCCACATTGTCAGTTTTCATTGTACCTCAATGAATGAATAAATAAAATAAATTCCCAAACTCAGCTATGGACATCTTTAGTTCTGTAAATGCAGTGTCCCACTCAGTGATGGTCGTGGGAACTTTAAACGTTGGTATTTGCTGATCAAATGTATTTTAAGATATAGCTGTAATTCCTATTAACAGGATGTTAGGTTGCATTTGATTTATTAGCCCCTATTTATATATATATATATATATATATATATATATATATATATATACTGTATATATTGGGGTATGTTAATTAAGTCAGTGAGTGAGTGAGTAGTGCAGTGAGGAAGTGCAGTGGAGCTGGTTAGTAGAGGAGGAGAACAGGCCTAGTCCACCATGTAGCTGCCATGTCACCCCCTTGGCTCTGGCCCGGCTAAGAGAGCACACAGATCAAGAACAATGTTGTAGCAGCACAGCACAGACCAGTGAGTCTATGTCTGGGTATGGAAAAAGTCTAGAGGAGGTTAGAGCTAAATTATCCAATGGACTTCACAAGCACCAACGACCAGGAGGAACCTAAAAGTACCTGGACACAGCCAGATGATAAATGTGCAAAATTATCCTTTACCACATGTTTCTATGGACAGAGTGGACCGTAATTATTCAGTGAGCATCCTTTCCAAAGAATGGAGCAGAAGACTGATGCCTGCCGTTAGGGAGACCGCCTTGTGGATTGTTACTGACTAGTAAGAGTTTATTATATCCAGTACCTGAGTGTGGACCTAGTATAGGCAGATATAGAAAGAAAGGAGAACTCCTCAGTAGAGATGAGCGAACACCTGGATGTTCGGGTTCGAGAAGTTCGGCCGAACTTCCCGAAAAATGTTCGGGTTCGGGATCCGAACTCAACCCGAACTTTATCCCGAACCCCATTGAAGTCAATGGGGACCCGAACTTTTAGGCACTGAAAAGGCTGTAAAATAGTCCAGGAACGGGCTAGAGGGCTGCCAAAGGCAGCAAAATGTAGGTAAATCCCCTGCAAACAAATGTGGATCTCCAGACAGAGGAGAGAGGTCCCACAGCAAGGAATCATGCATCATATCAACCACCAACGGAGAAGGCCACTCTCAGTTATTTCGGCCCAGCACCCAGACAGAGGAGAGAGGTCCCACAGCAAGGAATCATGCGTCATATCACCCACCACTGGAGAAGGCCATATTCAGTTATTTAGGCCCCAGCACCCAGTCAAAGGAGAGAGGTCCCACAGCAAGGAATCATGCGTCATATCAACCACCACCGGAGAAGGCCACTCTCTGTTATTTCAGCCCAGCACCCAGACAGAGGAGAGAGGTCCCACAGCAAGGAATCATGCATCATATCAACCACCACCGGAGAAGGCCACTCTCAGTAATTTAGGCCAGCACCCAGACAAGAGAGAGAGGTCCCACAGCAAGGAATCATGCGTCATATCACCCACCACCGGAGAAGGCCACTCTCAGTTATTTCAGCCCAGCACCCAGACAGAGGAGAGAGGTCCCACAGCAAAGAATCATGTGTCATATCAACCACCACCGGAGAAGGCCACTCTCAGTTATTTCGGCACAGCACCCAGACAGAGGAGAGAGGTCCCACAGCAAGGACTCATGCGTCATATCAACCACCACCGGAGAAGGCCACTCTCAGTTATTTCGGCCCGCACCCAGACCGAGGAGAGAGGTCCCACAGCAAGGAATCATGCGTCATATCACCCACCACTGGAGAAGGCCACTTTCAGTTATTTCGGCACAGCACCCAGACCGAGGATACAGGTTCCACAGCAAGGAATAATGCATCATATCAGCCACCATCGGAGAAGGCCACTTTCAGTTATTTCGGCCAGCACCCAGACCGAGGAGAGAGGTCCCACAGCAAGGAAACATGCGTCATATCAACCACCACCGGAGAAGGCCACTCTCAGTTATTTAGGCCAGCACCCAGACCGAGGAGAGAGGTCCCACAGCAAGGAATCATGCGTCATATCACCCACCACCGGAGAAGGCCACTCTCAGTTATTTCAGCCCAGCACCCAGACAGAGGAGAGAGGTCCCACAGCAAGGAATCATGCGTCATATCACCCACCACTGGAGAAGGCCACTTTCAGTTATTTAGGCCCCAGCACCCAGTCAGAGGAGAGAGGTCCCACAGCAAAGAATCATGCGTCATATCAACCACCACCGGAGAGGCCACTCTCTGTTATTTCAGCCCAGCACCCAGACAGACGAGAGAGGTCACACAGCAAGGAATCATGCGTCATATCAACCACCACTGGAGAAGGCCACTCTCAGTTATTTCGGCCCAGCACCCAGACAGAGGAGAGAGGTCCCACAGCAAGGAATCATGTGTCATATCAACCACCACCGGAGAAGGCCACTCTCAGTTATTTCGGCACAGCACCCAGACCGAGGATACAGGTTCCACAGCAAGGAATAATGCGTCATATCAACCACCACTGGAGAAGGCCACTTTCAGTTATTTCGGCCAGCACCCAGACCGAGGAGAGAGGTCCCACAGCAAGGAGGCATGCGTCATATCACCCACCACTGGAGAAGGCCACTTTCAATTATTTCGGCACAGCACCCAGACCGAGGATACAGGTCCCACAGCAAGGAATCATGCGTCATATCATCCACCACTGGAGAAGGCCATTTTCAGTTATTTAGGCCCCAGCACCCAGTCAGAGGAGAGAGGTCCCACAGCAAGGAATCATGCGTCATATCAACCACCACCGGAGAAGGCCACTCTCAGTTATTTCAGACCAGCACCCAGACAGAGGAGAGAGGTCCCACAGCAAGGAATCATGCGTCATATCACCCACCACTGGAGAAGGCCACTTTCAGTTATTTCGGCACAGCACCCAGACCGAGGATACAGGTCCCACAGCAAGGAATCATGCGTCATATCAACCACCACAGGAGAAGGCCACTCTCAGTTATTTCAGCGCAGCACCCAGACCGAGGAGAGAGGTCCCACAGCAAGGAATCATGCGTCATATCACCCACCACTGGAGAAGGCCACTTTCAGTTATTTCGGCACAGCACCCAGACCGAGGATACAGGTTCCACAGCAAGGAATAATGCGTCATATCAGCCACCACTGGAGAAGGCCACTTTTAGTTATTTCAGCCAGCACCCAGACCGAGGAGAGAGGTCCCACAGCAAGGAATCATGCGTCATATCACCCACCACTGGAGAAGGCCACTTTCAATTATTTCGGCACAGCACCCAGACCGAGGATACAGGTCCCACAGCAAGGAATCATGCGTCATATTACCCACCACTGGAGAAGGCCATTTTCAGTTATTTAGGCCCCGACACCCAGTCAGAGGAGAGAGGTCCCACAGCAAGGAATCATGCGTCATATCAACCACCACTGGAGAAGGCCACTCTCAGTTATTTCAGCCCAGCACCCAGACAGAGGAGAGAGGTCCCACAGCAAGGAATCGTGCGTCATATCACCCACCACTGGAGAAGGCCACTTTCAGTTATTTCGGCACAGCACCCAGACCGAGGATACAGGTTCCACAGCAAGGAATAATGCGTCATATCAGCCACCACTGGAGAAGGCTACTTTCAGTTATTTCGGCCAGCACCCAGACCGAGGATACAGGTCCCACAGCAAGGAATCATGCGTCATATCACCCACCACTGGAGAAGGCCATTTTCAGTTATTTAGGCCCCGGCACCCAGTCAGAGGAGAGAGGTCCCACAGCAAGGAATCATGCGTCATATCAACCACCACTGGAGAAGGCCACTCTCAGTTATTTCAGCCCAGCACCCAGACAGAGGAGAGAGGTCCCACAGCAAGGAATCGTGCGTCATATCACCCACCACTGGAGAAGGCCACTTTCAGTTATTTCGGCACAACACCCAGACCGAGGATACAGGTTCCACAGCAAGGAATAATGCGTCATATCAGCCACCACTGGAGAAGGCCACTTTCAGTTATTTCGGCCAGCACCCAGACCGAGGATACAGGTCCCACAGCAAGGAATCATGCGTCATATCACCCACCACTGGAGAAGGCCACTTTCAATTATTTCGGCACAGCACCCAGACCGAGGATACAGGTCCCACAGCAAGGAATCATGCGTCATATCACCCACCACTGGAGAAGGCCATTTTCAGTTATTTAGGCCCCAGCACCCAGTCAGAGGAGAGAGGTCCCACAGCAAGGAATCATGCGTCATATCAACCACCACTGGAGAAGGCCACTCTCAGTTATTTCGGCCCAGCACCCAGACAGAGGAGACAGGTCCCACAGCAAGGAATCATGCGTCATATCAACCACCACCGGAGAAGGCCATTCTTAGTTATTTCGGCCCCACCACCCAGACAGAGGAGAGGTTCATTCAACTTTGGGTTGCACCGCAAGATCATGGTAAAGTTAAAAAAATGAGGATTCAATAAAGAAGTGCCCTGGAGTACAAGAATACATGGTTGAGGGGGAGGCAGTTATAAATGTCTATTCTGCAAAAGGGAGGGACAGGTCCTGTGGGATCCATGCCTGGTTCATTTTTATGAACGTCAGCTTGTCCACGTTGGCTGTGGACAGGCGGCTGCGTTTGTCAGTAATGACGCCCCCTGCCGTGCTGAATACACGTTCAGATAAAACGCTGACCGCCGGGCAGGCCAGCACCTCCAAGGCATAAAATGCTAAATCTGGCCACGTGGCCAATTTGGAGACCCAGAAGTTGAATGGGGCCGAACCATCAGTCAGTACATAGAGGGGTGTGCAGACGTACTGTTCAACCATGTTAGTGAAATGCTGCCTCCTGCTAACACGTTCCGTATCAGGTGGTGGTGCAGTTAGCTGTGGCGTGGAGACAAAACTTTTTCACATTTCTGCCATGCTAACCCTGCCCTCAGAGGAGCTGGCCGTGACACAGCTGCATTGGCGACCTCTTGCTCCCCCTCTGCCTTCGCCTTGGGCTTCCACCTGTTCCCCTGTGACATTTGGGAATGCTCTGAGGAGCGCCTCTACCAGCGTGCGCTTGTACTCGCGCATCTTCCTATCACGCTCCAGTGCAGGAAGTAAGGTGGGCAAATTGTCTTTGTACCGGGGATCCATCAGGGTGGCAACCCAGTAGTCCACACACGTTGAAATATGGGCAACTCTGCTGTCGTTGCGCAGGCACTGCAGCATGTAGTCGCTCATGTGTGCCAGGCTCCCCAGAGGTAAGGACAAGCTGTCCTCTGTGGGAGGCGTATCGTCATCGTCCTCCGTATCCCCCCAGCCACGCACCAGTGATGGGCCTGAGCTGTGTCGGGTGCCACCCCGCTGTGAACCTGCTCCATCCTCATCCTCCTCCACCTCCTCCTCATCCTCCAGTAGTGGGCCCTGGCTGGCCACATTGGTACCTGGCCTCTGCTTTTGCAAAAAACCTCCCTCTGAGCCACTTCTAACAGACTGGCCTCCTCCTCCTGGGCCACCTCCTCTCCCATCATCGCCCTAAGCAATTTCTCAAGGAGATATAAAAGTGTTATTGTAACGCTGATAACGTTGTCATCGCCACTGGCCATGTTGGTGGAGTACTCGAAACAGCGCAACAGGGCACACAGGTCTCGCATGGAGGCCCAATCATTGGTGGTGAAGTGGTGCTGTTCCGCAGTGCGACTGACGCATGCGTGCTGCAGCTGAAACTCCACTATGGCCTGCTGCTGCTCGCACAGTCTCTCCAGCATGTGCAAGGTGGAGTTACACCTGGTGGGCACGTTGCATATGAGGCGGTGAGCGGGAAGGCCGAAGTTCCGCTGTAGCGCAGACAGGCGAGCAACGGCAGGATGTGAACGCCGGAAGCGCGCACAGACGGCCCTCACTTTATGCAGCAGCTCTGACATGTCGGGGTAGTTGTGAATGAACTTCTGCACCACCAAATTCAGCACATGCGCCAGACAAGGGATGTGCGTCAAACTGGCTAGTCCCAGAGCTGCGACGAGATTTCGCCCATTATCGCACACCACCAGGCCGGGCTTGAGGCCCACCGGCAGCAACCACTGGTCGGTCTGTTGTTCAATACCCCGCCACAACTCCTGCGCGGTGTGGGGCCTGTCCCCCAAACATATGAGTTTCAGAATGGCCTGCTGACGTTTACCCCAGGCTGTGCTGAAGTTGGTGGTGAAGGTGTGTGGCTGACTGGATGAGCTGGTGGAAGCAGAGGAGGAGGAAGCTGAGTAGGAGGAGGAGGCTACAGGAGGTAAAGAATGATGCCCTGCGATCCTTGGCGGCGGAAGGACGTGCGCCAAGGAACTCTCCGCCTGCGGCCCAGCCGCCACTACATTTACCCAGTGTGCAGTTAGGGAGATATAGCGTCCCTGGCCGTGCTTACTGGTCCACGTATCTGTGGTTAGGTGGACCTTGCCACAGATAGCGTTGCGCAGTGCACACTTGATTTTATCGGATACTTGGTTGTGCAGGGAAGGCACGGCTGTCTTGGAGAAGTAGTGGCGGCTGGGAACAACATACTGTGGGACAGCCATGGACATCAGCTGTTTGAAGCTGTCTGTGTCCACCAGCCTGAATGACAGCATTTCAAAGGCCAGTAGTTTAGAAATGCTGGCATTCAGGCCCAGAGCTCGAGGGTGGCTAGGTGGGAATTTACGCTTTCTCTCAAGGTTTGTGAGATGGAGAGCTGAACGCTGCCGTGTGACATGGTGGAGATGCTTGGTGACGCAGGTGGTGTTGTCGGTGGCACAGAAGAGGGAGCAGGGAGCCAGAGTGAGTTCCTTGCTTTTAAGGTGTTTACTCCACTGCAGTTCATGCTTTGCATGTAGATGCCTGGTCATGCAGGTTGTGCTAAGGTTCAGAACGTTAATGCCTAGCTTCAGGATCTGATGGCACAGCGTGCAAACCACTCGGGTCTTGTCGTCAGCACATTGTTTAAAGAAGTGCCATGCCAGGGAACTCCTTGAAGCTGCCTTTGGGGTGCTCGGTCCCTGGTGGCGGTGGCCAGTAGCAGGCAAACTCTCTTGGCGGCGGCTGGTCTGCTTTTGCCCCCTGCTCCCTCTTGGGGGAAGGGCTAGGTGGATTTCCTTGGGAAACCCTGCCAGCAGAGTCTTCAAACAGCATAAGAGACTGCTGCATAACTTGAGGCTCTGACAGTTTCCCTGATATGCATGGGGGTGATGTGACAGACTGATGGGCTTGGTTTTCAGGCACCACCTGTGCGCTTTCTGCAGAAGACTGGGTGGGAGATAATGTTGTGAACATGCTGGATCCACTGTCGGCCACCCAATTGACTAGCGCCTGTACCTGCTCAGGCCTTACCATCCTTAGAATGGCATTGGGCCCCACCAAATATATGTAAATTCTGGCGGTACTGGAACCTGATGTAGTTGGTTCACTAGGACGTGTGGCTGTGGCAGAATGGCCACGTCCTCTCCCAGCACCAGAGGGTACACTAACACTACCACGACCACGTCCGCGTCCCTTACTAGATGTTTTCCTCATTGTTACCGTTCACCAAGCACCACAATAAGGAAAAAAATATTTGGCCCAATGTATTGATTTCAAATTCAGGCCTTTTTTTACTGGCACCTAACACTATCTGCCTATTTGTTTATGTAGCATATTACACTAATCCAGGCACAGCAGTAACCACTGATTTAGGGGAATATCTCTTTTAGGGCTAGTATTTAGGCCCTGGATGAAAGGTATCCTTTTATGGACAGATTTACACTTGGCCTGCAACAGCTGGGACAACAGATTCAGGGTATTGCTATTTTGGCAATTGAATTTCACCCCAGAACAAAATATATGTTTTGGCGGACACTATTCTATTTTGCCAGCCACAGCTGAAACCACTGATTTATGGTATTGCTATTTTGGCAATTGAATTTCACCCCAGGCCAGAACAAAATATATGTTTTTGCGGACACTATGAATCCTGGCCTGCAACAGCTGGGACACCAGATTCAGGGTATTGCTATTTTGGCAATTGAATGTCACCCCAGAACAAAATATATGTTTTGACGGACACTATTAAACTTGGCCTGCAACAGCTGGGACACCAGATTCAGGGTATTGCTATTTTGGCAATTGAATGTCACCCCAGAACAAAATATATGTTTTGCAAGACACTATGAATCCTGGCCTGCAACAGCTGGGACACCAGATTCAGGGTATTGTTATTTTGGCAGATTAATTTTACCCCAGAACAAAATATATGTTTTGGCAGACACAATGAAATCTGGCCTGCAACAGCTGGGACACCAGATTCAGGTTATTGCTATTTTGGCAATTGAATTTCACCCCAGAACACAATATATGTTTTGGCGGACACTATTCTATTTTGCCAGCCACAGTTGAAACCTCTGATTTATGGTATTGCTATTTTGGCAATTGAATTTCACCCCAGAACACAATATATGTTTTGGCAGACACTATGAAATCTGGCCTGCAACAGCTGGGACACCAGATTCAGGGTATTGCTATTTTGGCAGATTAATTTCACCCCAGAACAAAATATATGTTTTGGCGGACACTATGAAATCTGGCCTGCAACAGCTGGGACACCAGATTCAGGGTATTGCTATTTTGCCAGATTAATTTCACCCAGAACAAAATATATGTTTTGACGGACACTATTCTGTTTTGCCAGCCACAGCTGAAACCACTGATTTGCGGTATTGCTATTTTGGCAATTGAATTTCACCACAGAAAATAATCTATCCTTTGCCAGACAGCAGACAGTATTATACTTGTCTAGCCAAAGCTGGAACACCAGATTTAGGGGATTGGTATTTGGGCAATTGTATTTAACCCCTTAATAAAATATAGAAATTGCTATCCTGAGTTTCTAGGGGTGACAATTAGCACAGCCAAGCCCCTGATGTAGGATATAGCAAAAAAAAACTAGTATTGATGGATTGATGGACTTGGTGGCAGATTCTTCTGGTGCACCACAAGTCACAAAATAGCCACCGATCAACCCAGAAAATAAGTGACAGAAAAATGCTCTGTGCAGCCTAACTAGCAGTCTGCAAGTAACTAGCAGAAGTTCATTCACAGCTGTAGATCGATCCGTTCATTAGGTGCTGTTGCTGACTTTTCCCTGCCTAATCTCGCCCTGACAGAAGCTGCGTCCTCTCCCTACACTAATCAGAGCAGTGTGACGTGCGGCGCTACGTGACTCCAGCTTAAATAGAGGCTGGGTCACATGCTGCACTTGGCCAATCACAGCCATGCTATTAGTAGGCATGGCTGTGATGGGCTCTTGGGGCAAGAAGTAAAACGCTAGCTGATTGGCTGCTCTGCAGCCCTTCAGAAAGTGGGAAGAAATCGCCGAACAACGGACCCGAACCCAAACTTTTTTGAAAATGTCCGGGTTCGGGTCCGTGTCCGGACACGAACTGTTCGCTCAACACTACTCCTCAGATTACAATTACCAAGCCTGCTACAAGGAACACAGCTGAACCTATATTGACATTACCACTTTACCATCTAAATGAACTTTACCGACTACCTGAAGATAAGTGATTTAAGTAAAAGTTCAACTGTTTTACTGCAACCGACTCCTCATCTTTTCCACCACCAACCTTTCACCTAACGGTGCAGCATCACGAACAACCGGGGTCCCAGCCTCAAAAGCACCCTAAACACCCATACCATCAAGGGTACCTCAACTACCACCTGGCTGGTGTTCCCTGTACTAGAGAGGTCCCCAGATGATTTAGTGCTGTCTTCCCCATCACTGCACACCAGCCCAGGGAAGCTCTGCTAACCGTGAGTACCAAACAACCACTACCCCCATCGCCCACCGTAGCTCAAGTGTTGCCCCTGAGGTCCGGTTTGCTGCATAAGACGTCTGGAAAAGATATACTGTTGGTAAGTCTGAGGCAAATCCGTGATTCAGGATGGAAACACAGCAAAATGTTTTACACTAGAGAGGAGTGAATCGATTCAGAATTTCCTAAAAATATTGGGGTAAAACAAGCCATAATGTCTTGTGATTTCTTGTGATGCTGGGGGAGTGTGGGAAGAGTAGTGATAGTTTGAGGATGCTGGTATTACTTGTACTCGGTAGTGGCTTTCCTGCTCATGCATTTTCTGGGCCCTGCACAGTGAGGAGAGAGTGCATCTGATGTTGATATTTCCCCTAGGGCACACCCTGGTAGGGGTATTCTGCCTGTTGGAAGGTGGGGTGCCCTTAATGTTGGTAGTAGTGAGGTGCAAGGCAGTAAACAGTAAAAATAGTATGAGTTAAGCCTCATTCAGCCTCGTCCGTATCCGTGCTTAAATCCGTGAAAAGGTGGTCAGTGATGCCTCCGTGAAGATGGCATGATGGATCTGTGTAACGCCTGTGTGGGGGAAAGAGACACCACACCGGACGAAGGAGAGGGAACAAGGAACAAGATCTGAAAGCTAGGGAAGAAAGAAGGACACCTCCTAGTCAAATCCCTAGTTACAGTCCTGACTGGCTATCAGTGTGAACAGACCCCAAAGGTAGGTGAGTTCATACGCAGGAGTACCTAGAGTCTTAACTCACCGTATAAGACCCTGGCGATAGTGGCAGGACTGAGACTACCTGTTCCTCCAGAAAGGAAGGATGAACAGGAGTCTCCCTCAGGCCTACAACAAATGGCAGGGGAAAAACAACACACACATAAACCAAAACAAAATGCAAAAAGGAAAGGAAACACTTAACTTTCCAGGAGTTATGGCAGCAACAGGAACTCAGCTGAGAATCAAACACCAGCAGACCACAGATACCACTGAAGCTATAAACCGCACAGCATTGTGGGAAAAGCAACTATAAATAAGGAAAGTTAAATGACCACAATAGCAACACCTACAGGTTAGAGGTGTGGCCAGTATCAGAAACAACACAGACACCTATTGATCCACAAGGAAACCTGTCAGATCAAAGCACGTGTTGCCAGTCTCACAGATCTTCTGTCACCCACTGCCGCGGGGACGTCCGTATGTCTCGGTACGTCCGTGACACTGTGTTAGGCCGTGTGTCTGGGGGAGTGGCAGGGGCGGGGAGAGCCCGGCAGGCCCATTTCATTTATCATTTTATACATCTGTTTTAGGTGTAGAAAATGGTCTAAATTTAAGGCAGCAAAGAAGCTGGCTTACAATTAGACCAGCGCTTGATGCGCCAAAGTTATGTGGAGGCCAGCTCCTCCACATCAATTTGGCGGATCCACCGCCAATGCAAGGGATTATTAAGACCGGCGTCTAAAAAGCAGGTCTTAATAAATGGCCCTAGGAGTATTTACCAGGTAATCTTCCATAAAATAGAGACGCCGTCCTTGAACAGTTGCAAACATTGCTGAGGCTGAATGAATAAGGCCCCTTTCACACGAGCGAGTATTCTGTGCGGGTGCAATGCATGATTCAAACGCATTGTGCCGGCATGGAATCCAGACCTATTCGATTCAATGGGTCTGTGTACATGAGTGTTGGTTTTCACGCATCACTTTTACATTGCGTGAAAATTGTAGTATGTTCTATAATCTGCGATTTTCACGCAACACTGGCCCCATAGAAGTGAATGGGTCAGCGTGAAAATCAAGCAAGGGGGGATGCGATGCGTTTTTCACGGATGGTTGCCAAGAGATGTCTATTGTAATCATTCCGTTTTTTATCATGCGCGTGAAAAACACATTAAATCGCAATGCACCCGCGCGATAAAAACTGAACGCGATCGCAAACAAAACTTGTACTTGTTTGCAAAATCGCGCAGTTTTCACTAAATGCATCCGCAACGCATCTGGACCTAATCCGCTCACGCTCATGTGCAAGGGGCCTAAGTCAACTCAAGGAGCTTCCTGCAGAGTTGCACTTTCAAATAAACTTTTCTACACTTCCCAATTGAGCCTCGGGGTGCGTCACAAATCCAATAATCTGTCTGCATTTCCTTTTCTGGTGCAGATTCTTCCTCAAGCAGCCAGAAAATGAACAAGGGCTGGAAGCCTTTACAATATGCCTAAACGAGTGCTGCAATACTTGGCATTACCAGAGGCCGTGCCCGTGAGCTTTAAACCTAGCCAAGTGATGTGAACTTTATATTCTTATGCACTGTATTACCTTCACAGATTCCCATTCACAGCTATGAGTAAACGTATATTTGACGGCATTAACGAACATCGTGTTTAAATACACACCATGCCTTGGCATGTGCTATGCTTTTTCATATTCCAAAACTTCCCAAAATTATCCAATATCGGAAGTTCAAGGTGTTGCAATACGCACAGTCTTATGGGGGAACAACCGTCCAAAAATTATTCCTTCATGGTTGCAGAATGCCTGACCATATGACAAGCCTCCAAAAATGATGCCTTATACGGGGGCAAATTGCATGCACAACTGGTAATTGTCAGAAGAAAAAGTGGCTTATTCTGAACGAGCCTGGAAAAATTCTCCCTTTTAGCTGAGTGCAGCAGGGGTACAGTTGTAGTGCCCTGGAGAAGGAATACATTTGTGGACATTTGCCTCATGAACTCCTTTCTTTATTTCACTTTAAAGGGTTAACTTGCACTGACTTATACTGTTTAATACAGTGTAACTGCATTTTATATATTTGTTTTGATATACAATATATCCTGTTCATTTGCACTGTAATTGCATGGCACTATGGAAAGGGTTAATAAATACTGAGAGACTTTTGGGACTTTCTAGCTAAAAATAGGAAGCTTATAATTTTCCACAGTTACTATAAGGTTTGAAGAAGAGTATGTTTTGGAGGGAAAAAGCTAGACTCTGGTTTACCTATGCTATTATGTCTGAAGACTTGTTTTTGTCTGGAAAAACTACGTTGTCATTGCCATTGAGTATTATCGAACTTCTAATGCAAGTCTATGATAGATGGAAATTGTAACTTTGTATCTGTTTGAGCTATGTTTCTAAACCCCTCCCACCCCTCTAGTTGAGCTAGAAACTGTATATAGGGAGAGCAGTCAGAGCCCCTAGTATTCTTCAGTTAGGGATCGGTGCTTAGAAGAAAAGACTCTGCCAGACTACTCGAGTGACCAGAAGAAGACGCTGAGACGGGGATACTCTGCCACAGACCCTGGATCACCTCTGACCAGGATACCAGCCATTTGAGAACAAGAGGGACAGCCAACTCAGACCTTTCCTCAGCACCAAACCTTCTTTTGCCAGGCAGGAGACTGGAGAAGTCAGCTCAGTGACTCGTCTGTATTGTTTTGCCCTTGAATTCCTCCTTTAAAGAAGCACACTGGTACTGCAGACCGTGACTCTGAACGTATTTCCCACTAGGGTGTATCACTCTTATCATCCCTTCCGGATAGCAGCAACACATGGTGACATTTCGGCGGTGTTTGGGGGACCCAGCGTAGCATTGGGGCCACCTCAAATCTGGCCACTGCATAGTGTGGAAAATATAGAGTAATAGTGGCATGTTGATGCAAAAGTAGTGGCAGCAGTAGCAGCATAGCATGGAACATACAAGGCAGTAAATCATCTATTTATGGGTAGTAGTAGTATTAGCAGTCGTTGTAGTAGTACTGGTGGATATGTAGCATTAATAGTGGTGGCAGTTGGGGATTATCAGCGAGGAGTAGCAGCTGTGGCAGTGGCGGCAGGAGCAGCCATATGGTACATGTTAGTAGGCAGACAGCAGCAGTGGCATGATAGCAACAGCATCTGCCATACAGAACTTGATGATAAGTAGGATTGCAGAGAGCAACATTGGCAAGATTGGGCAACGGCAGCAAGGCCAGATCTATTCCTCAGCCAGATGAGTGTGAAAATCTTCCCAAATCCTGGCTTGTTTCATTGACAACAGTGATGTTTTGGGGAGGAAAACTTGGTCCATTTGGGTGTCACCCACTTCCCCATGGTGCTGAAAACCCCTTTCTGAAATGATGGCTGGGCAACTAAGACAATGGGCCAGTACGGGCCTCTATTCTAGTCTGCTTGACTACAATTCCATAGGTTCAGAAAACAGATTATGAGTGTAGACAGGCCAGAGTCTAGGCAGGACTGAACCTTGGCATTGAGGCAGGAGGTCTCCACTTGCTCATTTGTTTCAGTCTGGCGCAGCACATGAAAACTGTTCAATCATATTAAGGAGACTCAACTGGTTGCTGCTGCTAAAGCTTCTGCTTCTTGTAACAACAGAGAGGAAGGCTGGAGGTGGTTACTTCTACAGGGATTACAGGAGGCCTCCCTTTTAGTGTCAGGCGTCTGCTTACTGAAAGCTGCTGCAAGCTGCTTACACAGTGTTTCCTGGTAATAACATAATTTGGCCTCCCTTTTGGAGGGAGGAAAACATTCCCCCATTTCACTTTGATAGAGAGGGTCTAAAACAGGGGTGCACAACCTTTTCTGGTTGGGGGCCACATTGTCCACCTGAACCAATTCCAAGGGCCAAAAATAAAACTTAAAGGGGTATTACCAACTGAAATACTGTATTTTTGGCATATTAAACATACAGTATATCCTATAAACGTCTAGTTACAGTTCTAGGACTCCCATCTAATAGGAGAATACATGAAAGATACATGTAAGAAGCCATAAGACATAGATCTACATGTCTTTTACCAGATGTTTAGGGGCCGCACAGAATGGTTTTGAGGGCCGCATGTGGCCACCAGGCCGCAGGTTGTGCACCCCTGGTCTAAAAGCATGGCTATCCAGTAATCATCAGACTTCTTGATGTCAATGATTGGCCTGTCAGTGCATAAGTGCCAGCATCTGTTCTAATAAATATGAGGGGGATGACATAGTTCATGCCTCAGCTGTCCCTGCTGACAAACTTTGTGGCCTCTTCGAAGAGCTTCAGAACCCAACAGGCTTTTAGGAGGCGCTTACATTGCCTGGCCTTGAAACAACACACGCTCCCTGCTGCTGAAGCGGAGTGGTGCATGACAAAATCGTTCACAGCTTTCCTCTGCTCGTACAGACAGTCATGGTATGCATTGTTGACTTCTAGCAAGTTGGAATGTCATGGATTAAGCAGTGTAATGGCAGACCGTTCTGTCACCTCAAGTCCAAGAGAATGTTTCTTACCACATAAGAATGGCTGAGATAAGAGTACAGTCTCCTGGACATTGTCAGCACCTTGCGCACGCCAGTGAACTTTATTAAAAAAAGTTCCACAACTAGGCTAATCACATGCGCCATGCAGTGAGCATGTGTTATTTCCTCCAGTGCAGCCACTTTGTTGTACCCATTGTTGCTGACTACTTTACCGAGTTGGAGTTGGCGGGCGGATAGCCAGAGTTATGTTTGGTGCTTGACATACTTTAGCAACTGCTCACCTGTGTGGCCCAGGCTGATCAGCTTCAACGCTGCATGTCAATGCTTGAGTTGACTCATGATAAGAAGGAGGGCAAATGGGATCAACGCTGATCCCTGCTGCTGTTGGGAATGGAAGGTTGTCCATGGAGGAGTAGGTTGAGGAGGTAGATAAGTGCGTGGTGTGGGAGCCAAGCTAAAACAACCATAGAGAGGTCAAAATGACCTAACCTTATTAAGTAAGTTCAGGCCATGCACCCCCTTGACCCAAACCAGAGGAGCCTTACTGAAGTATTGCAGGAAATGACTCAGCAACAGGAATGCCAAGAACAAATACTATCATACTTCGATAATATTAATGCTCATCTGAATCATCTGACAAGTACCGCAGAGGTACCGTGACCTTTAGCAACAGCTGCAACTCCCCTATCTGCACCACAGACTGCTTCCAGGCTCTGGCCCTCGTTTATCAGCTGTGAGAGATAGTTTTTTTTAAATATAATGTGAACATTCTGTAGTACACATTTTTGTCCACAAGATGGCCGCTTTTCAGATGTGTGAGCCATGTGTGTAAGGTCACTGTGGAGGGGGAGGGGGAGTTAGGTTGCAGTTTTCAAAGCTACCTATTAACTCAGAGTTGAAGTTGCTGAAACCACTCCTATCAAGTTAAGGAGCCAATAGTCTTTTCTTAAGGAACACCCCTTTTGTGATGTCATGTCTGCTATTTAAGTGAATGTAACTTGAATAAAGCGCTCTTGCTTGGGGAGGAGAAGATGCTTTCATGATATCAATGTGTGTGTCTGGTCTAATTATGAAAGCAGTATGATATGTACATACTTATACTTCTGATTGACTTGGCACCACTCAAAGAAAATGAGAATCGCATGAATTGCGATTACAAATTTGGTGCCCAACGTGGGGCAGACAGCTTGCATAACTTCCGATTCAAACACTACGGGAGGACTTGCGCAAAAACCATCAGGCGAGGTCACACGCTAGCAAAAGGTAAGAAGCTTTATTTCTTACATGCCCTCTCTGAGCTTTTGCCCAAGTAGATTCTCAAGAGTTGAATTGGTGTTATCGTGATAGAAGGGTTCAAATTATAGCTGATCTGTCCTTTAGAATGAAAGAACCCATTGGAATATACCTTCTTTATGTGGTAGAACGTGACATACTGAAACTAAGCGGGAATTGACAGCTGAGTCGGATATCCGTGACATAGAATTGGACCTAAGCCAAGCTGTGACGAGAGTTTCGGGTATTCATTCTACTGGCATGAGTAGAATTAACACCAATTGCATAGTAATGTGTGTACCCTAATCAGGTTAGATAGCAGCCGAATATCTTTAAAACTGTGTGTTCCGTTGGATAAGATATCGCTTGGATATCTTTAAGCCTATATGAGTCCCGAAGGGTTGATAATATCTTTAGGACTAATGTGTCACTATTAGGAAAAAGAATAAGCAATTGGCAGTTGTGGCAAAACCAACCTCGCTACTGGGCATTGGAGAAGACTGATTGCCAGCCTCTTGCCCCAGGATTATGGGCCCTCTCATCAGCCCATGCTAAACTTAAACCCCATGGCGATTTGACTGTGTTTGTCGCATCTGAGCGCTGTTTGGATATATTGAGCACTCAGATCCAAGCCATCTGGGGATATGTTAAATGTCTGTGTACTGTAAAGGGTTGGACATTGTATATTTGAATAGTGATGTCTGTCCTATTGTCCCCACGTGTGTATTGACGATTTCCCTTTGTCCTGAGAGATAATTGAATGACTCCTCGGTTGTCTCCAGGACAGAAGACATTGTGTATTATCCTGCCTGTGATGATTACATTAACCCGTGTAGGGTAGTTGTATCACAGGCAGAGGGGAGGGATATGCTGGGGGTGTTTCTATTGTCCCATTGTGTGTGATTGGCTGCTGTATCCCCTGTGTCTCAGTCTTCCTTCTGGTCCCCTAGGGGAGTGTCCACCAGGTGGGAGACCTGGATAAATACCGGGCAGGTAGCCCTCAATAAAGTTAGTATTCCTGTTTAACCATCAATACGGAGCCTCGTCTCGTACTTGGGGGGAATTGATACTTCAGAACGTTCTCTTGCCTGTTCCAGGAAAGGAGGACTTCGTATGGTTCCAGTTCGGTGGATTTGAGTGGTTGTGGGTTGCTGTGCTCTTCTCCAGGGGAATCGCCTGAACGGTATTAACCCTCGCTATACCGGGTTATACCGTAACAGCAGTTATTAAGATTGTGTATCCCTACAGGGGGGAATTATACCTGTGGTCTTAACCAAAGGTAGTGTGGGATCAATAGTGGTTAAATATTGTTTGAATTGTGTATTACCATTTTCTTCTTTTAGTGTAATATTGTGGGAATAATAACCAGATTTGTTTAGCTGTGTAGCCCCACAATAATAGGAAATTCTAATGTTGCAGGATATAGAGAGGAGATGTTAACAGCGGCTCAGCTAATGCAAGAAAGAACGGGACATGTTTCAGTTAAAAAGTTTAAAGCATTTTGTGATACTGTGTAGCAGATACATCCGGTATTATCCGTACAAAAGTAGTATTGTGTAAGAGTTCCCCCTAGAGACTGCATATCGAAACTGTATAAGAAGGAAAGTGCAGTAGGAGGTAGATTAGATGAAAGTTTTTGGAAGTTGATTGAAGGATAATAGGCTAGTGCAGCTGAGTTATGGTGGAAATTGTCTATGGAAGTGACTGATAGAAAGTTGAAGAAAGTTGAGAGAAGTGGTCCAAGATGGAGGATTTTGAATCCTATAGTGAACAAAGAAGAAACCATGAGGCATCCCATCCCTGTTTTCCTTTTGAAATGTGCTCCTTTCTAACAGGAACAACTCCCATAGTGTGTTTCTGCTCCTTCCTTCTCATCTCCCACTTGTGCTCTTACTGAAGTCCCCCCCCCCTTGAGGTATTCAACCCCCCCATGGTGGGGGCTTGTAATTGGTAATGTAGCTGCAGACTGTGAAGATACTAATATGTGTGTTCATATTATAGGTCCCAGTATTTCCCAATTGTATGTTTAACTAGTTAAGAAAGTGCCCGCAATGATTGCCCCATGATGCCAATTGGAAATGTCCAATCCTATCAATCTTGGGACTCTTAGTCCTTATTCAGACTTATTTGGGTTGCAGTCAGAGAAAAGTGTATGGATATCTGCATCATTGTATGATGTATGACATCTACCACCCCCAGCAGTAACATCTACAAGTAGTAACATCTATATCTGCCCTACCTCCACCAAGTCTACCCCATCGTACACCTAGGCACTTAAACCCTGAAGTTGCTACTCCCAGAGGTCCAAATATTGGCCCTGATAAACCAATATATCGTCCTTGGTCCCCTAGTGAGATGACATGATGGGTAGAATTACTAATCCAGAGGACTTACTTATGCTGTTTCGTAGAGCTTCAACAGTGGGTGAGGATTCTTTTAGGGTATTATCCTGTCACATTGTCTGATTATGCATCAGAACAGGGCAGATAGTGTGGAGAAAGTTTTCATTAGACTCCAGGAAAGTTGGGTGGATTTGGGCTTTGAACATACTGTACCTTAGAATGCAAGAAAAAATCTTAAGTACTGCCTTTGTGGATGGTCTTCAGGATCAACTGGAAAGTGAAGTTCACTATAGCCCTCCATTTTGTCCCTCCATGTTGTTGAAGTTGAATTAAACAAAGGCCTAAGCCAGGCATGGCTGCCTATCAATCCTCCCCACAAGAAGGGGAAAGGAAGACTTTGTATGTACTTGCCCACTTCCTCACCCATGGGAGGAGCTACAAATGTATAGCCCTTCAAGTTTAACGCCCATAGGGAATCAACAATCTAGAATCAAATGCTAGATCTCTATTATCTATATAATCCTTAGGATCTGCTTCTATTGTCTCATAACAAACATGTTCCATGATCTCTCATGGCTAAGGGTAGTATCACATGTGTAGAAGTAGATAGTCATTGACGAATATTCTAAAAAACTAATATTAGTTTTTTAGAATATTCATCATTTTTTTCCATCTGAAGTCAAGATTCCTCCCTGCTTAAGTTGCTTTTGGGCCAATGACTGTTCATAATAAATTGGAAAAAATGAAGGATATTCTATTCGTTTTTTAGAATATTCGTCATTTTTTTCCATCTGAAGTCATGATTCCTCCCTGCTTAAGTTGCTTTTGGGACAATGACTGTTCACATTAAATTCAAACTGGAAAAAATGATGATATTCTAAAAAACGAATATATAGCACTATATTCTATAGTGCTATATATTCGTTTTTAGAATATTCGCATTACGCGAATTTTACATTGCCGATTTTTCGCAATCAATAGAATAATCTCAAATATGAATATTCGCGAATATATGACGAATATTCTAACGAATATTCGCGAAATATCGCAAATTCGAATATTGCACCTGCCGCTTATCACTAGTCTTTATGAAGTACTTTTTGGGAATGCCCGTAGATTAGGTCTCTATTTCCCCAACAGCTCCAGATGCAGCATAATAGTTTTTCAAATTATGTTGTCTGTTGCACAAATTGATTGTCTAATGTGTATTTCCAAGTTTTAGTTGTCTTGTAGAATCCAGATTGCATAGTGGCAATTCATTCTTTACAATCAGGAGATTGCCAGGACTATAAGATCCATAATCTTTTTGCATGTTGTATTGTTTGTTTCATATAGTACAAGGGGAAAATCACAGTCAAATCAAATTCCAATGGTGTTAGATTATCAAGATGAGTCAGAAACAACTAAGTTGACTTTTTAGTATTGTGGACTGTAAGACAGATGACAGATAGGTCACTTGGTTTTGGTCTGATAAGTGCATCTGTGTGACTGGAACTGACCCAGTCTATGGTAATTGTGTTTAGATATAACCATACCACCTGTGGATATTGGAGATTAACAGAATGGAACACCAGTCTGAAGTATTGGGAATATAAACCAGTGGAAACTACCTCTAGAGTCAGTAAAGGTGAAGGTTTGTCGCAAAGGATGCCTGTCCTGAAGGGAACACCACCAAACAGTTCTAAACATAATGAGTGTAATCCTCTGTTCCTGTCCATTAGAAATCCTATCCAACAGGGTTCGGGGATATATGTTTTAGGAGCATTTGTAAGTGACAAAGATCCCCTAGGCAAATTTAGAATATTGGTAAGGGAAAACCTCAAAGTTCAGTTGCATCTGTAGCTCCTACATAATATAAAAAGACAAACTGGCCTTAGAGACAGGATTTGATACAGGAAAGCCCTTTGGTGTTTTCCCTCCAGGATATTGTGTTTACATAATTCAGCTGAATGGGACAAGTAGTGACTCTGATAGTTCCTCACAGTTGGTTTATCAAAACGCAGATATCTGGTGATTGAGTGGAGATTTGAAACTCTGACCTAGGATGCAGGTAGAATTAGGTGGCCAATGTACCCTGATCAAGTACTGATGCCATTTGTTTTATTCTCACCTCTTGAGTGGGATCAAGTCAGTAAGCAACACAATGTCCGATCAAGACTAAGGAGGTCATTCCCAACATCCTTTGACTCATATGTATACATGGATGCCATAGGAGTCTGTAGAAGAGTTTTTGACAAATTTAAAGCTAAAAGTTAGATAGCTGCAGTGTTTTGGGTACTGGTTCAGTGACCACAGTGTTTTTAGCATTTGGCTTTAACAGGGTGCTGTATAGTTATCCGTTAGTAAAATTGTCTTTAAAAATGTTTAATTCTTCCATGCCCATACTATGTATATGTGCTGTGCCCCTGTCAAATACAAAGATTATTCCATCCTGAAGTAAATAAAAAACCTTGTTGATGGTTGCGGGGTAAATAGGACAAGGTAAAGGCAAACCCGAAAGGGCGTTGGGAGAGTACTTCATTCTGCCTGTTCACCTTTGGTCTATATCCCGCAGAAGGAGGGATTTGTGAGAGATAGGTTTTTAAATATGTGAACATTCTGTAGTACACATTTTTGTCCACAAGATGGCCGCCATCCAGATTTGTGAACCATGTGTGTGTAGAGTCACTGTGGAGGAAGGAGGGGGGGGGGAGTTAGGTTGCAGTTTTCAAAGCTACCTATGAACTCAGAGTTGAAGTTGCTGAAACCACTCCTATCAAGTTAAGGCGTCAATAGACTTTCCCCGGGAAAGGGGTTCCCCGGGAATTAAGAAAATGAAAATACTTAAATATTACTTTATTATAAATATATTCTCAAATTCCTTTCATTATTTATAATGGCTCGTTTTGTCTGGGGAGCAATCATCAGGGGAAACAAAATGGCCTTTAGAGTTTCTGGCCACGTATAGAGTTTTGCCATGGATCCCCCTCCGGCATGCCACAGTCCAGGTGTTAGTCCCCTTAAATCAACTTCTACATCACTATTGTGGCCAGAAAGATTCCCTGTGGGTTTTAAAATTCGCCTGTCTATTGAAGTCTATGGCGGTTCGCCCTATTCGCATGTTCGCGAACATTTGCGGAAGTTCGCGTTTGCGAACTGAAGAATTTATATTCGCGACATTACTACTAATGACCTTTGCCTATATTGTGGAGAAAAAGGACACTATCTCCTTGCTTGTCCCAATAAGCCAGGAAACTCCAGAGCCTAGGGTTTGTAGGAAAGATGGTCCTATGTGTATATTCAATCTCTCCAAAATTGACTATTCCAGTGGAATTGTTGCTTGAAGGTAAACGGTTCACTGTGCAGTCCCTCATAGATTCTGGTTCGGCAGGTAATTTCCTGCATCAGAACTTGGTGGACCAATACCGAATCCCTGTTCAACGTCTATTGAAGCCCTTAACTGTGACTTCCATTGATTGGAGATCTCTTACCGAGACTGTATAGTATCTCACAGAACCATTGGAGCTTCATGTAGGCGTCCTCCGTACAGAGCAAGTGATCTTTTATGATCCGCTGCTTCTGGTCCTTCTCTGGCTTCAACAATACTTTCCTGTGCTGGATGGGAACTTTGATAAGTGCTGCGTTGGAGGGGTGCTTATCATACCCGATGTCTGTCTGAAAGTGCTTCCTGTCTGGTCTACTAGTATTCAGCCAAGTCTGCATTGATCACCAACTGTGTACCATGGTTGACTTTGCCACCTCATTTGCCTTATGACTGTCCAATTGATCTTTTACCTGGAATAACTCCCCTGAGACGTGGTGTCTGCCCTGTTTCAGTTCCAGAGACAAGCTATGTCTGATCATATTAAGGAGAATCTAGAGAGGGGTTTTATTTGTAAGTCTTCATCACGTGCAACAGCAGGGTTCTCCTTTGTGAATAAAAAGGATGGGTCCCATCCATTTGTCATTTCAACTTGTGTGAACTGTCCCCAAAACAAATCATCCAAAGTCTACTTCTTCCTCTACCTGTTATAGATGCTCCAAGGGAACACATAGACATGGATTTTATTACTGATCTTTCATCTTCCTCTGGATATACAGTAATATGGGTACTAGTAGACAGTTTTTCTAAAATGGCACATATAGTGCCCTGGAGCAGTGGTACTTTAAAGTCTGTACATTTGTGGACATTTGCCTATTTCCCCTATTTTACTTACTTTATTTCACTTAAAGGGAACCTGTCATCAACTTTATGCTACCTCACTGTGGGCAGCATAAAATAGTGACAGAAATGCTGATTTTAGTGGTGTGTCATTTATGAGCTAAAAGTATGTGGTTGCCAAGAACCAGCATTATAATCATTGCAGCGCAGGCCTGGAAGAGAGTCAAATCTACTTGAGAAGAGTCATGGTTATTCATAATCTCCTGCACTTTCACCCATCTGCTGATGATTGGAAGTTCTCTCCTAGATGGAAAGGGAGAAAACTCGGTAGAAAACTGTCAGTCATCAGCAGGTGGGCAAGGAGAGCAGGAATTTATGAATAACCATGACTCTTCTCAGGTGGCTGTGACTCTTTTCCAGGCCCAGTCTGCAATGATTGTGATGTTGGTTCTGGGCAACCACTTACTTTTAACTTATAAATGACAGACCGTTGGAATCAACTCACTTGTCTCTACTTTATGATGCCGTTAGTATGTGCAGCATAAAGTTGATGACAGGTTCCCTTTAAAAATGTTAACGTGCACTGTTTACAATTATGTAACTGCATTTTATGTTGTGATATATATCCTGTTCATTTGCACTGTGTTTGTAATTCTCTGTGGAAAGAATTAATGAAAACTGAGGGACTTTTGGGACTTTGAACGAGAAGCTGGTAATTTTCCACAGCTACAACAGAGTTTAAAGAAGAGCATGTTTTGGATGAAAAAAGCCAGACTTGTTTACCACCAAAACCAGACAGCCTGACCATTTAAACATCTGGTTTAGCTACTGTGTTATGTCTGAAAGCCTGTTTGTGTCTGGGAAAACTGCTGTGTCATTGCCATTGAGTATCAATTAAAGCTCAAATGTAAGTCTATGACAGACAGTTGAAATATTGTAGCTGTTTATGCTAAGCTTCTTCACTCCGCCACTCTGCTAGACAGTTCTAGATCAGCCAGAAACTGTATATAAGGAGAGCAGTCAGAGCCCCTAGTGTTCTGCAGTTAGGGATCAGTGTTTGGAGGGGGAGACTCATGCCAGTCTGCATTAGTGACCAGAAGAAGACGCTGAGATGGGGACGGGGAGCCACAGACCATGGGTCACCAGCCCTGTGATCAAGGAGCCACTCTGGCTACTGAGCTACATTAGCCTCCAGCCTTTGACCAGGGTACCAGCCTTCTGAGAGGGAGAGGGACAGCTAGCTCAGGCCTGTCCTCAGCATCAAACCCTTCTTCTGCCAGGGAGGAGACTGGAGAATCCAGCCCTATGGCTTGTCTATATTGTTTTGCACCTTAATTCCTCCAGTAAAAAAGCACACTGCTTTACTGCAGACCCTGACTCTCTGGACTTATTTCCCATTGGGGTGCACCACAACTTACCATTCCTTCCGGAGAGCAGCAACACGTGGTGACACCTCAACGGTGTCCGTGGGACCTAGCGTAGCCCTTGCCTGAAGTACAGTCTGCCATTCAGCTAGCTGACTTGTTCATCAAACATATTTTTCGATCGCATAGTCTTCCCAAACATATAGTATCTGATAGAGGAGTACAGTTCACTTCTAGGTTCTGGTGGTCTCTCTGTAAATTGCTGAAGGTGGCATTGTATTTCATCTCTGTGAATCATTTGCAGTCTAATGTACAGATGGAGAGAACTAACCAGATTCTTAAAAACTATCTGTGTTTCTTTATTTTGCCAAGAAAGATGAATTGGTGGCTTTTCTAGGCTACATTCTTTCATAATAACCACTCCAATAAATCTACTAACAAGTCACCCTTCTTTTTTGTTAATGGTCAACAAGTACCAGATGCAGGTACCATGGCAAGGAATTTTCTTCAGATTTGGCAAGAAACCAAGGTTTCTCTTTCTCAAGCCTCTTTATCCATAATGAGGGGCGCAGATAAGAGATGAAGAGTTATTCCATGTTTTCTCCTTAAAGTCCCATCTTTCAAATTTCTGCCTCATTCTTGGGGCCACTCAAAATTTTTTCTCAAATTTACCCTGTTTGTCTATCACATTTTCAATTCCTTTCATGCGTCGCTCCTCAGACCCCTGGTATTAAACCGCTACTCCAAATCATCCATTGCTGTTCCTGTCCCTGTTGGTGCTGAAGATGAATTTGAGGTCAGCAATATTTTGGATATGAAAAAGAGCTTGTGGATTGGAAAGGTTTTTGTCCTGAGGAGAGGCCTTGAGGCCTGCAAAGAACATCAATTCTCCAGTCATCCTGAAGAAATTACTGGCACAAACAGATCCTAAAAAGAGGGGGTGTAAGGTGGGAGAGGTCATGCCAATGGTCCATGACCGCCGCTGTCTTGCTGTTCCTGACAGGCACGCACGTCCCTCTACTCTCCCAGTGTTAATTGGGACTAATGCTCAGTTAACTTTCCTTCAGCATTGCAAGAGTTAATCCTTTCCTCCTGCCCTTGTCCAGGTGCTGGTTATGTTGATGATCAGCATCCCTATTGAACTGGGCTGTGGATCCACCTTGTCGTCTGAGCTTTGAGGTTTTCTAGTTGCTAGGTACTAGTGAAGGTGGTCACTTGTCTGAATACCCGTGTACCATAGCTTGCCTGTCTACTGATTCTGCTTCCTGCTGTCTGCCCCGACCTTTGAACTGTGACCTGGACTAAGCACGTTGTTGTTTGGAATCTGCAAGTACTCAGCCTGCTCTGACTTTGGACTGTGTTCAGACTACGTCCTGTGTTCCATCCTTGGTGCTTCTGTGAGTCAGCAGCCAACTACACCAGGAATACTCCAGGAGGTAGCGGCCTGGTTGGTTACCATTAACTACAGCAAAGCCCAGATCGCTGCATAGCAGTATAAAGGTGAGTACCAGGGTGCCACCAGGACAATGCCCTTAGGTTTTTTCCAAAGTCAAACTCGATGGTTGGCACAGTGCGTCCACACCCACTGTCCGTTACACACACATAACTATATTGCTATTTTCTTGGGCAATCAGATACAATGAAACTACATTGGGAGTATCCAATGGCTGGATTGCAACAGTCTGGACTGTGTTCTTTTTTACCAGCTCCATCAACTTGTGCATGTGGTTTTACAAACTGCCTTCAAACAAGATATCCATGTGCGCAACAGACTGCACAGAGACCCATAAGTAAATGGTACAATTCACACTTCTATTTCTGCATGAGGAGAAACTCACTGCTGCTGATTTTTCATACAGCAGTCTGAATCAAGGCCTTGTGTGTATGACCACCGTAACATGTCATTCTTGCTGGAGTTATTCAATCCTTGATGCTGCTGACTCATGTGAGATCCACATGGGCAGTCTACTTATGGTTCAAGTAAGGTAAGAGATGAGAGTAAGGAAAGAGGTAAGGAATGGTGCCCTTAATTTACTATGAATCTGTGAAATCATATATTTATCTTATGATTCCTGTTGTTTACCCCAGAGCTTTGGATCACTTGTTGTTTGGTAAGTATACAGTATATTTTATAACCAAACAGCTAGAAGATACTGCATCCTCCTCACACTCTTGTGATTGCAGGCAGAATGGATATAAACCTTAAAGGACATTAAGCTCTAGTGAATGGCACGGGGAAAGGGTAAATTTGATAGGTAAACACATTTATATCATTAGCACGTCCATTCTTGATTCAGTTTTGCTCACCAGTTAACCATAAGGACCAAAAATCATCCCTAAACTAGGTTTTACCATCTTTAACTAGTCATGATAGTCTTGGCTAAAACTGCATTATAACAAGACAGTTTGTAATGCTGCCGCTTCTATTGTAGAGGTAGGCCAGGGATTGGGAAGAGTGAAGGCCCTGTGAGGTAACGCCAATGGTCCATGTGCACCCTTGTCTTGCTGTTTCGGAAAGGCGCAGACATCGCTCTACTCTCCCTGTGTGAATTGGGACTAATGTTCTGTGAGCTTTCATTCAGCATTGCAAGAGTTAATCCATTCTTCCTGCCCCTGTCCAGGTGCTGGTTAAGTTGCTGATCAGCCTCCCTATTTAGCCGAGCAGTGGATCCACCTGATTGCCTGAGCTTTGTGGTTTTCTAGTTGCTAGGAACCAGAGAAGGTTGTCTCTTGTCTGAATACCTGTGTACCGTAGCTTGTCTGTGTACTGATTCTGCTTCTTGCCGCTTACCCTGACCTTGGAACTGTGACCTGGACTACACACATTGTTGTTTGGAATATGCAAGTACTCAGCATGCCCTGACTTAGCACTGTGTTCAGACTATATGCAGAAAGAAGACCGGCACTCGCTGTAGATTTGCAGAATAGGATTTATTCCAGTCACTTATTGAGTCATAGTGACGCGTTTCAGCACTAACATGTGCTTTCTTCAGACTACATTTAAACATCCTACCATTGTGCCTTAAATACATTATCAGGATAACAACGGAACTGACGTCATACGATGTATAGCTCCTCCCACTTAGAGGCCGATACCGAAACAGGTGTGGAAACCATTTAACATAGGGACCAATGGAAAGCGGGAAAGTTCAAGTCCGCTAAAAGTGAAACATAATTAAAGATGTCAATAGTAAGCAAACATCATAGTTATAATTGTAATTATTATTACATAAATCCAGTAATATTGTAATCTCTATTGAGACCTCTTGGTTCCACCGTTTGTAGTCGGTGGATCCAGTATGCTTCTCTCTTCAGTAGTAGTTTATTTCTGTCCCCACCACGGCGTGGCAGTGAAACACTTTCTATGACCTGAAAGCGTAGTTGGGATATTGCATGTCTTTTTCGTGAAAATGGTGCGGTATTGGAAGTAACAAGTTCTCAGTGCGGATGGTAGATTTGTGTTTACTGAGTCTGTCCTTCATCCGCATAGAGGTTTCCCCTACATAAAGTAAGCCACAGGGACATTTGAGTACGTAAATAACGTATTTACTATCACATGTGAACATGCCCCTGATTGGGATCTGTTCCCCTGAGTGAGGGTGATTTAGATAGGCACCTTTGATTACGCTGGAGCAATTAACACATCCCAGGCAAGGGAATGTGCCCTGACGTTGAGTGGTCAGTGTAGTCTGTCTGAGGCCAGGTTTATTAGTGCCTATGTCGGCTCTAATAATCTTGTCGCGGATATTATCCGCTCTCTTGAAACACATCATAGGGGAGTTCTGAAATTCCTCAATTTGAGGATATGACCTGGAGACTATGTGCCAGTGTTTATTCACGATGCCCCTGATTTTTGTGTCCATGGATGATATTTTACCACTAATGGAATACGTGGTGGTTTATTGGTTTTCTGTGCCTGTGGATTATCAAGTTTGTTTCTTTGTATTTCTAATAAATGTTTGGGATAACCTCTATTCAGGAACTTGTTAGTCATTTCTGTCATTCTAACTTGGCAGGTATCTGGGTCAGTTACGATCCTTTTTACCCGTTGGAACTGTGAAAAAGGGATGGATTTTTTGTCGCTGGGGGTGGCTGCTTGTATAGGTAAGCAGACTATTACGATCAGTTTCTTTGGTGAATAGGTCTGTGTGGACAGTGCCATCCTCGTTGCGTATCACCCATGTATCAAGAAAAGCTATTTTGCAATGATCAAACTGCATGGTAAATTGTAATTCACCCCAGATGGAGTTAAGGTAATGATTAAATTCCGTGAGGGATCGAGCGTCGCCCGTCAAGCGCAAAACACGTCATCAATAAATCGACGCCAAAATATACAATGTTTCAAAAATAGTGAATTAGAATAGATAAATTCGTTCTCAAAGGACGACATGTAACTATTTGCGTAGGCGGTGCGACGTTCGATCCCATCGCGGTCCCGCGGCACTGTTGAAAGAACGTGTCTTGGAATAGAAAATAATTTTTCTCAAGTACAATACCCAAGAGCGTCAGAAAAAATTCTTTTTGAGGTGTGGTGTGGTTGCTGGTATTAAGCAGTCTGGAGGCTGCTTCCAGGCCTTTTCATGAGTGATGGAAGTATAGAGACTGCATCGTCAAATGTAACAAGTATGCAGTCTCCATCCATCTTGAGGGGCGGACCTCAGACAAAAAATGTCCTGTGTCCCGTATGTAGGAAGGAGACTGTGTTGTCAAAGGTGTCAGGATTTTCTCCAAAAAGATAGCTGGAGGAGAGAGGATGGAGTCAGAGGAAGCCACAATGGGGCGTCCCGGTGGTCTTGTCATTGATTTATGTACTTTTGGAAGCGTATAGAACACCGGCGTGATTGGATGCTGGTTAATTAAAAATTCACTTAATTTGTTATCAATGATTCCATCCTCTTTTGCCTCCATCACTATCTTTTGTAATGTATCCTTGATTGAAAAAACGGGATCGAAGTCCAAGATTTTATATGTGAGGGTGTCATTTAACTGGCTCATGATCTCTTTGATGTAGTACTCCTTGTCCAGGATCACCAGTGCTCCCCCTTATCAGCTGGTTTGAATATGAGAGATTTGTCGTCAAGTAGATGATTTAATGCATGTTTCTCTTCTGAAGTGAGATTATGCCTTATATGTAGATCCCCTTGTCTACACTGTTGCAATAGATAATTGACATCTCGCTGCACTAGATTGGCAAATGTTTCTACTGGATGATATATTCTGGGTGGTGTGAAGTTACTTTTGACTCTTAATGAAAATTGTTTCAGTGTTAATTGGTCAGAATATACATCGGAATCAACCTGATCCCCATCAGTATCGCTTTTAGTATTATCAAAATGTGCTTTGAGACGTATATTACGGAAAAACCTCTGGAGATCAATGTCCAAAGAGAAGGTGTCCAGCGTCCCAGTGGGACTGAAGGACAATCCCTTCTTCAACAAGTTCAGTTGTGCAGGACTTAAGGTTTTACTTGATAAGTTCAATACTAAGTTCTGTGCTGTACCTGCGATCGCGTCATCCTCGGTGCGTCCGCTTCTCCGATGATGGCGGCCGGCTCTCCTGGTGTTGCCTTTCTTTTGCCGCGGCGCTTGTCTAAAAAACGAGTTGGCGTTCCAACCGAGGTATCGCTGCCAGAACCGGAGGACGCAGAGCCTGTTCTGCGGTCTCTTGTATGCGAGAAGGGGATAGCTGTTCCGGACTTGTCCTGCCATCTGTAGACCCGCTGCGATGAGTAATCCTCCACATCTCGGAGGAACTTGGATCGCTTGGTTGCTTCTATCTTGATCCTCAGGTCTCTGCATTGTTTTTCCGTTTTCTCCTGCAATGCGGTTAGGTCTTCTATTTTGAGGCAATCTCTCAGTTGTTCTTTGGCTGTAGTGATCTGGGCTTTGCATTCTTCGATGGCAGTGTTCAGATATTCCACAGTAAGGACTATTAGGTCCAGTGAGCATTTATTTAAAATATTCGAAAAACGAGTGCAATATTCCAAATTGTTGCCAAAGAATGTCGGTCTTAGTTTCACCCTCAGGCCGCGTGGGATTCTCTGGGTGCGGTGGTATTCAGCTAGAGTTGCGGCATGCAATTCTAGCGCAACTAGGTGTTTACTTTCTTTAATCAGGTTCCTGCTTTTCAGCTCACTTGTGGGAATCTGAAGGAAGTCGGTCGAGGCTGTTACTTGTGACACAATATCACGAGCCTCATTTTCTGTATAGGCAAAGGTGGTCATTGAGGAAGGATGATGGCGTGCTCGGACCCAAAAAGCCAGTACAATATTGTAGATAATGGCCGGCATTTATGGATTTATGTAATAATAATTACAATTATAACTATGATGTTTGCTTACTATTGACATCTTTAATTATGTTTCACTTTTAGCGGACTTGAACTTTCCCCGCTTTCCATTGGTCCCTATGTTAAATGGTTTCCACACCTGTTTCGGTATCGGCCTCTAAGTGGGAGGAGCTATACATCGTATGACGTCAGTTCCGTTGTTATCCTGATAATGTATTTAAGGCACAATGGTAGGATGTTTAAATGTAGTCTGAAGAAAGCACATGTTAGTGCTGAAACGCGTCACTATGACTCAATAAGTGACTGGAATAAATCCTATTCTGCAAATCTACAGCGAGTGCCGGTCTTCTTTCTGCATATTGTTCGTTGGGATGCCTGCCCGCTGACACGCGCACCGCCATCATCCAACGCAGTGCCGGCCATTATCTACAATATTGTACTGGCTTTTTGGGTCCGAGCACGCCATCATCCTTCCTCAATGACCACCTTTGCCTATACAGAAAATGAGGCTCGTGATATTGTGTCACAAGTAACAGCCTCGACCGACTTCCTTCAGATTCCCACAAGTGAGCTGAAAAGCAGGAACCTGATTAAAGAAAGTAAACACCTAGTTGCGCTAGAATTGCATGCCGCAACTCTAGCTGAATACCACCGCACCCAGAGAATCCCACGCGGCCTGAGGGTGAAACTAAGACCGACATTCTTTGGCAACAATTTGGAATATTGCACTCGTTTTCGAATATTTTAAATAAATGCTCACTGGACCTAATAGTCCTTACTGTGGAATATCTGAACACTGCCATCGAAGAATGCAAAGCCCAGATCACTACAGCCAAAGAACAACTGAGAGATTGCCTCAAAATAGAAGACCTAACCGCATTGCAGGAGAAAACGGAAAACAATGCAGAGACCTGAGGATCAAGATAGAAGCAACCAAGCGATCCAAGTTCCTCCGAGATGTGGAGGATTACTCATCGCAGCGGGTCTACAGATGGCAGGACAAGTCCGGAACAGCTATCCCCTTCTCGCATACAAGAGACCGCAGAACAGGCTCTGCGTCCTCCGGTTCTGGCAGCGATACCTCGGTTGGAACGTCAACTCGTTTTTTAGACAAGCGCCGCGGCAAAAGAAAGGCAACACCAGGAGAGCCGGCCGCCATCATCGGAGAAGCGGACGCACCGAGGATGACGCGATCGCAGGTACAGCACAGAACTTAGTATTGAACTTATCAAGTAAAACCTTAAGTCCTGCACAACTGAACTTGTTGAAGAAGGGATTGTCCTTCAGTCCCACTGGGACGCTGGACACCTTCTCTTTGGACATTGATCTCCAGAGGTTTTTCCGTAATATACGTCTCAAAGCACATTTTGATAATACTAAAAGCGATACTGATGGGGATCAGGTTGATTCCGATGTATATTCTGACCAATTAACACTGAAACAATTTTCATTAAGAGTCAAAAGTAACTTCACACCACCCAGAATATATCATCCAGTAGAAACATTTGCCAATCTAGTGCAGCGAGATGTCAATTATCTATTGCAACAGTGTAGACAAGGGGATCTACATATAAGGCATAATCTCACTTCAGAAGAGAAACATGCATTAAATCATCTACTTGACGACAAATCTCTCATATTCAAACCAGCTGATAAGGGGGGAGCACTGGTGATCCTGGACAAGGAGTACTACATCAAAGAGATCATGAGCCAGTTAAATGACACCCTCACATATAAAATCTTGGACTTCGATCCCGTTTTTTCAATCAAGGATACATTACAAAAGATAGTGATGGAGGCAAAAGAGGATGGAATCATTGATAACAAATTAAGTGAATTTTTAATTAACCAGCATCCAATCACGCCGGTGTTCTATACGCTTCCAAAAGTACATAAATCAATGACAAGACCACCGGGACGCCCCATTGTGGCTTCCTCTGACTCCATCCTCTCTCCTCCAGCTATCTTTTTGGAGAAAATCCTGACACCTTTGACAACACAGTCTCCTTCCTACATACGGGACACAGGACATTTTTTGTCTGAGGTCCGCCCCCTGAAGATGGATGGAGACTGCATACTTGTTACATTTGACGTATGCAGTCTCTATACTTCCATCACTCATGAAAAAGGCCTGGAAGCAGCCTCCAGACTGCTTAATACCAGCAACCACACCACACCTCAAAAAGAATTTTTTCTGACGCTCTTGGGTATTGTACTTGAGAAAAATTATTTTCTATTCCAAGACACGTTCTTTCAACAGTGCCGCGGGACCGCGATGGGATCGAACGTCGCACCGCCTTACGCAAATAGTTACATGTCGTCCTTTGAGAACGAATTTATCTATTCTAATTCACTATTTTTGAAACATTGTATATTTTGGCGTCGATTTATTGATGACGTGTTTTGCGCTTGACGGGCGACGCTCGATCCCTCACGGAATTTAATCATTACCTTAACTCCATCTGGGGTGAATTACAATTTACCATGCAGTTTGATCATTGCAAAATAGCTTTTCTTGATACATGGGTGATACGCAACGAGGATGGCACTGTCCACACAGACCTATTCACCAAAGAAACTGATCGTAATAGTCTGCTTACCTATACAAGCAGCCACCCCCAGCGACAAAAAAATCCATCCCTTTTTCACAGTTCCAACGGGTAAAAAGGATCGTAACTGACCCAGATACCTGCCAAGTTAGAATGACAGAAATGACTAACAAGTTCCTGAATAGAGGTTATCCCAAACATTTATTAGAAATACAAAGAAACAAACTTGATAATCCACAGGCACAGAAAACCAATAAACCACCACGTATTCCATTAGTGGTAAAATATCATCCATGGACACAAAAATCAGGGGCATCGTGAATAAACACTGGCACATAGTCTCCAGGTCATATCCTCAAATTGAGGAATTTCAGAACTCCCCTATGATGTGTTTCAAGAGAGCGGATAATATCCGCGACAAGATTATTAGAGCCGACATAGGCACTAATAAACCTGGCCTCAGACAGACTACACTGACCACTCAACGTCAGGGCACATTCCCTTGCCTGGGATGTGTTAATTGCTCCAGCGTAATCAAAGGTGCCTATCTAAATCACCCTCACTCAGGGGAACAGATCCCAATCAGGGGCATGTTCACATGTGATAGTAAATACGTTATTTACGTACTCAAATGTCCCTGTGGCTTACTTTATGTAGGGGAAACCTCTATGCGGATGAAGGACAGACTCAGTAAACACAAATCTACCATCCGCACTGAGAACTTGTTACTTCCAATACCGCACCATTTTCACGAAAAAGACATGCAATATCCCAACTACGCTTTCAGGTCATAGAAAGTGTTTCACTGCCACGCCGTGGTGGGGACAGAAATAAACTACTACTGAAGAGAGAAGCATACTGGATCCACCGACTACAAACGGTGGAACCAAGAGGTCTCAATAGAGATTACAATATTACTGGATTTATGTAATAATAATTACAATTATAACTATGATGTTTGCTTACTATTGACATCTTTAATTATGTTTCACTTTTAGCGGACTTGAACTTTCCCGCTTTCCATTGGTCCCTATGTTAAATGGTTTCCACACCTGTTTCGGTATCGGCCTCTAAGTGGGAGGAGCTATACATCGTATGACGTCAGTTCCGTTGTTATCCTGATAATGTATTTAAGGCACAATGGTAGGATGTTTAAATGTAGTCTGAAGAAAGCACATGTTAGTGCTGAAACGCGTCACTATGACTCAATAAGTGACTGGAATAAATCCTATTCTGCAAATCTACAGCGAGTGCCGGTCTTCTTTCTGCATATTGTTCGTTGGGATGCCTGCCCGCTGACACGCGCACCGCCATCATCCAACGCAGTGCCGGCCATTATCTACAACACAATTGTGTTCAGACTATGTCCTGTGTTCCATCCTTGGTGTGTCTCTAACCCCTGGGGGTCAGCAGCTAACTACACCAGGACAACTCCATGAGGTAACAGCCTGGTTGGTTACCTGCAATAAAGTCCAAATCCCTGTATAAGGGTTAAAGGGTGAATACCAGGCAACTACCATTACAATGCCCAGGTTTTGCCCAAATCAAACTGGTATATGTGACTATATTGCTTTTTTCAAAATCCCCCCCAAAATATGTAACTGTCTGGAGATGCCCTGACACAGATTTCAGCCTAGTATCTCACGTTATCACGCAGAGATTTCAAACCTTATCCTCTGTATTATAAGACGCATGTTGCACACTTGTATTCTGAATTATTATTTGTCCCAGTGTTCATTGGGACTAATGCTCAGTGAACTTTCCTTCAGCATTGCAAAACAGCATTACAAAACAAAAAAGAAAAGTTGAACTGTCTGGAGAAGCCCTGACACAGATTTTGAACTAGTATTTCACATTTTCAGTGAGATATTTCCAATGGTACCCCCTATATTGTAAGACACATGTTGCACACTAGTATTGCTGTTTTTGGCGAAAACAAAACACAAACTGTCCTGGAGATGCCCTGACACAGATTTCAGACTAGTATTTTATATTTTAACCTTTTGTATTGTATTCTCTACACCCCCCTCCAAAATAAAAAAAATGTAAAAAATTATGTAGATGCCCTGACACAGATTTTGGTCTAGCATTTTAACAGAGAGTCTATCTATCCTCTGGTAAATGGTAAAGTGTGTTGTACAGTTGAGCTTATTCCTCCCTCACAAAAAAGATGTCTTTCTGCTAAAATGAAAAAAAAATGTTCTTGCAGGTAGCTGCTTTCTAGGTTCTGCTGCTGCTGTGCTAGAAGGCACATACAGCCTCAGCTCCTCACTTTTCACTTCCTGGATGACAGCTGTCTTTCCCTATTTTACACAACTCTTCTTCTTTGTAGTTTTTCCCTTCACTGTCCCTGACACTAGAATAGAAGCTTGACTGTGACTGTACACTGTCCTTAGGATTGTTTTCTGTCAGACGCTGCTACACCCATCCACCGTCATTCACAGACCAACACGGAGTAACATTCTGCTCATTCTGCTAGTACACTTCCCTGCCTGGTGCAGCATTGATTGGCTCATCCTGTATGTTGGCCTGTGAGCCAATCAGGGCAAGCCTTCCTCTCCCACTTCCTCTCAGGGTCATGTGCGAACGCTTCTTCTTCCTCACTCATGTTTTTGTCCACCGACATGTGCATGCCATTTTACTGGATTCATCCTATGTGAACCTGAAAAGGTTTGGGTTAATTTGGCGGATGAAATTTTGGTAAGTTGGTAACGAACCTGGTTCATTACAAACTGATTTGCTTATCTGTAATATATATAAATGACAGTTTTTTTTACATTTTGGTAGGTGACCTGCAGTCCTATAAAAAATCTTCAGAAATTAGGATAATCCTGTTCAATTTTTTCTTCTAAAAGGGCAGATACACTTTAAAGCATTTACAAACCCCACCACTAGGTGGAGCCCGCGTTCTTTTCATCATTTGCATGGTGTCTTTTCATATATTGCTATATTTTTGAGCGACTGGTAGACATCAAGGGCGGATAAGGAATTTAAAGAGGCCCTTGAAAAAAAACTAAAAGTGGCCCTATGTTGTGGGTGGGCCCAGATTGAGAGAAGGTGGGGCCAACATGAGTAGGCAGGGTCAACCCAGGTGGGCAGCACTAGAAATACCATAGAAAGGTCAGTATATCATGCTGTCATTTTTTTTTATTTGGCTCAGTGCAGCACAATATACTGCACCAGGAGAACAAAAAACCTCTCTAGAAGCTGCCCCTAGTGCCAACTGCCACACCCTGTCCTCCCCTCCACTTGTCTCTACATATTATATGCAGAAAGGGGATAAAGAGTTAAAGCACCGGCAACAGCACAGAGCCAGCCCTACCTTTAGCATTCTGACTGGTTTTTCAGAGTTACCATATGTACAGGAGAATACAGCGTCACATACCTCTTATAATGATAACATTCCAGCAGGGCCAGTGGCAGCCATCGCCCTCAGTCAATGCACATTGCAGCCACCAATAATGAGGCATGATAATAAGATTACAGTAGGGCAGACTGTGGCCGCAATGTGTATTGTAGTGAGAGCACCCAACCGCCGATCGACCTGCTGTAATGTTATCATCATGAAACAATGTGTAAAAGGAAGGTGATGCCAGCCCACAGCATACTTTAGGAAATCAAAATCTATAAAATCTGAGACTCTCAGCCAATATATTTAAATCAAAACACATCTGTGCCTGCCTACCACTCTACCAGTGCCAAGGTGGTCTCAGTCAAGGCAGGTCCTACTAAACGTATCTATGCCATTTAGCATTTACATTTAGGAGAGCAGACCCTGCACATACAGCGCAATGTTCTTAGTTAACTCTGTGTGCATCAAGCAACCAATGAGAGGAGGAGCACAGATATATGTATCACCTGACTGAGGCACTGGTAGGTGGGCACAGATATATTTTGATCAAAATATATTGGTTGAGAGGCTTAGATTTTATTATATTAGAGTGAGGGCTTAGTCCATATATTATGTTTGCATCTATTGTTTTAGTGCATTATTCTCCGTGAATTTATAAATGTAGCCATGCACATCTGCATATTAATTTTCCGTGATTTTTGTAATCTATAGACCTGTTACATCACAGAGGAGATAGAAATTCAACTGAAAAACCAACTAGAATGGGCTGCACAGGCTAATACAGTGGTCATAATGGGAGATTTCAACTTTCCAGATATTGTCTGGGGCAATGGTTCTGCCTCAACTGCAAAGGGAAGGAAATTCCTCAACTTGCTGCAGGACCACTTTATGGGCCAGTTTGTAGAAGTTCCCGCTACGGGTGATGCTTTGTTGAATCTAGTAATTTTTGGAAACGTTACTGTTCATGAAACACTTGGTACTAGTGACCACAATATAATTATATCCCCCCTGAACTATCAAAAGCAAACTCTGTTAGGGAGAGCAAAGCCATAGAATTTTAAAAAAGCTAATTTCCCCGGGTTGAGGGCATAATTTCAGGGCATAGACTGGGAGCAGCTACTGTCACATGATAATACTGAGGATAAATGGGAGAGCTTTAAATCCACATTGAGTAATTACACGGGAAAATTCATTCATGTAGGTAACAAGCATAAAAGGCTAAAATTAAACCCCACATGGCTTACAGCTACTGTAATGCTAAAAAAAAAAAAAAAACTGTGTGGAGGACATGTCTGAGCCCGAGCACCGCACCAAGGTTTCTCAAGTAGCTCGGGTCCTAACACTCACCTGCCTGTGCCGTATGGGCAATACCAGGGGCCAGTGGGCTAAATTACAGGAGTGTAAAGGTCGACTGCAGCAAACTCCCCAGTCACCTCCTGCATGTAACCATGCCTGCAATGAGAGGAGGGATCGCATTAGGGAGGGTCTTAGTTATGAAGAAAGATTAAAAGAATTACATTTATTTAGTCTTGAGACGAGACGTCTAAGGGGAGGACATGATTAGCCTATATAAATACAGTGGTCCCTCAGGTTACAATATTAATTGGTACCAGAACGACCATTGTATGTTGAAACTAGGGATGAGCGAATCGACTTCGGATGAAACATCCAAAGTCAATTTGCATAAAACTTCTTTCTAATACTGTACGGAGCAGTACTGTCCGATGAGCCGAAGCTATTGCTTTGTGAACTCTCGCAAGACTTCGAGCAATAACTTCATAAATAAATTTGTACTGTAAAAAAACATTTCCCGAACTCGGGTTCGGTTCCAAGTGACACCTTCTCTGTACAGTATTAGAACAAAGTTTGATGCGAATCGATTTGGGATGTTTCATCCAAAGTCGATTCGCTCATCCGTAGTTGAAACCATTGTTACTTGAGCAATTGGTTCCAAAGCTCCAAAATGTCACCCAAGATAAGATAAAATGAAGATTTAAGAAAAATATGCAGATAACTAAGACTGATAAGACAAGTCCTTACATACAGTTGTGTTCAAAATTATTCAACCCCCACTGAAATTGAGTGTTTTGACCAGTTTGACATTGATTTTGATTTTGATCATTTCAGTCATCTTGTTTACAATTAAATCAAAGAGGCACTTGTAAGTCAGACAAATATAACATAACATTTATAATGAAATAACCACAAATGTCTTTTCTGTGCTCACATCATTATCAGTTTTATTCAACCCCCAAGTGACATTCAATCTTAGTATTTAGTACAACATCCTTTTCCAGTTATAACAGCTTTTAAACGTGAAGCATAGCTTGACACAAGTATCTTGCAGCGATCTACGGGTATTCTTCATGGGCAAAAGCCTCCAGTTCAGTCACATTCTTAGGCTTGCGCGCTGCAACTGCTTTCTTTAAGTCCCACCAGAGGTTCTCAATCGGATTTAAGTCTGGTGACAGCGATGGACACTTCAAAATGTTCCAGCCTTTGATCTGCAACCATGCTCTAGTGGACTTGGAGGTATGCTTGGGATCGTTGTCCTGTTGAAAGGTCCAACGTCTTCCAAGCCTCAGGTTTGTGACGGACTGCATCACATTTTCATCCAATATCTCCTGGTACTGAAGAGAATTCATGGTACCTTGCACATGCTGAAGCTTCCCTGTACCTGTAGAAGCAAAACAGCCCCAAAGCATGATTGACCCCCCACTATGCTTCACAGTAGGCAAGGTGTTCTTTTCTTGTTCTTTCTCCTCCAAACATAGCGTTGATCCATGGGCCCAAACAGTTCTAATTTTGTTTCATCAGTCCACAGAACACTATCCCAAAACTTTTGTGGTTTGTCCACATGACTTTTGGCATACTGCAGTCGAATCTTCTTATTCTTTGGAGACAGCAAGGGGGTGCGCCTGGGAGTTCTGGCATGGAGGCCTTCATTACGCAGTGTGCGCCTTATTGTCTGAGCTGAAACTTCAGTACCCGCATCTGACAAATCTTTTTTTAGTTCCTCAGCAGTCACACAGGGACTTTTCTCCACTTTGCGCTTCAGGTAGCGCACAGCAGTCGAAGTCAGCATCTTCTTTCTGCCACGACCAGGTAGCGTTTCAACAGTGCCCTTTGCCTTGAATTTGCGAATGATGCTTCTTATGGTGTCTCTTGGTATGTTTAACATCTTTGCAATCTTCTTATAGCTATTGCCCTTCCTGTGAAGAGAAATCACCTCTTCTCTTGTCTTCCTGGACCATTCTCTTGACTTCACCATGTTTGTAAACACACCAGTAAATGTCTAGAAGGAGCTGAGTATCACAATACCATATCACAAAATAGGACTCAGCCCTATTTCACCTAAAGGACTTGGCCATTTTTTGCAAATCTGACCACTGTCACTTTATGTGGTGATAACTTTAAAACGCTTTTACTTAGCCAGGCCATTTTGAGATTGTTTTTTGTCACATATTGTACTTCATGACACTGGTAAAATTAAGTCGAAAAATTTTATTTTTATTTATAAAAAAATATCAAATTTACCAAAAATTTGGAAAAATTAGCAATTTTCCAAGTTTCAATTTCTCTACTTCTATAATACATAGTAATACCGCCCAAAAAAGTTATTGATTTACATTCCCCATATGTCTACTTCATGTATCGATCATTTTGGGAATGCCATTTTATTTTTTGGGGACGTTACAAGGCTTAGAAGTTTAGAAGCAAATCTTGAAATTTTTCAGAAATTTTCAAAAACCCACTTTTTAGGGACCAGTTCAGGTCTAAAGTCAATTTGTGAGGCTTACATAATAGAAACCATCCAAAAATGACCCCATTCTAGAACCTACACCCCTCAAGGTATTCAAAACTGATTTTACAAACATCATTAACCCTTTAGGTTTTCCACAAGAGTTAATGGCAAATAAAGATAAAATTTCAGAATTTAGATTTTTTGGAAAATTTTCCGTTTGAATCCATTTTTTCCAGTAACAAAGCAAGGGTTAACAGCCAAACAAAACTCAATTTTTATTGCCCCGATCCTGTAGTTTTCAGAAACACCCCATATGTGGGCGTAAACTGCTGTATGGCCAAACGGCAGGACACAGAAGTAAGGGAACGCCATATGGTTTTTGGAAGGCGGATTTTGCTGGACTGGATTTTTGACACCATGTCCCATTTGAAGCCCCCAGATGCACCCCTAGAGTAGAATCTCCAAAATAGTGACTCCATCTAAGAAAGTACACCCCTCAAGGTATTCAAAACTGATTTTACAAACTTTGTTAACCCTTTAGGTGTTCCACAAGAGTTATTGGCAAATGGAGATCAAATTTCGGAATTTCTATTTTCTGTTACCTTGCCTCAAAAAAAGTGTAATATAGAGCAACCAAAAATCATATTTACCCTAAAATAATACAAACAAAACTGCCAACTTATCCCGTACTTTCCAAAATGGGGTCACTTTTTTGAAGTTTCTACTGTAGGGGTGCATCAGGGCGGCTTCAAATGGGACATGGTGTCAAATAACCAGTCCAGCAAAATCTGCCTTCCAAAAACCATATGGCGTTCCCTTCCTTCTACGCCCTGCCGTTTGGCCATACAGCAGTTTACGACCACATATGGGGTGTTTCTGCAAACTAGAGAATCGGGGCATTATATATTGAGTTTTGTTTGGCTGTTAACCCTTGCTTCTTTTTTACTGGAAAAATTGATTAAAATGGAAAATTTGCAAAAAAATAGCTATTTTTGGACCGTTTTTATTTTTTGTTATTTACATCGTTGAACTGACAGGTTAGATTGTGTGCTATTTCTATAGAGCAGGTTGCTACGGACGCGGCAATACCAAATATGGCTACTTTTTGGGGGGTTTTGTTTCAGTTTTACATAATACAGCATTTTTGAAAAAAATGATTTTTTAGTGTCTTCACATTCTGAAAGCCATATATTTTTTTATTTTTTGGGCGACTGTCTTATGTAGGGGCTCATTTTTTGCGGGATGAGATGGCGGTTTGATTGGAACTATCTTGGGGTGCATATGACATTTTGGTCGCCTGCTATTACACTTTTTGTGATGTAAGGTGACAAAAATGGCTCTTGACACCGTATTTTTTTTTTTTGTGTTCACCTGAGGGGTTCGGTGATGTGTTATTTTTATAGAGCAGGTTGCGACGGACGCGCCGATACCAAATATGTATACTTTTTATTTATTTATTTAAGTTTTACACAATATTATCATTTTTTAAAACAAAACAAATCATGTTTTAGTGTCTCCATAGTCTGAGAGCCCTATTTTTTTTTTGGGGGGTGATTGTCCTATGTGGGGTATCATTTTTTGCGGGATGAGATGACGGTTTGATTGGCACTATTTTTGGGTGCATATACCTTTTGATCGCTTGCTATTACAGTTTTTGAGATGTGAGGTGACAAATGTTTTTTTACATTGTTTTTATTTTATTTTTTCAACAGTATTTACCTGAGGGGTTAGATAATGTGATATTTTTATAGAGCAGGTTTTTACGGACGCGCGATACATAATATGTATACTTTTTATTTATTTATTTTACTTTAACACAATAATAGCATTTTAGAAAAAAATTATGTTTTAGTGTCTCCATAGTCTGAGAGCCATATTTTTTTATTTTTTGGGCGATTGTCCTATATAAGGACTCATTTTTGCGGGATGAGATGGCGGTTTTATTGGTACTATTTTGGGAGGCATACGCCTTTTGATCACTTGGTATTACACTTTTGTGATGCAAGGTGACAAAAATGGCTTTTTACACCATTTTTGTGATTTTTTTACGGTATTTGCGTGAGTGGTTAGGTCACGTGATATTTTTATAGAGGAGATTTTTACGGACGCGGCAATACCTAATATGTGTAGTTTATTTGTTTTTTTGTTTTTTTATTCAGTGATATGTATTTTTCTGATTTTTACTTTTTTTCACTTTTTGACATTTTTGACCCAGACCCACTTGGTTCTTGTAGATCCAGTGGATCTGGTGTCTATATAATACAGAACAGTACACTATATAGTGTACTGCACTGTATTTTTTACTTTGCACAGTCTGGTCAGACTTCTGCCTTTAGCAGAAGTCTGACCAGAGTTGCTATACCATGGCAAGCAGGGCGCTTCTGAAAGCGTCCTGCTGCCATGGTAACTCATCACCCGCTGCCATTACAGAGCAGCGGGTGATGGGAAGAGAGGTGAGCTCCCTCCCTCTACTATCCTATCCCATGGGGGGGGCTGCAAAGGTACGGCAGCCCCCCGATGGGAGAGGGAGGGAGCTCCCTCCATGTTAACACCTTCTATACCGCGGTCCGTACAGACCGCGGGGATCAGAGACTACACATAGCGCAACAAACCGCAGGTCTGAATCGACCTGCGGTTTGTTGCGATCGCCGACACGGGGGGGTCACAGGACCCCCCTCGGCATTGTCACAGGATGCCTGCTGAATGATTTCAGCAGGCATCCTGTTCCGATCACCGCCACGTGCGCAGCAGTGATCGGAACTTCTCAGGGCGTACATGTACGCCCTGAGTCCTTAAGTACCAGGACGCTAGGGCGTACATGTACGCCCTGCATCCTTAAGAGGTTAAATCTGCCTAATTGGTGCTTATTATGCTTAAATGCTGCTCCTTGACATCCACAGGTGTTTTCAATACCTGATCGAAAACAGTGGTAGTCTTTAAGGGGTTGAATAATTGTGTCAATGAAGAAATCACAAAAAAAAACATTTAATACTGTATTACAAAAACAATTGATGTCATTTTAGTTGCATTTGGTTCTTTAAAAAGTCCTTGTAAGATTTCATTCTGCACACAATTACAAATGTACACTAAATTCCCTAAAACCCTTTACAGCATTGGGGGTTGAATAATTTCTAACACAACTGTATAACATCAAGGAATAGCTGCTAACTAGCAACTAATGCAACTATTTTATCAGAGAAGTGGCCTTGATTGGTTGGATCTGAGTCTGAGGCATTGTATGTTGAGCCTTGTTTCAACTTACAATGGGTCACAAAAAGACCGTTGTATGTTGAAAATATTGTATCCTGAGGCCATTGTATCTTGAGGGACCACTGTATATAAATGGGCTGTACAGAAAATATGCTGAAAAGATGTTTCATGTAAAATCCCCTCAAAAGACAAGGGGGCACTGCCTCCATCTGGAGAAGAAAAAGTTCAGTGCCCAGAGGCGTCAGGGCCTCTTCACTGTGAGAACTGTGAATCTGTGGAATAGTCCTCAGGACGTGGCCACAGCAGGAACAGTGGACAGTTTTAAAAAGGTAGATAAATTGTTAAAAGTTAATTACATTAAAGCTTATGAAAATGTGTAGAAATCTGGGTCTCACTCACTTTTCTAAAATTCACTTCCTCTCCTATCCCTTGGTTGAACGTGATGGACTTGTCTTTTTTCAACCATATTAATTATGTAACCATATATGGACCTCACCATGTATTAAAAAGTGTTTGTGTGTTGCAGTCACATTGCATTAATTCAGCAGTCTGAAATAAGGCCTTATGTGAATGGACTCCCTTAACTTGTCCTTCTTGCTAGAGTTCTTCAATCCTTGATGCTGCTGTCTCCGATGAGATCCAAATGGGCAGTCTGCTCATGGTTTAAGTAAGGTTAGAGATGAGAGTAAGGAAAAAGTTAAGGAATGGTGCCCTTAATCTCTTATATATATTGTAAGAGGGCGCAAGGTTCCGTCGTCGACGGAAGGTACGTGTCACCGAGGTTCCTGGCCTCGGTGAGATAAGAGCCGGATTTTTTTTGTGTGTCAGCAGCAGCTAGTGCTGCTTGACACATTGGTATTTAGTCTGGCTACAAAGCCAATACGGGCCGGCTCTTATTGGAAATAGATAAGTGCTGGGTGGAAGGCTATTCCCCACGGTCCAGGCCGGACTTTTTCCGGGCCTTTAAAAGGCAGCCACCTCAGCAGGTGGGAGGGAGATTGTCCTGGAGCTGCTGGTAATGCTGTGGAGCTCTCAGGGCTGGAAGCAAGAGTTTGCAAGGGGGCGTGTAGTCTGCCTGGAAGCCTGAGGTTGGACTTTCCTGCGGCTGGGCTGACAGCCGGGTGCAAACACGCACCTAAACCACACAGGTAATTTGATCCCGTCCTGGACTTTTGTTTTGCCTCAAGTTTTTGCTATGTGTGTGAAATAACACTAAGTGACTGTTTTGAGTTTTGTTTGTGCAAGTGTGAAATAAAACACTGTTTGCTGCACTACCTGGACTCCCTTTGCCTCTATACTGCACCCGCACCTCTGTCTACCAGAGCAACTCCCCACATTTGGTGTCGGATGCGGGCATGTGCAGTGAGGCTGGCGTGAACGCCGACATTTTTTTTGTTTTGCTGAGCACGACTGCATGGCATATATTAAACCGGCAAAGTTACAAACAGTGGTCCCTGACAAAATGATGGCGGTTGTAAAAGCTCTCATGGAGGCTAACCTGCAGCAGCGGGAGGCTAACAAGCAGCAGCAGGAGACTAATCAGCTGCTTTTGCAACACGTGATGGCTTTACAAGCGGCAGGAGCATCCCAACACGTCCATGATGCCCGGAAAGCGGTCCGTGCGGCGATCCCAAAGATGACCCCCTCGGACGATGTTGAGACATATCTTGCGGTCTTTAAAAAGGTGGCCGTGAGGGAGAAGTTACCCCGTGACCAGTGGGCCGAGGTGGTCGCTCCGTTCCTGGCATCCGGACCCCAGCAGGTTTTCTTTGATTTAGCGCAGGGGTCCTCAAACTTTTTAAACAGGGGGCCAGTTCACGGTCCCTCAGACCGTTGGAGGGCCGGACTATAGTTTAACTATAAGTAATTGTATATATTTACCAGTATTTTAATGGGAATCATTCCCCCCCTCCCTTGTCACTCTCATTTCTCAGACCCCTCCCTTGTCACTCTCATTTCTCAGACCCCTCCTTTGTCACTTATATTTCTCAGCCCCCCTCCCTTGTCACTCTCATTTCTCAGGCCCCCTCCCTCCCTTGTCACTGTCATTTCTCAGACCCCTCCTTTGTCACTCATATTTCTCAGCCCCCCTCCCTTGTCACTCTCATTTCTCAGGCCCCTTCCCTCCCTTGTCAGTGTCATTTCTCAGAACCTCCCTTGTCACTGTCATTTCTCAGCCCCCCTCCCTTGTCACTTTCATTTTCAGGCCCGCTCCCTCCCTTGTCACTCTTTCTCAGCCCCCTCCGTTGTCACTCCCCCCCCTTCTTGTCTCTCTTTTACTTAGCACTTGTCACACAGCTCATAAATTACTTACCCCCTCCCCTAGTGTAGCGTGGCCGAGCTCTGTGAGGTCCGCGGTACAGGAGCATTTGTTTCCTGTACCCGGCCGACTGATAGAAAGCGCACAGTAAGTGAGCACTTTCTGTCAGTCCGGCCGGGTACAGGATACAGGAAACAAAAGTTCCTGTACCGCGGATCAGACAGAGCTCGGCCGCACAACACTATCAGGTCCTCTCTTGGTCCGCCGCAGCCCCCTCGCATCTCTGCTGTGAGGGGTTGGCAGCACCCTGCCCAGCCGTGAGAAACACCCGGCGGGCCGGATCAGTTTCCTCAGCGGGCCGCATGTGGCCCGCGGGCCGTAGTTTGAGGACCCCTGATTTAGCGGATGACCAGGCTACTGATTACCCAACGGTGAAGGGGGAGATCCTGGCCAGACTGGGAGTAAACGTGTTGGTCCGGGCTCAGCGGGTCCACCAGTGGGACTTTAAAGCGGCTGAACCCGCCAGGCCGCAGTACTATGAGTTGCTGCACAGGTTTCAAAAATGGCTGCAGCCTGATATTCTAAGTCCGACTGCTATGCTGGACCGTCTGCTGGCTGACATGTTCTGGAGGGCCTTGCCTTACCCCCTTCAGCACTGGATCGGCCAGGTATCACCCGCTAATGCCCTAGAAATGGTCGATCTGGTGGAGCGCTATGAGGCCACAAAAAACCTGCAAGGGGGTGTTGTTGGGAGGGGGCCGGTCAAACCCCGGAGGTCTCCCATCCAGTCCCGACGACTGATACCCGAGAAACCTGCTCGGGGTGTACCCCTGTAGACCCGGCTCCGATAGTCTGCTGGCAGTGTCAGGAGCCTGGCCACATAAGGGCCGACTGTCCACACCGGGGAGAACCCATGGAGACTAATTATGGGTACCGGCCTTCAATGTATTCCAGGAGACTGTGTGCAACTGCCGCCCCCGAGACAATAGACAATCGACATCTGTGCCAGGTGCAAGTGGGTGATAACCTGGCAGTGGCGCTGCTGGACTCAGGGAGCCTAGTAACCCTGGTAAGTGCTGCCCTGGTACAGCCCGCCCAGTATACGGGCCGGAAAGTTGGTGTGGTGTGCATACATGGAGACTTAAAGGACTATCCCACTGCCGTAATGTCTCTGTCCACGGTGGCCGGCACATGGACTTGTGAAGTCGCGGTCTCCACAAAGTTACCTTATGAACTAATAATTGGGAGAGACTTCCCTGGTTTTCCGTCACTATGGCCTGAGATGAAAGTGACTAATAGCCATGAGACAGGGGTAACCCTAGCAGAGTGGCCTGGTTCCAGTGGGTGGCCAGAGCCCTGGGAGCCCGAGTCCGAAGGGCCTGTGGTATGGGTGACCACCACTTCTGTGATAGAGGGGGAGACAACCCCACTGAGTGTAATGGTGGGAGACACGGAGGACTTGCCACCAGGACCTGAGTTGGCAGACCTCCACGTCTCCGGAGACAATTTTGGGACCGCCCAACACCGGGACCAAACCCTAACCAGGGCCTGGGAGAATGTGGTGGTAATTGATGGTAAACCCCAGAAACCAGGGGCTGAGTTAATATTTCTCCGCTTTGTTGTTCACCAAGAAATGTTATATCGGGTGAACCAAATCCGGGGTGAGCCTGTTACACAGTTGGTGGTGCCCACAGCGTATCGCAAGCTCGTCATGGAGCTTGCCCACCAACATGTTCTTGGGGGACACTTGGGGTGGCAAAAAACGCAGGACCGCATTCTGCAGCGCTTCTATTGGCCTGGTGTGTTTAAGGAGGTAGAAGAATATTGTAAGTCCTGTCCAACCTGTCAGGTAAATAGCCCCCAGCCACATTTCCGTAGTCCCCTGGTACCTCTTCCAATTATTGAGGTCCCGTTTGAGCGAATCGCTATGGATCTAATCGGGCCTGTGCCAAAGTCTGCCAGGGGCCACCAACACATTCTGGTAGTTCTCGACTATGCCACTCGGTATCCGGAGGCGGTGCCCCTGCGACATAACTCAGCTAAGCTCATCGCCAAAGAGTTAATGGAAATGTTTTCTCGTGTGGGCCTGCCAAAAGAGGTTCTGACAGACCAAGGGACTGACAGACAGGTTCTGACAGACCAAGCACTTTTATGTCCAAAGTTATGAGGGAACTGTGTAAATTGTTGCGTATAAAGCAATTACGGACGTCCGTTTACCATCCGCAAACAGACGGTCTTGTCAAAAGGTTTAACCAAACTTTAAAAAATATGTTAAAAATGGTGGTGTCTAGAAATGGGAAGGACTGGGATCTGCTTCTGCCCTATCTCATGTTCGCAGTGCGAGAGGTGCCCCAGGCCTCTGCTGGGTTCTCGCCCTTCGAGCTGCTTTATGGCAGACACCCTCGGGGCCTGTTGGATATCGCCAAGGAAGCGTGGGAACAACAGCCTGTCCCCCACAAAAGTGTCATTGAGTATGTCACCCAGATGCAGGAACGGATGGAAAGGGTGCTGCCGCTGGTCCGGGAGCATATGGAGGCAGCGCAACAAGCCCAGAGTAGGGTGTATAATCGTCAGACTCGGGTACGGGGTTTCAATCCGGGAGATCGGGTTTTGGTTCTGGTACCCACCCTTGACAGCAAGTTCCTAGCTAGGTGGCAGGGCCCCTATGAGGTGATCGAGAAGGTAGGGGAAGTAAATTACAAAGTACACCAGGCGGCGCAAGCCAGAGCAGGTGTACCACGTGAATTTACTAAAGCCGTGGAAAGATAGGGACTCGTCCGACGACAACAGCCCCCGGCCAGGGCTTCTAGGTGAAAAGGGTCCAGCCCCACAGTTCGAGGCCTGTGAAGCAGTAACCTTGGTAAAAATTGCAGACAGCCTGTCTTCCAAACAAGTTCAAGAAGTCAGGGAGTTCATCAGTCAGGACACGGATGTGTTCTCGGACCTCCCTGGCCGCACTTCCCTCATCCAACATGATATCGTCACTGAGCCTCAGATCAAGATCCGGTTAAGACCATACCGGGTACCCGAGGCTCGGTGACGGGTCATTGCGGAGGAAGTGCAAGTAATGTTGAAGCCCGATGTCATTGAGGAGTCGAAAAGTAAATGGGCCAGTCCCATAGTCCTAATACCCAAGCCAGATGGGACGTTGCGGTTCTGCAACGATTTTCGCAAGCTAAATGAAGTGTCCAAGTTTGATGCGTATCCCATGCCCCGGGTAGACGAGCTTGTTGAGAATTTAGGGCAAGCCCGTTATTTTTCTGTGCTAGACCTCACTAATGGGTCCTGGCAGGTACCCTTAACGGAGTCGGCCAAGAAAAAACTGCTTGTGTTACCCCGCAGGGCTTGTATCATTATAAGGTATTACCCTTTGGCCTGCATGGCGCCCCCGCCACCTTCCAAAGGTTAATGGACATTGTGCTGCGACCTCATTGTCGGTACGCCTCTGCCTACCTAGATGATGTAGTCATCCACAGCACCGACTGGGAAAGCCATTTGCCCAAAGTGCAGGCGGTAGTGGATGCCCTTAGAAAAGCTGGACTATCCGCTAATCCAAAAAAGTGTGCAATTGGGTTAGAAGAGACCAAGTATCTGGGGTATGTTATTGGGCGGGGAGTCATCAAACCTCAGGTAAATAAGATAGAGGCAATACGTAATTGGCCCCGACCGGTCACCACCAGGCAGGTAAAGTCGCTCCTGGGAATTGTAGGGTACTACATGAGGTTTGTGCCCCACTTTGCCACAATAGCAGCGCCGTTGACAGACCTGTTGAAGGGACGAAAGTCTGGAAAGGTTCACTGGAGTGAGAAGGCGGAAGAGGCTTTCTCTGCGTGGAAGTCGGCCCTGTGTGGGTCCCCGGTTTTGGTGACACCCGACTTCAACAGGGAATTCATAGTACAGACTGATGCCTCGGAGGTAGGCCTCGGTGCTGTACTGTCTCAGGAAGTCAACGGCGAAGAACATCCCGTTATCTTCCTGAGCCGTAAGCTCAACCCAGCCGAGACCAGGTATAGCATAGTGGAGAGGGAGTGCCTGGCTATCAAGTGGGCACTCGAGTCTCTCCGCTATTACTTGTTGGGGAGGAAGTTCCGTCTGGTGACCGACCATTCCCCTCTCAAGTGGATGAGCCAAGCCAAGGAGAGGAATGCTCGGGTCACCAGGTGGTTCCTGTCCTTACAGAACTTCAAGTTCTCAGTAGAACACAGGGCAGGTCGCTTGCAGGGCAATGCAGATGCCCTGTCCCGCGTCCACTGCCTCACATGTGTTCACCCCCTCCGGGTTGAACAAAGGAGGGGGGGTATGTAAGAGGCGCAAGGTTCCGTCGTCGACGGAAGGTACGTGTCACCGAGGTTCCTGGCTTCGGTGAGATAAGAGCCGGATTTCTTTTGTGTGTCAGCAGCAGCTAGTGCTGCTTGACACATTGGTATTTAGTCTGGCTACAAAGCCGATCCGGGCCAGCTCTTATTGAGAATAGTCAAGTGCTGGGTGGGAGACTATTCCCCACGGTCCAGGCCGGACTTTTTCCGGGCCTTTAAAAGGCAGCCACCTCAGCAGGTGGGAGGGAGATTGTCCTGGAGCTGCTGGTAATGCTGTGGAGCTCTCAGGGCTGGAAGCAAGAGTTTGCAAGGAGGCGTGCAGTCTGCCTGGAAGCCTGAGGTTGGACTTTCCTGCGGCTGGGCTGACAGCCGGGTGCAAACACGCACCTAAACCACACAGGTGACTTGATCCCGTCTTGGACTTTTGTTTTGCCTCAAGTTTTTGCTATGTGTGTGAAATTGACTGTTTTGAGTTTTGTTTGTGCAAGTGTGAAATAAAACACTGTTTGCTGCACTACCTGGACTCCCTTTGCCTCTATACTGCACCCGCACCTCTGTCTACCAGAGCAACTCCCCACAATATAAAAATTTATTTCTGTCTAGATGTTCTTTATGCATGACCAAACGACTGGACCGATCTTCACCAAATTTGGCCCATGGGTACATCAGTTGTACGGGAAGGTCTTAGACCAGGTCCCAGCTCTCTAGGACGTACCGTTTCTGAGACACTCCCCAAAAATGACCTGCATTATAGCCAATAGAAGCCTGCAAGCCTTTCACTTAAATCCAAACTGCCATTTACTGCTCCCTGGCAGTTCGTCTCCACACACACAGTTTTACTCCAGGTAACCATAACAACCCCGCCATGTTTTATCACTGCTCTAGATGACGTTTAAAGGAAATCTGTCACCAGGATAATCACTACAGAAGTAAAGCCAGGGCCTAATAGCACTTAGTACCTTATTTCCTGAGGTTTCCATAACAACTCGGACATTTCTCTTAACTACTGCAGGTCAGCTTTAAAGGGGCAGAGCGCTGTGGATGACACTGTTAAGGGAGCAGAGTGCTATGGAGGTCACAGTTCAGGGGGAAAGTAGGGTGGCCATTCAAGTCAACCTTAAAACCCCGCCCCCAGGTCCAGATAAGCCACACCTCTGATTTGGTTAGGCCATGCCCCCTCCCCTCCTGAGGTGGGAGGGGTGGTGATTTTCTTCCTGCAGCTCACATTCAGACAGAACAGTGCTGCTGTCTTAGAGTGAGCTGTTTAAAAGGACAGGCCCCTGATCCTGTTAGGCCACGCCCCCTCCCACTAAGCAAACAGGGATTTAAAAAATAAAGTCAAAAATCAACTTTCAGGTCCGCTAAGCGACACACCCGATATGTTTAGGACACACACCCTCCCCCTCTGCAGCTCAAAGAGTATTGACAAAATGAAGTTAAAAATCAACTTCTGTCAGCTGCAGTGGTGTGAGGGACGGTGACTTTCTCTTTGCAGCTCACACTCAGAGAGGACAGTGCTGCTGTCTTAGAGTGAGATGTTCAAAAGGACACGCCCAATCCAGTTAGGCTACGCCCCCTCCCACTCAGCCAACAGGAATTGAAAAAATAAAGTAAAAAATCAACTACTAGGTACACAGCTCAGCAAACAGGATATGATTAGATACACAGCTAAGCAGACATCATCACACAGGATAAGATTAGATACACAGTTTAGCTGACAGTATCACACAACATAAGATTAGATACATAGCTCATCAGACAGTATCACACAGGATTAGATACACAGCTCAGCAGACAGCATCGCACAGGATAGGATTAGATACACAGATCAGTAAGGATTAGATACACAGCTCATCGGACAGTATCATACAGGATATGATTAGATACACAGCCCAGCAAGGATTAGATACATAGCTCAGCAGGCGGTATCAGACAGGATAGGATTCGATACACAGCTCAGCAGATGGTATCACCCAGGACAGGATTAGATACACAGCTCAGCAGACAGTGGGGTGGGGTGCTGTAGAGGTCACTGTTTTGGGGGATACTGTTGATATATTTCTATGACACACAGAAACATGAAACGAAATAGATGAAATATACCCGTGCGAAGCCGGGTCCTTCTGCTACTATAAATCTATTAAATAATATATTTATCTGCTGATTCCTGCACAAACCTGTTGTTTGCCCCAGAGGGAAAATAAGCTTTGGCTCACTTGATGTTTGGTAAGTATACAGTAAATCTTCCAACCAAACAGCTTAGAGATACTGCATCCTCATCACACACTTGTTATTGCAGGCGCGATAGAGATCAGCTTTAAAGGACATTAAAGGGGTTGTCCAAGTTATATTTATTGATGACCTATCCTCAGGATAGGTCATCAATATCAGATCGGCGGGGGTCCGACACCCGGCACCCCCGCCGATCAGCTGTTTGAAGAGAAGGCGAGCGCCGTGCCAGCGCTGCCTCCTCGTCATTGTTTACATGCTGGCCGTTGCATCTGCAGCAGTGAGCAGGTGTAATTACACCCAAGCCGTTCCATTCATTTCAATGGGACGGCTCGTTTCTCTACAAGTGTATACTACAGAGCCGTCCCATTGAAATGAATGGAACGGCTTGGGTGTAATTACACCTGCTCACCGCTGCAGATGCAACGGCCAGCATGTAAACAATGACGAGGAGGCAGCGCTGGCACGGCGCTTGCCTTCTCTTCAAACAGCTGATCGGCGGGGGTGCCGGGTGTTGGACCCCCGCCGATCTGATATTGATGACCTATCCTGAGGATAGGTCATCAATAAATATAACTTGGACAACCCCTTTAAGCTCTAGTGAATGGCGTGGAGGAGGGTACGTATGACAGGTGAACACATTGACTTCATAAGCACCTCCATTCCTGATTCAGTTTTGCAAACCAGTTATCCATAAGGACCAAAAATCGTCCCTTAGGCTCCATTCACACGTCCACAATTCTGTTCCGCATTTTGCGGAACGGAATTGCAGACCCATTCATTTCTATGGGGACACACTATGTCCCGCCCGGATCCGGAATTGCGGATCTGCACTTCCGGGTCCACACTTCCGTTCCGCAAAAAAATAGAACATGTCCTATTCTTGTCCGCAATTGCGGACAAGAAAAGGCATTTTCTATGAGAGAACGCAAATTGCCAGTGTCCGTGTTTTGCAGATCCGCGGATCCGTGATTCCGAGAAACACACACGGATGTGTGAATGGACCCTAAACCAGGTTTTACCATCTTTGACTAGTCATTAAAGTTTTGGCAAAAACTGCCTCATAACAATGGTTTGTAATGCTGCCGCTTCTCTTGTAGGGATAGGCAAGGGAACAGTGAAGGCCCTGTGGGGTTACGCCAATGGTCCATGACCGCCGCTGTCTTGCTGTTCTGCACAGATGTGGACGTCGCTCTATTCTTCCTGTGTGAACTGGGACTAAGGCTACATTCACACGACGACAATTGTCGCGCGACAAAAAGTCGCACTATTGTCGCGCGACAATTTTTATAATGGGAGTCTATGGTGTCGCAGTGCGACATGCTGCGACTGCGACACGACAGTCAGCAAAAATCCATCCGGGATGGATTTTTTGCGACTGTTGTGTCGCAGTTGCAACATGTCGCATGTTGCACGTTCGACACCACCATAGACTCCCATTATAAAAATTGTCGCGCGACATTAATGTGACATCAATGTCGTGCTACAAATGTTGCAGTGTAGTGGTTCCCAAATTGTCGCGCGACTTTTTGTCGCGCGACAATTGTCGTCGTGTGAACGTAGCCTAATACTCAGTGAACTTTCCTTCAGCAATGCAAGAATTAATCCTTTCCTCCTGCTCCTGTCCAGGTGCTGGTTAAGTTACTAATCAGCCTCCCCATTTAGCTGGGCTGTGGATCCACCTCGTCACCCGAGCTTTGAGGATTTCTATTTGCTAGGAACCAGTGAAGCTGATCTCTTGTCTGAATACCTGTGTACCGTACCTTGTCTGTCTACTGATTCTGCTTCTTTCCACTAGCCCCGACCTTGGAGCTGTGACCTGGACTAAGCACGTTTTTGATTAGAATATGCAAATACTCGGCCTGCCCTGACTTTGGACTGAAGTCCAGATCCCTGTAAAAGGGTTAAAGAGTGAATACAAGGGAGCCACCAAGACAATGCCCTTAGGTTTTGGCCAAAGTCAAACTGTCCACACCCACTGTCCGTTACACACATGTAACTATATTGCTATTTTCCCAAACCCAAAAACAAAATGTAACTGTCTGGAGTTGCCCTGACACAGATTTCAACCTAGTATTTCACATTATCACTCAGAGATTTCAAACACTATCCCCTGTATTATAAGAAACACGTTGCACACTTGTATTCTGTATTGCTATATTTCGCTAAACAAAAAAAAAAGTTGAACTGTCTGGGGATGCCCTGACACAGATTTTAGACTAGTATTTTACATTTTCACTCAGAGATTTCAGACCCTACCTTCTGCATTGTAAGACCCACGTCGCACACGTAACTACTGTATACTGCTATTTTTCCAACCCCCCCTTCCCCCAAAAAATAGAATATTGAACTGTCTAGAGATGCCCTGCCTGACACAGATTTCAGACTAGTATTTCACATTTTCACTGAGAGAGTTCAAACTCTACGCTGTGTATTCTAAAACAGATGTTGCACACTAGTATTGCCATGTTTCACAAAACAAAAAAAATGGAACTGTCTGGAGAAGCCCTGACATGGATTTTGGACTAGTATTTCACGTTTACAGTGAGAGATTTACAATGCTAACCTATATCATTAGACACACATTGCACACTAGTATTGCTATTTTCACACACAAAAATAAAAAAAATAGAGAAAATTGAACTGTCTGGAGATACCCTGACACAGATTTTGGTCTAGTATTTCAGATGTTTTGACTGAGATTTTAAACGCTATCTATCCTCTGGATGGTAAATCACATGTTGTACAGTTGTATTGAGATTATTCCTGCCACTGATAAACTGAATTTCAGCTAAAATTGGAAAAAATGTTCTTGCAGGTATGTGCTTTCTATTTTTATCAAATCTATTTTATTTTTACTTTTAAATAATAAACAGAAGAATCATACAGGTACAGATGCATATGAAGAGGTAAATCATGACATATGCACATGAAATATCCGTTACAATGACTTGGCAGCTGCACCAAAAAATAAAAATAAGTACATAACCCCCCCCACACACACACACACACTTGAACCGCACCACACTAGGTATGCAATCCCACAGTACAGTATGTCAACAGTATGCACACATTGTGCCTGGGTCACCCACCCCTTACTCCAGAACTGGTACCTTATCACCCAGTTACAGACTCTACCTGACAAAACCACTACTCATATGGTGAAGCAGAAGACGTCCAGATGGCAGTCCCGGTGTTGTGAGCCATGATCCCCAAATGGAGTCAAAATTTTTAAAAGTGCCCCGTTTAGTATACAGTCCCTGTTTCAGCCGAATAATCTCATTCAACAAATTCCGCCCTGGTAGACACCTCCGGACTAATCCAATACCTAGCAATCATCTTTCTGGCATTGTACAATATACCATGTTTTTCGATAGATACGCCCTCTTTAGAGTCCTCCTGTAGGAGGCCTAATACACAAACCGTAGGTTCACACTAAAGTCGAATATTGTAGACTTTAGATATAATGTCTAATACCTCCTGCTAAAAGGAGCCCAGGGCCACACACTCCCAAATGTTTCTCGTATACCCAATTTGTAAAGAAATAGAGGTGTCCTGTAAACTCTGTGCACCAAGTATAATTGCGAAAGTCTGAGCAACTCGCACAATGACAGCATAGGTCCAGTCTCCAATATTTCTGACCACTGGGAGGTAGTTAACGGCCCTAAATCCTTCTCCCACTTCTCCCTGGCTGTCAACAGGAATCAGCCCTGGTAAAAGGAAAGCAAAAGTTTATAGAAAGTAGAAATAACACCTTTGGTGTCCCCACCTTTCCCAATCTGGTCTGCTATACAGGATTCCCTAATGGTAAGGTCAATTACCTTCCATTGGTTTGTAAGAGCATGACGCAACTGCAAGTATTGATAAAAGCCAGAATTAGCCAGGCCGAACTCCTCTTTCAGTTGGTCGTAGCCTTTAAGATTCCCCGAAATGTACAGCTGTGACAGCCAGTGTATTCCCTTTTCCGTCCACATTCCAAAGCCCTCCAGAGTTTTCAATTCAGGCAGGCCATTATGTTCCCATAGGGCAACCTGAGATTTTAGTAAGCTCCCTCAATTTTTGCCAAACTTTGCCGAATAAAAAAACACTAGGGAAACTGTCTGGTGGACGTGTGTCTGAACTGAGTTCCAGAATATAACTCGGCGGCCTGCCCCCCAGCAGATTAGAGACCAGTAAACCAGTTGAGGTAACTCTGCCACACCCACCCCATGATTTGAAATGTTGGGCTTGTGATGCCAGAAAGTAAAGACACGGATTAGAGATTGCCAACCCCCAGTTATCTTTCTCCCTTTGAAGAGTCTTCAACCTAATCCAAGGGATTTTCTGTTCCAAATCAGAGACCTAAATAAACCTTGAATTTTGTAAAAGTACCTCAGCGGGATCCAAACTGGGCTATTATGTAGGACGTACAAAAACTGCAGCATGAGTACCGTTTTGATTAGGTTGGCCCGACTGACAACCGAAAGCGTTACTGTAGCTTACACCAGGTATTGACTTTTTGTAAGGATCGATCAATTAATTGATTCAGATTCAGGGCAGTATACTCTTTTACTTTTTGAGAAACCAGTATCCCCAAGTACACGGTGCAATCATATCCCGGGTGGCCTGTGACATGGGATCAAGAGGGAGAACCACAGACTTGTTCCAGTTTATAGTAAGTCCCGAATAAGAACCAAAGCATTCTATCAGTCGCATTACATACGGTATGGAGAGAGAGACATTGTTTTAAAACAGCAACATATCATCAGCGTATAACGCTATCTTCTCTTGTACCACACCATGTACCAGACTCATCACCCAGGGATCCATGAGAAGCTGGGGCAGCACAAAATCCTTATACGTCTTTAGAAATTCCCCTGGAATCCCATCTGCCCCAGGCGCCTTCTCATTAGGGAGCCCTTTCACCGTTACTTCAACTTCTTCCAAAGTTAACGGCTCTTCCAAACTGGCCATCCTCTCTGGAGTCAACACCGGCAGATTAAGGGAAGCAAGCAGCGACACAATCTCGCTACCACTACGCCGCAGTCTGGAGGTGTACAGGGATTCATAATATGTCCTGAACACTTCCAGAATATGCTGACTATCTGAGACTTGATTGCCCCTGCTATCTTGTATACACCCCACATGTGATGATCCCTGTTGGGCCCTGATAACAGTAGCTTGCATATGACCTACAGCCTCACCCTCCTCAAAATGTTTCTGTTTTCAGAAGTAACATTTATGATTCGCCACTTCCAATAAATGGTTTTTGTATGACTGTTGTGCCTCAGTCCAATTGAACTGGTTCAGAGCCATCGGGTCTTTTATAAAAGCGATTTCTGCAACCGTAACTCTGGCCTGCAGTTCCCTGATAAAATCTTTGTCTTTAGATTTATGTCGTTGTATACGTTTTATATAGACCCCTCTAACAAAGGCTTTGAACGTATCCCAAACTACAGCCATAGGCGCGGATTCAAGAATAAACTACATTAATTCCCACATTTCCGCCAACATTCCCTCGTCATCCCGCAGAAGTGTGATCCAAAAAGGATTAAGCCTCCACAGAGTTTTAGTAAAAACTGTGCGACAATCTAAACACACCTCTACCCTGACAAGGGAATAATCAGAAAGGCTTTGTGGTAGATATTCCACCCGGTGTACATAATTTAACATCAGTTGATTGCCCAGTGCTAAGTCAATATGTGAAAACGAATTGTGTGAACTGGAGTAACAATGAAAACTGCCAAACAGTTGGATTGCGTAGTCTTCACACATCACTTAGGCCAGCTTCCGCCAGAACTAGTCATAGCAGATAGACACTGACCACTAGAGTCAGAGACCCCCCTATACCTGTCCATATTAAAGTCTCCCATAATCAACTCAGGGGTGTCTGGTGACTCCCCCAGGAATGCTAGTACATGTTGCAACACATCGCCCGTGTACGGCGGAGGAATGTATACGACTACCAATAAAATGGTGACCTGATAGAGCTTACACTTCAAACATATGTAGCGACCATAGGTATCCAACTTGTACGCAGAACAATGAAACAGGATCTGCCTGTGCACTAGCACGCTGACACCCCTGGCATGACTAGAGAACACTGAATGGTATTCCTGGCCTACCCACACCCTCTTTAACACCGTCAGGGACTCCCTAGTCATGTGAGTTTCTGAAAGACACAAGATGGCCGGCTGAAACTGCCTCACTGAATTAAAGATAGCATATCTCTTAGAGGAGTCACCCAGGCCCCGAACATTCTACGCCAGAATATTAACCCCCATCGTCCAGTGTCTGTAATATCACTCGTCGATGACCCAGAGCAAGATAGGTGGCACTGTGAAAAATTATGAAGAAGTGTTGGTGCGGTTCCCCCACATGTGCAAATATAACTGTCGTAATAAAACACATACCCCTTACTAACATGGGGGATAGAACAACATAGTAAAAACAATACCCAGCTACCTTGAGCAATGTGAGCTGAGATAATATTTAAACCCCACCCTGCAGCGAGTGGTAGGAACAGTAATAAACTTCATCAGCTATTGCCCCCTCCCGGGGGGTAAGTAGTATGTATCCCCTGAAATAGAACATAGTGCAAAATGCAATACTATATATGCAGCCTAATAGACCCTGAGATAGGAAAAACAAAAAACTAGCAAGGCAGGCCCACGTGGCCCCATCCCACCCACACAGCTACGGAGACAATGTCCATAATATGCTTATCGTCACTCAGCATTCTGCACAGACAACTGAAGGAGTTGTGCCATCACTCTGGAACCAGTCCAGGGACGCCTCCGGGTCCTCAGACAGATGTGTAGAATCCAACCAATGAGCCGCCGCTGTGGGAGTCTCAAAAGTATGCACTTTGCCTTCCGCCACCACTCTCAACTTGGACGGGTATAACATTGAGTACATTATCTGTTTCTCCCGCAAGCGACGTTTCACATCCATATATTTATCTCTCCTCTTTTATACCTTGGCCGAAAAGTCCAGAAATATAAGAACTCTGCTGCGGTTGATCAGAAGATCTTCATGGGTTCTCGCTTTCCGCAGGATGGTGTCCCTATCCTTGAAGTGTAGCAATTTAAGCAAAAGTGGTCTTGGAGGGCCCCCTGGTTGAGGAGCTCCGAACGGCACTCTGTGAGCACGTTCTATAGCAAACATAAATGACAAAGAGTCAGTTCCAAATTTGTCAGTCAACCATTGATCCAAGAATGACACAGTGTTCGCGCCCTCTGATTTTTCCGGGACACCTATAAGCCGCAAATTGTTCCTCCTAAGTCGATTTTCCAAGTCATCAGCTTTGCTAAGGAGGTACGAAACATCTCACTCCACCCGTCCCAGATCTTTCTTAGGCCTCATGCACACGACCGTTGTTTGATTCCGTGTCTGTTGCTCCGTTTTTCGTGATTTTCTGCGGACCCATTGGTTTTCAATGGGTCCGTGGAAACCTCGGCAAATGCACCGTTTGTCCTCCGCGTCCGTGGTCCGTGATTCCAGTCCGTCAAAAAAATATAACCTGTCCTATTCTTGTCCGTGAAAAACGGTTCACGGACCCATTCAAGTCAATGGGTCCGTGAAAAATGCGGATGGCCATCCGTGTGTCATCCGCGTTCCGTGTCCGTTTTTTTTGCGGATCCCTTGGCAGGCACTTGGGAAACATTGTCAGCCTGTCTTTTGGTAAAATCTTTTGGGTCATGTCCGCTAAAAAAAACGGAAGACACACGGAAACACAACGGAAGGCAAAAACGGACACGGACCACTGAACAACAGAACCCCTTTTTGCAGACAGCATAAAAAAACGGTCGTGTGCATGAGGCCTAAAGGGGGGAGACAGTGTCCTCTATATGGCTCACACAAACTTCCACTGCTTTAATCCTGTTGGACACTTTCCTCATATCATGTCTAAGAAACTAAACATTTTCACTGAGACTCCCCAGTTGTGTGGTCAATGAGGCTAAGGCTGAGATGCAATGAGTCACTGCTTTAAAGACATCCCATATCGTGGGCTCTTTATGTGCCTGCTGAGGCTCGCTTTCTGTGCCGGCTCCTGTCTGCGGGGTAGGCGCTGTGGCCATATTAGCAGGTACCCCCTCTCCCTCTAAGTGCTCAGGAGGGTCTGCAACTAATAGGGAGTACACCCATGGCAAGGTACCTTCCTGTGAAGACTTCACTGCTGTAGCTGCCTGCGTCTTTGCAGAGGAGGTACTGGCAGGGTCTACGCGGGCAAACTGTTCCAGACGCGCCATCACTTCCGCGGCTCTCACTCCCGCTCCTCCGCCATCTTGCCTCCCACGCGCCACTGGGCCGCCATCCTTCTTCTCCCTCTCCTTCTTGTTGTGGCCCGACAGATTAACACTGCAGGGTCCAATCAGCTCCAGGGTGAGTGGGCACCACAGTTGAAGGGCAATTTAGGCCAGGGTCCGGAGATAGCAGGATGAATGACAGGATTTGTGCTCGGGAGAACGCGCTGCAGCCTCCTCTCACATGCAGCGCTAGGCCACGCCTCCCAGGTAGCTGCTCTCTAGGTTCTGCAGCAGCTGCAGCTGTGCTAGAAGGCACACCCAGCCTCAGCTCCTCACTTCTCTGCCTTTCCTTATTCTACACAATTCTTCTTATTTCTAGCTTTTCCTTTCACTATTCCTGGCACTAGAATAGAAGCTTGATTGTGACTGTACACCGTCACTAGGATCGTTTTTAACAGATGCTGCTACACTCATCTACCCTCATTCACAGCCCAACACAGAATGACACCTGTGAGCCAATCAGGGCAAGCCTTCCTTTCCCACTTCCTCTTCCATTTTTTTCTTCTAACAGGGCAGATACACTTTAAAGCATTCACAAACCCCACTACTAGGTGGAGCTCACGTTCTTCTCATCATTTGCATGCTGTATTTTCATAAATTGATAAATTGCTATATTTTTGAGGACTGGTAGACATTCACACCTGGGCAAAACCTTCCTGCTGTAAACCGTATATTATTTTCTAATACTGAGTGTAGATCACATCATAGGAGAGCAAATATCAAAATTAGGGGTCTAAATATTAGTGGGTGGTATTGCAAAGGGATGCATAAAAGGGGTTGCCTGGTTTTAAGTACCTTCCTCCACATTTTTTGTCGGATTACAGGCTGGAGCCTTGTGCAGACACTTCTTCCAGAGCTAGCGACAACCGTATCCAGATTAGACAATTATATTGACCAACAGTCCGTCAGGTCATCATACTAATATCTTTATCCAGAAAGAACACTTTCACCTGCTACTTCACCATAGGTAGAGTTATAATATCGGTTTGTTGGTATCACTTTTTAGGTTTACTTGGGTCATCAGATACTATGGAACTACATCAAGAGTATCTGATGGCGGTATTGCAATGGTCTGGACTGTGCTTTTTTTTAACAGCTCCATCGACTTAAGGGGTTGTGCATGTGGTTTTACAAACTAGCATCAAACAAGCTATCCATGTGTACAACAGAATGCACACGGACCCTTAAGTAAATCGCACAATTCACACCTCCATTTTTCCATGCGGAGGACCTCTGACCACACCCTTCTTTGGTCCATGCCTCTTTGGAACATGGATCTGGAGACAATTGTCTTCTGTGGTTGTTAGGTCACAGATATAGGAACCTCACCTTGTATTAAAAATTGTCTGTGTGTGTGTTGCAATCACATTGCAGCTGATTTTTCATACAGCAGTCTGAATCAAGGCCGTATGTCTATGGCCACTTTAAGTTGTCCTTCTTGCTGGAGCCCTTCAATCCTTGATGCTGCTGTCTCAGCTGAGATCGACATGGGCAGTCTGTTCATGGTTCAAGTAAGGTTAGAGTTGAGAGTAAGGTAAGAATTAAGGAATGGTGCTTTTAATTTACTATAAATCTGTAAAATAAAATATTTATCTTCTGGGTGCAGATGGTGAGGATGTGGAAACCTTATGAGTGAAAGTTCAAAGGGATGAAAACACTGGAAAAAATAATACTTGGTGTAATCTATAGACCCCCTAACATCACAGAAGAGATAGAAACGCAACTGTATAACCAAATAGAGCAGGCTGCACAAGCTGGTACAGTGGTCATAATGGGAGATTTTAACTTCCCAGATATTGACTGGGGTCATGATTCTGCCTCAACCGCAAAAGGGGAGAAAATTTCTCAACTTGCTGCAGGACTACTTTATTGGCCAGTTTATAGAAGCTCCCACTAGGGGCAATGCTCTGTTGGATCTGGTAATTTCTAATGATGCAGAGCTTGTTGGAATTGTTAGTGTTCAAGAAACACTAGGTAATAGTGACCACAATATAATTATATTCCCCTTAACTATAAGAAGCAATCTGTCAGGAAGAGCAAAGGCACTGAATTTTTTCCCTGGGTTGAGGGCAACATTTCAGGGCATAGACTGGGAGCAGCTACTGTCACATAATAATACTGAGGATAAATGGAAGAGCTTTAAATCCATATTGAGTAATTGCACAAAAAAATGTATTCCTTGAGGTAACGAGTATAAACAGCTCAAATTAAACCCCCCATGGCTGACAGCCTACTGTAAAAGGGGCAATAAAAGACAAAAAAAAGGACATTTGAAAATACAAATCTGAGGGGTCAGCTGTAGCGTTTGAAGAATAGAAAGAGCTTAATAAAATCTGTAAAAATGAGATAAAATTAACAGAAATACAAAATGAACAGCAGGTAGCAAAAGAGAGCAAAACAAATCCCCAAAAATTCTTTAAATATATAAATGCTAAAACACCTAGGTCTGAGCGGGTAGGCCCACTAAATAATGGCAAAGGGGGGGGGGGGGGTAGTCACTGAAGATAAGGAAAAGGCAGAGTTACTAAATGGTTTTTTTAGCTCTGTATATACAAAAGAAGAGAAAGGAGCTGATATATGTGGTGCTGGGGCTGTTAGTAGATCCAGTAATATACTCAATTGGCTAACTGTAATTATGTTCCAAGACAAGTTAAATAGGGTAAATGTGAACAAGGCTCCGGGTACAGATGGATTACACCCAAGAGTGCTTAAAGAGCTCAGTTCAGTCATTGCTGTGCCCCTGTTTATAATTTTTGAAGATTCTCTAGGTACTGGTACAGTGCCAAGTGATTGGTGCACGGCAAATGTGGTGCCCATATTCAAAAAAGGATCTAGGTCCTTCACAGGTATAGACCAGTTAGTTTAACTTATATTGTGTGGAAAATGTTTGAAGGACTCTTAAGGGACTATATACAGGAGTATGTGACTGTAAATAATATTATAAGTGATAACCAACATGGGTTTACCAAGGACAGAAGTTGTCAGACTAACCTGATTTGTTTTTATGAGGAGGTGAGTAGTAGCCTGGACAGTGGGGCGGCTGTGGATGTAGTGTTTCTGGATTTTGCAAAGGCTTTTGATACTGTCCCTCATAGACGTTTAATAGGTAAAGTGAGGACTATAGGCTTGGAAAGTATAGTTTGTAATTGGATTGAAAATTGTCTGAGGGACCATGTCCAGAGAGTTGTTGTCAATGATTCCTATTCAGAATGGTCCCGGGTTATAAGTGGTGTACCCCAAGGTTCAGTGCTGGGTCCGCTGTTATTTAATTTATTAATGATATTGAGGATGAGATTAATAGCACCATTTCTATTTTTACAGATGACACTAAGCTATGTAGAACTGTACAGTCTATGGAAGATGTCCATATACTACAAGCTGACTTGAACACTTTGAGTGATTGAGCATCAACTTGGCAAATGAGGTTCAATGTGTATAAAGTTATGCACCTTGGTACAAAAGTAGAGCAATAGATAATAAATAGTGTCGTCACCATGGGTTTACAGAAACGTATTAAAGTGGATGGTGAATCTTTACATAAAATGTAACTTTTAATTGATACAACTAATAATATATTAGTCCCCAGAGGTGTATCACAACTCTAGGGACTATTATTAGTTTTATTAATTAAAAGTTAAGTTTTATGTAAAGATTCACCATCCACTTTAATCAGTTTATGATCTTGGTAGTAATAATTTCTGTGCTTCATATGTCCTAGGTGAGGTAACACTGAGAGAGTCACTTATAGAGATAGAAATGGTTGTCCTTGTAGATGGTAGATTAAATTACAGCATACAATGTCAATCAGCTGCTTCTACGGTCACCAGGATATTGTCATGCATCAACTCGCAGGGCAGGGATGTGATATTACCACTTTACAAAGCGTTGGTGCGGCCTCTTTTGGAATATGCAGTTCAGTTCTGGGCACCAGTCCATAGAAAGGATGCTCTGCAGCTGGAAAAAGTACAAAGGAGAGCGACTAAACTGATAAGGGTCATGGAGGGTCTTAGTTATGTTAATGTATTTAGTCTTGAGAAGAGACGTCTAAGGGGGGGCATGATTAACCTATACAAATATATAAATGGGCCATACAAAAAATACTGTGAAAAACTGTTCCATGTAAAATGTGCTCAAAAGACAAGGGGGCACTGCCTCCGACTGGAGAAGAAAAAGTTCAGTCTCTGGAAGCATCAAAGCTTCTTTACTGTAAAAACTGTGACGCTGTGGAATAGACTTCCTCAGGACGTGGTCACAGCAGGAACAGTGGATAGTTTTAAAAAGGGTTTAGGTGACTTCTTCAAGCGGTTGTCTGGGTTTAGAGCTGAACCCGGACATATCCCCATTTTCACCCAGGCAGCCCTCCTGACTTGAGCATCAGAGCAGATTATGCTACAGTATGATGCTCTTCTTTGCCCTGCACTGAATCGCACACGGCAAATGCATTTTCGGGAGTTCCGGTGACGAACCGGGCTCTCCATAGGGCTGCCAGGAACCCCGGTGACGCCTCCGTCCGGCAGTGTGTTATTGTAAATAAAAGATAGTGCAGGGCAAGGGAGAGCATTGGAGCATGAAATGCTCCAATGCTAACATCTATGAGGCTGCCTGGGTGAAATTATGGGTATGTCCGGGTTCAGCTCTGAACTCGGACAACCCCTTTAACCTCTTAAGGACACAGGGTGTACATGTACGCCCTGTGCCGCTGTTTAAAGATGGCACCCACTCCTGCTGGATGCGAGCGCCATAGCCGCAGGTGGGTGCCTGCTTCTTCAAGCAGACACCCACGGCTCATGTCCGCGACTGGTAGTGATGCCGATCGCAGACATTTAACCCTTCAGATGCCATGGTCGATCCTTATAGAGAAAAGACGAAAATAAACGAACATAACCCAAAAAATATATATACAGTATATATCAATAAAATTAAACACGGCAACCATAAAGGTTGCACTGAATTAGGAAGTTATGGAGAAGAGTAGGAAATATCGTCGTTATAAAGAGAAAACGGGGGTCAGCTACAAGCCCCAGTAGCCTTTGATACTCTTTATATTATAAATTATGCGATAATCCCCATCCCGATAATGTATATGGATTATTATAGAAAACACGCAAAATCGATCCCTTCATTTATTTCCCAAGGGGTTGTAGTCTTACGGGTGAATGCCCCTTTATCTCCACGGGTAACACATTCACATTCAACAGTTTAGAGACGAAAGCCTTCACAGCACGCACTTCTGCGAACTGCAATACGACGGGAGTAGTCTAATTGGCACAATGTGATTGCAGATTGAAATATGTAGGCAATATGTAGGACTCTTTCTGTTTCAGAAGTTTGTCCAGGTTTCCCCCTCGTATTGATGGTTTGATCGTTTCAATCATTGAAAATTGTATAGATTTAATAATTCTGTCGTGGTGCAATAAAATATGTCTTGCTAGTGGTTTGTGACGTCTGTTCCGTATTTCTCCTATAGGTTCTAGGATACGTTTTTTGAAGGTTCTACATGTTTTGCCTACATAATTCAATCTGCAATCACATTGTGCCAATTAGACTACTCCCGTCGTATTGCAGTTCGCAAAACTGCGTGCTGTGAAGGCTTTCGTCTTTAAACTGTTGAATGTGAATGTGTTACCCGTGGAGATAAAGGGGCATGCTTTGCACTTCCCACATCTAAAGGTGCCTGTGCTCCTGTTCTGTAACCAGGTGCTGACTTCTGGGGTCTCTAGATGACTATGGACAAGTGTGTCCCCTATACTTCGACCGCGTCTAAAGGTAATAGCTGGACTGTTAGGGAGACATTTATCCAAATCAGGGTCCGTCAATAATTATGACCAGTAGCGGCTTAATATGTTTGGATTCGGTATCGTATGTAACAATGACCCTAACACTGCCTAACCCTCGGTTGTATTACTTAGCGGCACAGTGTCAGCACTTTAGAGGATGGGGTGATCGTGGACTAGTGGATATGACGGGTCGGATATTGCAGCATGCACTGGGAGGTAAAGAATTATTATGGATTCTTGAGGGGTCGGGCTCGCCCTTCATAGATAATCGTACTCATCTGGTTCGTATGATGAGGAAGGTGTGGGAGAAAGTTGTTAAACATCTGAGAGGGGTGATAGGAATCATGGACCTTACTCCTATATGGAATAACCGTATGGTGCCTGAGTTTCTGCATTTTAAGGACATAGCTAAGTTCTGGCAGGATAAGGGGGTAATTCGGATGGGGAAACTATTGGGGAATGGGGAACTTAAAGAGTTTGCTAAGTTGCAGGAGGAGTATAATTTACCGAATAATCGGTTCTACCAATTTTACCTACCACTAGCTTTGATGTTACTTTATCTACCACTAGCTTTGATGTTACTTCTATGCAACTTATAAAATGTGATTTGCCTTTTCAAATTCTGTATTTGTATTGGTACCGTGTGATGTCTATCTGTAACAATGTTACCTGGTTACAATCTTTGCTAATAAAAATGATCTGATTTTAAAAAAAAGTACAGACCGATGTGATTGGAATTTAATTCATTCATGAACAGTTTGAATTCCACTTCAGTGCCTGAACATAGAAGAAAAATGTCATCAATGAATCTGGACCAAAGTATGATATACTTGGTCCAGTAAACTAAAGAGTCAGAAAAGACGATGGTATCTTCCCACCAGCCCAGGAGTAGGTTAGCATAAGTGGCCCTCAAAGACAAAGCAGTTGTGGGTAAGAATAAAATTCAACAATTGAATCACAAAGTGATTATGTTCAGAGAGATCTTTGGATCTTGAGTCCAGGAAAAATTTGACAGCTGCCAGAAGTTTGTTATGTGGGATAGATGTGTATAGGTGCAGTGTGCCAGACCGACAGGGGAATTATATGTGAGGTCACGGTGAGAATAAAGGTAGTCTGAGGGAAACACAGTTCTGGTTACTCACGGTTAAGTCGTCCATGGGCAGGCTTGCATAAGTGATGAGGAGAACGGTACAGAAATTCTCTGGGGCACACTCTGGTGTAAGGGACAAAGGCCAGATGGTGGTTCGAGGTTCCCTTGGTGGTCTGTATTAATGTGCCTATGGCAAGGTCCCTTGTTGTCGTGATGCCAGTACCTTTTATGGTGGTACAACCATTTACTGTAGTGTTAACTGAGGAATTGGAGACTGAGACAAGGATGGTGCAATCCAACTTTTGAACTTTTACTGAACATTGGCTCAGGGCAGCAATTTATCATTCAGATATGTAAATATACAGCCTCTTTAAGATGGACAGAGGTAAAGCTGCAAGGGGTCCACTACACCCAGGTGTGATGTCAGTCTCTCAGGCTATTAATGATATAGGTTTTATGCTCACTGGTAGGTGACTTCAACGCTGGCCCCTGTTATTCCAGTGCGGGATAATAAGGCTGCCGGAGCCTGGTAAATCCTTCACTTTTAACTCCAAAGGTCCCGAGGTGCTTATAGCGATGGCCATAACACTTTGGGTCTATGTTCCTTTAGTTCTTTCTGGATTAATATCCTTTTCTGAAGCTAAACTTCTAGCTGATGTCCACTAACTCTTAGCAGAGTTCTGAACAGGATGTGGACCACTTCAGCTCAGGGCTGAAGACTGAAGACTAGGTCCGAGCTGGGCTATATATGGGATGTGTTGTCCCCCCCCAGTGGTAGGCTCAGTGTAATGTAATCTAACACACCTGTAGGCAGGGATTATGCACAAAGATGAACTACAGCATAAAACAGGTTATATAAAGCGTACAAAGCATAACACGACAACTTTTCAGTACCCATGTGGGTAGTGGGACACTGCATAGGGCCTCTACGTCAATAGAGGCCAACCATACATCCGATTCAATAGTGAACCCCTCCAAACGCTAGAGGATATCAGTGGTGTCCCTCAAATACGATGGTAAGGCCACAACAAAGGGGCGCAGCACTTGATCAATGTACAGTAATAGAAAATAATTTCATGCAGCACTTTAACCTTCCTTGGGTACCTTAGAGCACAACCTAAGCACAAGCCAAGGAAGGCTTGGTTTTAAGTAAGGAGGAATGTAACACCCCAGAGTGGTGTTAACACTTCTGCAACCTGCTACTGTCTTTATTGATCTAACCTCATGTCATCTTATAATTTTATTCCAGGTCCTCCACAATCTGCATCTATAATATTGTTTGCAACTGTTATGTTCACATATAATGTATCTGGTTCACCAGCAGGTGGCAAATATTACAGAGCTATCTTAGATAGAATGGAACTTTCCATTCCATTCTAACCCCCCTCTTTGGAGAAGTGGGCTAGTCCCACTTCCTGCAGGAAGGGTGGGGACCAGTTCTAGTTAGTCTAGTTTAACCCTTGCTCGGGGACAGGTGTGCAGGGGCATGTCTCTGCTGGACATGCCCACTCCAGCCAGAGCAGCTAAAGATCTGCTGGCCATGGAGGCCAAAGCTTAGATCCTCAGCAGCCAGGAGGAAAGTTCCCTGGCCTAATCTAGAGACGGACCATACAAAGAGAAGTGCAGCATACAAGAAGCCTGTCAGTACAGCAGAGCCAGAGAAAAGCAGAAGTAGCAGAGTCGAGTTTGCCTGCCAGTTTTAATGCTAAAGCCTGCTGGGTCCAAGACAAAGCCTGAACTCTGTTTTGGAAAAAACGTTTACTCAAGTAAAGCTGCTGTTCAACTACATACAAGGTCTGGACTTCATCTTTCTTTCAAATCCCTCAATTATTCCCCCTAATTATTGCTTCGGAGCCAAAACCTGGTGTCCAGCCGTATCCAGGTAGGAGTACAGTGACTCACATTAAGAGACATCTTAGGCCGCACTATACCTCTTGGCATTCCTACACCTGGGATGCACGTGCTATATATAGAGGGCCCTAGGGGGAGGCGCCCGTTGCACATGCACCAGGCCAGGGATGAGCATAAAACCAGCTAGGCCTAGAGCTGCTACGAGATTTTGCCTATTGTCGTACACCACCAGGCCAGGCTTCAAGCTCAGCGACACCAACCACTCATCGGTCTGTTGTTCCATGCCCGCCCACAGCTCCTGCACAGTGTGGGGTCTTTCCCACAAACATATGACTTTTAGAAGCTGTTGTTTCCCCCTGGCTGTGCTGAAGTTGGTGGTGCAGGTGTTCCGATGACGTGATGAGTAGGCGGTAAAAGAGGAACCGGAGGAGGAAGCGGAGTAGGAGGGGGAGGCAACCAGAAACGTCCAGTAATTCTCGGTGGCGGTAGGACATGCGCCGAACCACTGTCCGCCTCAGCCCCAGCCACCACTACATTTACCCAGTCAGCAGTTATGGAGATATAATGTACCTGCCTGTATTTACTGGTCTACGTGTCAGTGGTTATGTGCACCTTGCTACTCATGGCGTTGCGCAGCACACACCTGATTTTTTCTGCCACTTTTCCATGCAGGGCAGGGATGGCCCACCTAGAAAAGTAGTGGCGGCTGGGAACCACGTACCGTGGGACAGTGCTTTCATGACATTTTTTAAACTGTCTGTCTCCATCAGACGGAATGGCAGCATTTCAAAGGTCAGCAATTTTGAAATAATGGCATTCAGGGCCAGGGATCGCTGGTGGGTAGGGGGCACTTTCTCTCCAGTGTTTGGGGGATGGACAGCTAGACGCTTCCATGGGACAGTGTGGAGATGCTCGGTGAAGGTGGTCTTGCTGCCACATCCTCTGTTTGTGGGGTGACAGGTGCCACTCTCACTCCAGAGGGGGAAGAAGAGGCCGAGACCACAGCAGAAGAGGGAGCAGGAGAAGCCTCTGATCTTTTGTGGTTGTTGAGGTGTCTACTCCACTGTAGCTCATGTTTTGAGTATAGATGCCAGATCATGCAGGTGGTGCTCAAGTTTAGAACATTTACTCCTCGCTTCAGGCTCTAAGTGCACAGCATGCAAACTACCCGTTTTCATCAGCACACTGCTTGAAGAACTGCCATGTCAGAGAACTCCTTTGCGCTGGCTTTAGTGTGCTATGTCTCTTGGAGCGTTGGGCAGTAGCAGGCATACTGGCTGGGGGACGGCTGCTCTGCTTTTGTACCCTCTATCCTCTTTTACTGTGCGGCTGGCGTTGTGTGACCCCCACCACTTCCTCCAAACTGCACACTTCACTGGCTGGACCAGGATGCCATGTAAGGTCTAGGACCTCATCATCCTCCACATCATCTTCCACTCACTCCTCACCTTTGCCCTCCTGGTCAGTCTGCAAACTGCAGAAAGCCCCAGCAGTTGACACTTGTGTTTCGTCATCGTCATCAGAGACATGCTGCGGTGGTTCTCCCACGTCCTCATCCTCAAACATAAGTGGTTGGGCATCAGTGCACTCAATCTCTGTCACTTATAGGGCAGGGCTAGGAGGATGGCCCATGAAAAATCCGCCACATCATCAAAAACCATAAGTGACTGCTGCGTGACTTGGGGCTCAGACTGCTTGGCTGATGTGCAAGAGGTTGAGGTGGAAGACAGATACGTGTGGGCTGCCGGTGCCAACTCTGCGCTTTCAGCAGTGGACCGGGTGGAAGACAATTTGAAGGCACTGTTAGCCATCCAATCTACCACCTCTACTTGTTCTGGCCTCACATTCTTAGATTGGTATTTGAGCCTACAAAATGACGCAGAACGTCCTATCGCCTGCGTGCACCAGAGGAAGGTGTTTCATTTAAGCGTGTAGCTGGCACAGATCGACAATGTCCTCTCCCTGCAGCAGGAGCTCCACCACGAGAAAGACATTGATTTTGTCCTCCGTCTGATCCAAGGGCACTGGCCACGTCTTGACCCAAGTAAGTTGAACCATCTACTTAAAGACTTCAGGAGGTCGCTGTGTCAGGGACACAGGAGATACGGCTCAGGGAGCCTTATAAAGTGGCTGCACGGACTCCGGGAGTCCAAGCAGAAAGAACCACTAAAGATAAAAGTGCACTTAAAACTAAAAGATACTGTTCAGGGAACAGAAGGTTACAAGCTTGGATTAACTCTTATATACATAGTATAAATGTCTTAGAAGTAATAAGATTATCTGTCTGAGATACTGACCGGGTGGTAAGTGTACGGTCACATCCCACTGTTAATTCATCATGTTTTTACTACTACGAATGTGTAAATTGTTTATGTTGTGGAGAATCATTAGACTTATATGGGGGGGCAGGGATCCAAGACAGATTTCCCCAAACCAGGAGTCATTACAATTCCTGGATACGATGGTATATGTGAATAATAACAAATTAGAGACAGATCTATTTATTAAAACTACAGATCGCAATAGTTTGTTGCACTATCAGAGTGCACACCCTAAAAGAACTAAAGAGTCCCTCCCATACAGTCAATTTCTGAGGGTAAAGAGGATAGTCTCAGAGGAAGCCAGATTGAAAGGGAGATTAGTAAATATGGCCAAGAAATTTGAAGAGAGAAGATATCCTAAAAAACTGATAGAGAAACAATTGAATGAAGTGGAAGAAAAGAATAGAGAACAACTACTTAAAGGAGGTCAGGCTAAAGAAAAACAAGTAAAGAGGATACCATTTGTGTCTAAATTTTCAGAGGCGAGTGGGGATATTGCAAACATTCTCAGAAGTAATTGGCAGATTTTGACGAAGTCGTTTCCAGATATAGATGAGTTTAAGAATCCGCCCCTTATGTCTTACAGTCGTCCCAGAAGTCTGGGTGATATACTGATAAGAACCGACACAAAAACCAAAGTTACGCCCTAAAAGAAGGGATGTTACCCCTGTTTGGGCTGCTGCAATTGTGGGAGCCTAATCAAGGGTAGCTCCTTCTGTCATCCTAGAACAGGTAGAAAATATGAAATAGAGGAGTTTTTCACATGTGCATCAGATTTTGTTATCTATGTTATTCAATGCCCGTGTGGACTCCTCTATGTGGGGGAGACCACACAGGCATGTAAAAACAGGATTAACCAGCACCGCTATAATATATGTAAACTTATGGCAAAAAATGAAACAGAGAGATTTGTGGAAACAGAATTACCAGTCCCAGAGCACTTTGTGAGATGTCGCCACAACATCGCACAAATGAGGTTCAGAATAATTGACGGAGTACTGCCCTTGAGGAGAGGGGTGATAGAGAAAGAATTTTGAAAAGGAAGGAGCTCAAATGGATCTTTGAGTTAGATACACTGGAACCGAAAGGGTTAAATAGGGAGTTCAAAGTGGGTACATTGTATTGAAACAGTAAGGATATGTGCTCTATATGTATAACCTTAAGTAATGTTGCCCGGCTAATAGCCGTGAAGTTATTAATTTCGTGTCCTTCTTTCCTATTTTTCGCACTAGGAGGAGCAACATTCGAGACCCTATACAGAAATGTACCATGGGAGGATGGACTTTGTGGTGGAGGCACGGGTACTGTACACCACTAACTGTACAAGCGGGGGATTCTTGATTGCAGTAAACTTGGGGCCACCCATGTTCTGGTAATGAGCAATAGGGTGTGTGTTCTGTAAAAATGTGATTGGTATTGGAAGCTTATTAGGTTACATGGTTATATAGGCATTAAAATGCACTGTTACTACTTTCCAAATATATTCGCCAGAGGTGGGAAATATTTAAGATTTTACATAATATAGGACCTTTGTTGTCCTTGTGAAATGTTATGAGTAATGGTTTGTTTACTCTTTAAAGTCTTTATTTGATAATTGAATGCTCGCTTTGATTTGGCGATCTTTTGTTTACCATCCGTGGCGAATCTCTTGGTATTTAAGTATAGGATGCTTTACAGATGACATAAGGGCGAGGCCTAAATTGTTCTTTAATGTCAATTTTGGTGACTATTATTGCCATTAGTGTTAGAATATACAATACTCTGCGGGAATGATAATGTATGGGTAGGACTCCAGGTTTGGCTGCATTCAATGTATCCCACTATGTTTGATGAAACTTTGTTGAAATATATTGGATAAATGTACAGTATACTCCGTGAACCCCCACAGAACCATCCTCCAATTAATAATATAATTGGAACACCATCGTAAAACCTTTAAATCGCGATATTTTGAAATTCTCCGGTCATGTGACCAGTCACATGATGACGCGCCTCCTCCCGCTCTTGATGCTGTCGCGGAAGTCAGAGAGGAAAGTGACGTCAGTGGCACGCACACGTGGAACGCACACGTGATGCATAGAGGTCATCTGACAACAACGCACAGTGAGTGGCTGAATTGTAATGACGTACACAGTTCCGGACATGCGCAGTGGCAAGGAGTAACGCCGAGTGACAATTCGGCGATTATTGAAGCGATTGAAGGTGGAACTTATGGTGATCCAGTGCTGAATATGTAAGTGTGCTACAATGTATTGGGATAAGTGAAAATTTTGGTTTTAGGACACGTTTTAAAGTGTTAATTAAGTGATGAATGTGGGGACCAATCAGAAGAGATTGGGGGTTATTTAAAGGCACTATGTGATTGTATGGTTGAGCTTGATAAAGACCTTCGGGTTGAAACGTTGCTGTCGTTTTTTGGTGGAATAAAAGAAGATTATTGAGGATTAGGGAGTGCTGGTATTCTTTCCACGTTTTGCTGCATGAATCTGAGTCCCTGAGGCCGGAGACTAACAATACAAGCACCGCCACGAATTGGAAGTCTGCTAGTGAGCAGTGAGTAGTGCTACCCACCCGTATACTTTTCTATTTGCACTCAATCTCTGTCACTTATAGGGCAGGGCTAGGAGGATGGCCCATGAAAAATCCGCCACATCATCAAAAACCATAAGTGACTGCTGCGTGACTTGGGGCTCAGACTGCTTGGCTGATGTGCAAGAGGTTGAGGTGGAAGACAGATACGTGTGGGCTGCCGGTGCCAACTCTGCGCTTTCAGCAGTGGACCGGGTGGAAGACAATTTGAAGGCACTGTTAGCCATCCAATCTACCACCTCTACTTGTTCTGGCCTCACATTCTTAGATTGGTATTTGAGCCTACAAAATGACGCAGAACGTCCTATCGCCTGCGTGCACCAGAGGAAGGTGTTTCATTTAAGCGTGTAGCTGGCACAGATCGACAATGTCCTCTCCCTGCAGCAGGAGCTCCACCACGAGAAAGACATTGATTTTGTCCTCCGTCTGATCCAAGGGCACTGGCCACGTCTTGACCCAAGTAAGTTGAACCATCTACTTAAAGACTTCAGGAGGTCGCTGTGTCAGGGACACAGGAGATACGGCTCAGGGAGCCTTATAAAGTGGCTGCACGGACTCCGGGAGTCCAAGCAGAAAGAACCACTAAAGATAAAAGTGCACTTAAAACTAAAAGATACTGTTCAGGGAACAGAAGGTTACAAGCTTGGATTAACTCTTATATACATAGTATAAATGTCTTAGAAGTAATAAGATTATCTGTCTGAGATACTGACCGGGTGGTAAGTGTACGGTCACATCCCACTGTTAATTCATCATGTTTTTACTACTACGAATGTGTAAATTGTTTATGTTGTGGAGAATCATTAGACTTATATGGGGGGGCAGGGATCCAAGACAGATTTCCCCAAACCAGAACCAGGAGAAACGTGTAAGGTATTTATAGCTAGTGTCAGACCAACAAACTATTACCTGATCAACCCATGGGTAGATAATTTAGCAGGCTGGACTGAGGCAATGGATGCTGCAGATCCATTCCCCAGGGACGGTGACAATAGTATTTATCATATGGATATGGTCAAAGGACTATGTCTAGATGATAAGACAGCCTGGCCGCATTGTGATGCGGATCCTTTCTGGGACATGGATTACATGTCCAGGGGAGGTGAACAGTGGCTAGAAATAGCCCCCCATTGGTATGATGCAGGTAATAAGAAAAGGAACAAGAATCCAAAAGGTCTCAAAGATGATAGGACTCTACCTGAAATAGAACAGGAGGTGGGAACAAAGAAAAGAAGTCAGAAACCCCCTCCATCCTACAGGTCAACAGCCCTGACCTCGAAAATGGACAAAGTGAGGTACTAACGGGAGCAGACAGCTCTGATCTCCACCAGGATGCACTCCCTCAATCCTGGGAAATAGCACAGATGGTCCATTCTGACTATGGGGCTACTAATGATCTTATTAAAAACAGAAATACCCTCTTGTAGCAAAGACCCCTCACCCTGGGGCTGGTATACACACATATCCAGGAAATTACACATGGTACACAGGTGGAAACACAGGTAGACAGCAGGGAAATTTTACTAAAGGGTATTGTGCCAATTATAGTACTACCAATCAATCACTCAACTCAAAATCAGGTATGTACTGGATATGTGGAGATAGAAAGATAAGATCCAGATTAGAAGGAAATTGGCAAGGGAAATTGGCAAGGGGAATGTGCCTTAGCCAAAGCTATCATGAACATGCATATCTTTGAAGAGTCGGAACTCCTCAAGGAAAAGGTAAACTTAAGGGCGAAAAACTGACACTTAAATCGAGCTTTGACCCACATGTGTACATAGACGCTATAGGGGTCCCAAGAGGGGTCCCCGATGAATTCAAGGCCAGGGATCAAGTAGCCGCTGGTTTTGAATCCATCATCTCTATTATCACTGTAAATAAAAATGTAGATTGGATTAATTATATCTACTATAATCAACAAAGGTTTGTTTACTATACAAGAGATGCTTTACAAGGGGTAGCGGATCAATTGCAGGCTGATTCTATTATGACATTCCAGAATAGGATGGTGCTAGACATGATACTGGCAGAAAAAGGTGGTGCGTGTAAGGTGCTGGTTCATCCCACCTCATGTTGCACTTTCATCTCCAATAATACTGGTCCAAATGGTAAGGTGACAGTAGCCATACAAAAATTAGAAGACTTGTCAGGTGAATTAAAACAAAATTCAGGATTGAACAATCCATGGGACCAGTACTTTGGATGCTTTAGTAACTGGAAACGGGCAATTGTGCAAATAGGCCTCATGATTCTTATTGCTATTATAATGATAGCTGTAGTTGCTTTGTGTGTCATACCCTGTGTAAAGAAAATGCTTATTAAGGGCATGACCAATATGTCCTTTTATGAGGCTTTACCCTCCGATTCAGATGCCCATCGGGAATAGTTGGCGGTGTATAGAGAAAAGAAGAAAAAGAACCATATTATATGAAAATTAAATGGTTCTAAGAGGGGATTGAAGGGTTAACACTGTAAGCTATGCGTCTGAGGCCTTGAGCTGTGGATGTTCTGGCTGCATCCCGTTATTTTCATCTTGTTCCTCACTTCTAAGAAATGTAGCAAAGGTCAATATCTTTGTAACAGTAACTTTTCTTATAGTACGTGTGTCTTCATCTTATTGGTTGTTGATTCCCCCGTCCCCCTTGCTATATATATGTTACCCCACCCTCAGTAAAGGTAGAGTATTTCTCAGTGATACCTGTGTCTGTCGTTTATTTGCTGCTGAGAAATATATCTCCTGGTACCAGTAAGACTTAACGCAAGCTGACCACTGGAGTCCGGTACCAGGGGTACCTAGCGAAGGGTCCAAATAGATCAAGTGCTCATAAACGTCCAAAAAAATCATCACCACACAGAAAAAAAATGTGACCCATCTGTGGTGGAGGGAGGGGCTGTCAAGGTGTCTCATGTCTCCCCTATTACTTATCATCACCTCTCCACCAGCCCCTAGAGATGACTGCAAACAGAATGATGTCAAATGTAAGAAATCTGCACAAAATAAAACAGAAATCCAAAATGTACAACAAAAATGCCCCCCTGACCCCGTCCCTTCTGGCCCCCCTGGACCGGATGATGACTGCATTCTGTGCTCAGTAAAACTGCAGCAATTTCTTTTTAATCAGATTTTTCTTTCTCTTTCATGTGCAAGAAAACGATGCTGAAGACGAAGAGGCCGAACATCATGGAGAAGGCACTGGCGTAGTATGGGAAAGCTGAGGGAATGAATCGCTCATACTGGGTGTGCTGGAGAGGCCGTACAGACACTTGTGTGGTGGAGTAGAGGTGAGTATACCCTAATTTGTTATAATCTACTTTGAACTGGAACACGCCGAACACATCTGGAAGCGTGAACTGCACGCTGTATTTTCCACCGTTCTTCTTCAGGAAGGTCCGGACAAATGGATCAATGCGTATAAATTCCAGCTGAATGTCGTCACCATTGAAGGGGATCCATTTCCCATCAGAAAGCTTCTCAATCACTATGTTGTACTTCACAAGGTCAGTGATTGTATAAGCGCTGGGCGGTTGAGTTTCTCCAACGCGGTGGTGAGACACAGCTCCGACCCTCAGCACGCCCTCCTCCTTAAACACCCATCGTGATAGGGCAACTGCCAGCTCATAGTTTCTGGTCTTTGAGTATCTGGTGGAGCCGGGAGCAGATTTCTGCACAGCAGAGTTAAAGAAAGCATCACTGAAGAAATCAAGGGAGCCACTAAGGACCACGCGGGCGTTGTTCCTGGCCTGGAGCCCTGCAATCAGGTCTGTTTTGTTTATACAGGAGTGATGTCTACAGATGGTCAAGTCTCCCAAGAGTTAAAGTCTAAGAATAATAGTCAAATTTAGTAACTTGAGTGTCAATAAGTATTGGTATATGAAAGAAGTATGAAAATACAAGAGTATAATGAAATATGATATATTAATCTATTACATAATTGTATGAAGCAATCATCTTATCAGGATATATGAGTATGACATACATGAACTACATGGTAATCATGAAGTTACTATAAGTGTTATCTGAGATATTGTATTCCAGAGAGATTCCAAATATGGAAGGAGTTAATCCTGGATCAGTGATAAGAATGGAAACTCATTAATGGTCATGATTAACTATAAGGGTCAACTATATTGGAAAGCATATCCAGCTATGGGGATTATGTTAATATATATTTGTTGGTTTTGTAAACAAAAGTCTATATTTACAGTTATATTTTAAGGAAGAAGAATACAATGATATTTAATAGAGTAATATGTCATATATTATGCAAAATATTTCTTTATTAAAAAGGTAAGATTTGGTTTTATTATGCAAAGATATATTTTGTGTGATCAATTAATCAATATAATTTTTATTAAAAGAATTCCACAAACATAAACAAAGATACATGACTGAAGGAATAAAGATAAAAGAGGTTACACTTAAATAAAGGAGTTTGTATTAGGATAATATCTTCAATAATATATAAACATTTATATTATGTTGAAATTTAATATGGTAATAAATTAATAGTATGGTACACTGTGATACTATAGGTGAGGTATAATCACCAACTTTGGTAGAGTAATAGGAAAGAAGAAGATAGCTTTAATCAAATTACTAAAGTCCATAAGAAATGTAATGTTTTCTAGAGAAGTCTATAAATATAAAGACTCCCCGGAAAAGACTTGGAGGTAAAGAAATCTGTGTTATATTCTGGGAAAGGTGTGAAGATAGAGGGCGTGGAGAGTGACCCAAGACAAGGGTGAAAAGTCCCTGACACACACCTGTCCTAGACATCTCCAAAGGTAAATTTCATAGCAAGAAAGTTCTGTCGACACAGAAAAGAGGTCTGTGACAGAAGGACTGGCATCCAAAATGGAGAACTGAGCTCAAAGAGAGAAAGTGCTGTAGAGCTTAAGTAAATAATTTAGAGTTAGAATTAGCTAGGTTTCCAGAAAGTGATTTATTTTAGCGTGTATGGGCCTAGGATGTTTGTTTTTTTCTGAAAAAAGCTATTTCATTGGATTGCCATAAACACCTCTGTGAAGTTCAGGAATCCGCTACTTGTGATATTAAAACAAAATGCTTTGTTAAAAGACTAAGTTCATTTCACTTGATTGTTAATAATCATAATGACAGCGTGAAAACCTTCAGATGGAGCTGAATGGACAGTTACTCCAAATTTAACCATGTTATAACTGGTGAGAAAGAAGTGGAGTGACAAAGACATCATAGCTGTTCAGATTGAGTTAAATGACACTTCTGAAGAAGACCAAGGAATTCCTGATGGTATGTAAGTCAAAATCTGTGTCCAGGAAAGCTATATCACCACAAGTCGTAAAAAGTGATAGATCTTGTATATTAACATCATTGAGATAATATGATACAATTCAATTTAAGGAGTGCACATCATCTACATACAGTTCAATCAAACAATCTATCATAGACTTTATGTGAGTTAAATTATAAGATGAATAAATGAAACTAAAGTATCAAGACCATGACAAGAGCAGAGGATGATGAAGAGAAGAAGATGCCTAGTAGATATTATTAGTTCTTTAATCTATTTCATTGGTATTTAATCATAGTTTAGCATATGTTCAGCAAATATTATTATTTTGTTGTGAAATTCAAAAAGTGAAACTAATATATACATTCAATACACACCGACTGATCTATTTCAAGTGTTTATATCTTTCAGTGTGGATGATTATGGCTTACAGCTAATGAAAACCCAAAAGTTGGTATCTCAGAAAATTTGAATATTGTGGACTTATGGTATCACACTATAATCAGATAATCAACACAAAACACCTGCATGGGTTTCAGAAGCCTTTAACCCCATAAGGACATGGCCCCATTTCACCTTAAGGACCAGGCCATTTTTTGAAAATCTGACCAGTGTCACTTTATGTGGTGATAACTTTAAAACGCTATTACTTATCCTGGCCATTCTGAGATTGTTTTATCGTCACATATTGTACTTCATGACACTGGTAAAATGGAGTCAAATAAATGTATTTTTATTTATAAAAAAATACCAAATTTACCAAAAATTTTGAAAAATTTGCACTTTTCCAAGTTTCAATTTCTCTATTTCTATAATACATAGAAAAACCGCCAAAAAAGTTATTAATTTACATTCCCCATATGTCTACTTCATGTATGGATCATTTTGAGAATGACATTTTATTTTTTGGGGACGTTACAAGGCTTAGAAGTTTAGAAGCAAATCTTGAAATTTTCTGAAATTTTTAAAAATCCACTTTTTAGGGACCAGTTCAGGTTTGAAATCAGTTTGTGAAGCTTACATAATAGAAACCACCCAAAAATGACCCCATTCTAGAAACTATACCCCTCAAGGCATTCAAAACAGACTTTAAAAATGTTGTTAACCCTTTAGGTGTTCCACAAGAGTTAATAGAATATGGAGAAAAAATTTAAGAATTTTAATTTTTTTTTGAGAATTTTCCATTTTAATCCATTTTTTCAAGTCATCAGGCAAGGGTTAGCAGCCAAACAAAACTCAATGTTTATTGCCCTGATTCTGTAGTTTATATAAACACCCTATGTGTGGTCGTAAACTACTGTACCAGCACACGGCAGGGCGTAGAGGGAAAGGGGCGCCATGTGGTTTTTGGAAGGCAGATTTTGCCGGACTGGTTTTTAGACACTATGTCCCATTTGAAGCCCCCCTAGAGTAGAAACTCCAAAAAACTGACTCCATCTAAGAAACTACACCCCTCAAGGTATTCAAAACTGATTTTACAAACTTTGTTAACCCTTTAGGTGTTCCACAAGAGTTAATGGAAAATGGAGACAAAATTTCAGAATTTCGATTTTTTTGGAACATTTTCCATTTTAATCCATTTTTTCAAGTCACCAGGCAAGGGATAGCAGCCAAACAAAACTTAATATTTATTGCCCTGATTCTGTAGTTTATATAAACACCCCATGTGTGGTCGTAAACTACTGTACAGGCACACGGCAGGGCATAGATGGAAAGGAACGCCATGTGGTTTTTGGAAGGCAGATTTTGCCGGACTGGTTTTTAGACACTATGTCCCATTTGAAGCCTCCCTATTGCACCCCTAGAGTAGAAACTCTTAAAAACTGACTCCATCTAAGAAACGACAACCCTCAAGGAATTCAAATTCACTGATTTTACAAACTTTTTTAACCCTTCAGGCGTTCCACAAGAGTAGAAACTCCCAAAAAATAACCCCATTTTGGAAACTACAGGATAAGGTGGCAATTTTCTTGGTACTATTTTAGGGTAAATATGATTTTTGGTTGCTCTATATTACACTTCTGTTGAGGCAAGGTAACAAAAAATAGAAATTCTGAAATTTCACCTCCATTTGCCAATAACTCTTGTGGAACACCCACAGGTTAACAAAGTTTGCAAAATCAGCTTTAAATACCTTGAGGGGTGTAGTTTCTTCGATCGAGTCACTTTTATGGAGTTTCTACTCTAGGGGTGCATCGGGGGGGCTTCAAATAGGACATGGTGTCAAATAACCAGTCCAGCAAAATCCGCCTTCCAAAAACCATATGGCGTTCCCTTCCTTCTGCGCCCTGCTGTTTGTCCATACAGCAGTTTACAACCACATATGGGGTGTTTCTGCAAACTACAGAAACAGGGCAATAAATATTGAGCTTTGTTTGGCTGTTAATCCTTGCTTTGTTACTGGAAAAATGGATTAAAATAGAATTTTTTTTAAAAAAATTGCTGTTTTTGGATCGTTTTTATTTTTTGATATTTACATAGTTGATCTGACAGGTTAGATCATGTGCTATTTCTATAGAGCAGGTTGGTACGGACGTGACAATACGAAATATGACTACTTTTTGGGAATTTTCGTTTCAGTTTTTCATACTAAAGAATTTGTGAAAAAAATGATTTTTTAGTGTCTCCCTATTCTGAAAGCCATATATTTTTTTTTGGCGACAGTCTTATATAGGGGCTAATTTTTTGCGGGATGAGATGGCGTTTTGATTGGCACTATATTGGGGTGTAAATGACATTTTGGTCCCTTGCTATTAAACTTTTTGTGATGTAAGGTGACAAAAATGGCTTTTGACACAGTATTTATATATTTTTTTTTTTTGCTGTGTTCAACTGAGGGGTTATTTCATGTGTTATTTTTATAGACCAGGTTGCTACGGACACGGCAATACATAATATGTATACTTTTTATTTATTTAAGTTTTACACAATAATATAATTTTTGAAACAAAAAAAAAAATCAAGTTTTAATATCTCCATAGTCTGAGAGTCATATTTATTTATTTTTTTGGGCTATTGTCCTATGTAGAGTATTATTTTTTGCGGGAGGAGGTTACTGATTGATTGGGATTATTTTGGGGTTCATATAAGTTTTTGATCGCTTGCTATTACACTTTTTGTGATGTGAGTTGACAAAAAAAAATTTTTTACACTATTTTTATTTAATTTTTTTTACGGTATTTACCTGAGGGGTTAGATCATTGGATATTTTTTAGAGCAGGTTTTTACGGACGCGGCGATACCTAATATGTATACTTTTTTTTTTCTTTTACTTTAACACAATAACAGCATTTTAGAAAAAAAAAATCATGTTTTAATGTCTGCATTGTCTGAGAGCCATATTTTTTTTATTTTTTTGGGCAATTGTCCTATGTAGGGGCTCATTTTTTGCGGGATGAGATGGCGGTTTGATTGATACTATTTTGGGAGGCATGCGCCTTTTTGATTTCTTTGTATTACACTTTTTGTGATGTAAGGTGACAAAAAATGCCTTTTTTTATGGTGTTCATCTGAGGGGTCAGGTCATGTGATATTTTTATAGAGCAAGTTTTTACAGACGCGGCAATACCTAATATATGTGTAGTGTATTTTATTTTTTTAATTTTATTCAGTGATTTGTGTTTTATTTTTACTTTTCTTTTTTAAATTTTTTTGGGACCCAGACCCACTTCTGTCTGATCAGAGTTACATGATCATGGCAAGCAGGATGCCTCTGAAAGCGTCCCGCTGCCATGGTAACCATAACCCGCTGCCAGAACTGAGCAGCAGGTGACGGGGAGGGAGGGGAGCTCCCTCCCTCTGCGATGACATCCTGTCAGGGGGCTGCAAAGGCACAGCAGCCCCCCAATGGGAAAGGGAGGGAGCTCCCTCCCTGTTAACCCCTTCCATACCGCAGTCCGTACGGACCGCGGTATGGAAGGGGATAAACGGCTGGCATTTGAACAAGCACAGATGCCAGCCATTTCTATCATAGTGTCAGCAATGTGCTGACACTGTAATAGAACCACTAGCCGCCAACGATGTTACAGAGGATCGATCGCCGATACGGGGGGGGGTCACAGGACCCCCCTCAGCATTAGAACATGGAACTATGTCAGCAGGAACCATGTTGCTATCACACCCGGATCGGGCGCAATAGCAATTAATGCACAGGACGTACTGGTGCATCCTGTGTCCTTAAGGATTCGGACATCAGGACGTACCGTTACGTCCTTAAGAGGTTAAATTGTCCCTCCGGTTCATAAGGCAACACAATCATGGGGAAGACTGCTGACTCGGCAGTTGTCCAGAAGACAGTCATTGATACACTCCACATGGAGGGTAAGCCACAAAAGGTCACTGCTAAAGAAATTGTAGAGTACTATAGCCAAGCATATTAATGTAAAGTGGAGTGTAAAAAAAATAAGTATGGTAGAAAAAGGTGCACAAGCAACAGGGATAACCGCAGCCTTGAAAGGATTGTCAAGAAAACGCCATTAAAAAATTTGAGGGAGATTCACAAGGAGTAGTCAGTACTTCAAGAGCCACCACACACAGACATATCCAGGGATGGGCTATAACTGTCGCATTCCTTGTGTCAAGTCACTCATGACCCAGAGACAACGTCTAAAGTGTCTTACCTGGACTAAGAGGAAAAAGGATTGAGATGACCTAAAATATATATATATATATATATATATATATATGTACAACCAGGGCTTTTTTTCTGGCGGAACGCACCGGACGGCGTTCCGCCACCTACCATGCTTTCATTTTGACATCGCAGGCTGCGATGTATCAGCGGGGGGGGACTGGGAGGAGGAGCTGGGGGCCAGCCATTACACAGCAGTGCTTGCCCTCACTACTCCCATCATACACGGCACTACCTGCCCTCACTACTCCCATCATACCCAGCACTACCTACTCGACAACTCCCATCATACCCAGCACTACCTGCCCTCACCACTTCCATCATACCCAGCACTACCTGCATTACAAATCTGCATTACTAAATTTACTAAATTGCTCCTTACTAAAGTGTCTTTATGGTTTCTAACTGTATATTATATCATAACCAGGGCTTTTTTTCTGGCAGAATGCACTGGAACGGCGTTCCGCCACCTACAATATATTGAATGTTATACTACAGAGGGGGCAGCATGAATCATTATTAATTGAATTACACATTTTATAACTGTACTGGAGCGGCAATGGGGGGGTCTGTGGATGGCACTGTTATGGGGTGGGGGGGTCTGTGGATGGCACTGTTATAGGATGGAGGATCTGTGGATGCCATCCACAGATCCTCCACCATAACAGTGCCACCCCCATCTGGGGGGTTTCTTTGCTGGGCTGGACTTTTATAGCCCCCCCAAATTTTACTTGCATCCATGTTCTCTAAAGGGGCGGTTTTTGGGGGCAGGTATGGGCGTGGCCAGGGGAGGGGGGTGAGTTCCACCACCTTTTCTCTGAGTAAAAAGCCCTGTGTACAGCTATGGGAAAAATTACGTCTACTCCAAACTCTTCTTAAATCAGCATCTCTCACAAGCACACCTCATTCTACTTATTAAGGTGCTGATTAGAGGATCACCTAAACCAAATCTTATTTAAAGGGTTTCTGTCACTAGAAATGTGCCTCCTAAGCTGTCTGACATAAGCTATGGGCTAATGTCAGACTAACCTAATAATGTAAATGCTCTGTGTCCCACCTACAGCCACGCCCCTCTTCTTCTGATTGACAGTGTCGGGCAGCGCAGCTCTCCTGCCTCCGGCCCTGTCTTCATGCCGCCATCCTGCGCCTGCACCGTCCGCTTGTGTATTCGGCGCAGGCACAGTGAGCTGAAGACTCTGGCACCTGCTGTCCTCAGCTCACTGCGCCTGCACCGAATACACAAGCGGACAGCGCAGGCCTGGAATTTCGGCATGAAGACAGGGCCGGAGGCAGGAGAGCTGCGCTGCCCAGCACTGTCAATCAGAAGATGAGGGGCGTGGCTGTAGGTGGGACACAGAGCCTCCAGGGGCAGGGGCAACTCCTTCTTGCTCCTAAAGGCTAATTTGCATATGATATAAAATCGTTTTTTAGAGTTATTACAGGTCAGAGAGGCATTAGATTTACATTATTAGGTTAGTCTGACATTAGCCCATAGCTTATGTCAGAAAGCTTAGGAGGCACATTTCTAGTGACAGAAACCCTTTAAGCAGCAATAGCATAAAAAAACACTTTTGTGGTCATGACTAGAAATGAGTGAATCATGCTTCATGGTAACGAATCGCATTTTTTCCTAAAATGAATGCAGCACATGTTAGAACATGGAGCTAGGAACTCTAGGAATGAGGGATCACCCACAATGCCATGCATGCAGCCAATCAGCAGCCAGCCCCTATGATGTCACAGCCCTATAAATAGCCTCAGCCATCTTGGTTGCTGCCATTTTCCAGCGTACTTAGTGCAGGGAGAGATGTGACAGGCACTAGGGACAGTGTTAGGAAATACATTATTTTGCTGAAAAAATTGATTTACAAGTTCAGATAAAGATCATTCAAAGTGTAGAGAAAGGATAGGAAGGCATTATCCACACTGTAGGGAGAGCAGGGACCAAAAGGAGAGTGAAAAGCCTGGGTAAAAGAAACGATTCTGTTACACCTTGCTGCACTAACTGGGGATTCAAATTGTTGTTATACTGCTGCTTTTAGGTTTGCACTATATGATAGCTCAGTAATTCCAGCAAACCTTGCTTGTTATTGGGGTGCAAGTGCTGTGTGATACAGCCATTTATAGGGTGTATTAATAGGTAATACACAAACGTTTTATTAGCCGTTCTGTGGTGAAGTTACATTGTACTACAGCCATTTTTGGGGTGTATGAATAGAAAAAAATGTGCGTCTTATTTGCCATTCTGCGGTGAAGTTACATTGTACTACAGACATTTTTGGGGTGTATTAATAGGAAAAAAAGTATGTGTTATTAGCTGTTGTGCGGTTAAGTTACATTGTACTACAGCCATTTTTGGGGTGTAAGAATAGGAAAAAAAAGTACGTCTTATTAGCCGTTCTGCGGTGAATTTACATTTCACTATAGCCATTTATGACGATGACGCACATAGGCAGCGACTAACTGACTACATAGGATGTCTCAATAGTTCAGTTTGTCATTCCTCTCCCTTCAGTTTGTGGGTGGAAAAAGGGTAGCGAGGGTCTAACATGGTGGAGAGCCAGTAGTTATGGCTCTGCTGAATGGAACTGGGCATGCATCGGGCCATTTGCGCAAGTGACTCGAAGGGAGTCCCTGCCTTCATCTCCACTGCATACTGCAACGGTGTGCCTGCATCATCTGCCTCGTCTTTCTCATCACCCTGTAGCTCCTCCAGCTGCTACTCTCTTGTCACCTGTGTAGAAAAAACACCAATTTCTGTACACATTGCTTGTGCTCAAATGTCCTCCTCCTCCTCTAGCTCAGCCCCCACAGGAGAACTCGCCTGTCCACCAAAAATGTGGAGAAACTGACCTTTGTGATGATGAATCAAGGGTCGATCAGCCGCCACCCACCAGATGCCACACACCTGCTGTCAGGTGCTCTTACTGCCACCCACCATCTTCAGCTGGTACTGGTATTGCCCCCCACCTCCCCACTCTGTCACTGGGACACTCTGTGTCTCCTCATGCTGTGGCCACCTCACCACTCTGTGGTCTCCTCATGCTGCTGCCACCTCACCACTCTGTCACTTGGCCACTCTTTGGTCTCCTCATGCTGCTGTTACCTCACCACTCTATCAATGGGCCACTCTGTGGTCACCTCATGCTGCTGCCAAATTAACACTGTGTCACTGGGCCACTCTGTGGTCTCCTCATGCTGCTTCCATCTCAACACTCTGTGGTCTCCTCATGCTGCAGCCACCTCGCCACTCTGTAGTAGTCTCTTCATGCTGCGCCCATCTCGCAACTCTGTAGTCTCTTCATGCTGCTGCCACCTCGCCACTCTGTAGTAGTCTCTTCATGCTGCTGCCATCTCGCCACTCTGTAGTCTCCTCATGCTGCTGCCAACCCACCACTCTGTCACTGGGCCACTCTGTGGTCTCCTTATGCTGCTGCCACCTCAACACTCTATCAATGGGCCACTCTGTGGTCTCCTAATGCTGCTGCCACATTAACACTGTGTCACTGGGCCACTCTGTGGTCTCCTCATGCTGCTTCCATCTCAACACTCTGTGGTCTCCTCATGCTGCTGCCACCTCGCCACTCTGTAGTAGTCTCTTCATGCTGCTGCCATCTCGCCACTCTGTAGTCTCTTCATGCTGCTTACACCTCGCCACTCTGTGGTCTCCTCACGCTGCTGTCACCTCCCCACTCTGTGGTCTCCTCATGCTGCTGCCACCTCACCACCCTGTCACCAGGCCACTCTGTGGTCTTCTCATGCTGCTGCCACCTCAACACTCTGTGGTCTCCTCATGCTGCTACCACCTCACTATTCTGTGGTCTCCTTATGCTGTTGCCACCTCACCACTCTGCGGTCTCCTCATTCTGCTGCCACATATACAATCTGTGGTCTCCTCAGGCTGCTGCCACATGAACACTCTGTGGTCTCCTCATGCTGCTGCCACCTCAACACTATGTTGTCTCCTCAAGCTGCTGCCAACTCAACACTCTGTGGTCACCTCATGCTGCTGCCACATCAACACTGTCACTGCACCACTCTGTCATCTCCTCATGCTGTTGCTACCTTACCACACTGTGGTCTCCTCATGTTGCTGCCACCTCACCACTCTGTCACTTGGCCACTCTTTGGTCTCCTCATGCTGCTGTTATCTCACCACTCTATCAATGGGCCACTCTGTGGTCACCTCATGCTGCTGCCACATTAACACTGTGTCACTGGGCCACTCTGTGGTCTCCTCATGCTGCTTCCATCTCAACACTCTGTGGTCTCCTCATGCTGCAGCCACCTCGCCACTCTGTAGTAGTCTCTTCATGCTGCTGCCATCTCGCCACTCTGTAGTCTCTTCATGCTGCTGCCACCTCGCCACTCTGTAGTAGTCTCTTCATGCTGCCATCTCGCCACTCTGTAGTCTCCTCATGCTGCTGCCAACCCACCACTCTGTCACTGGGCCACTCTGTGGTCTCCTTATGCTACTGCCACCTCAGCACTCTATCAATGGGCCACTCTGTGGTCTCCTCAAGCTGCTGCCACCTCAACACTCTCTCACTGGGCCACTCTGTGGTCTTATGCTGCTGCCACCTCAACACTCTGGTCTCCTCATGCTGCTACTACCTCAACACTCTGTGGTATCCTCATGCTGCTGCCACCTCGACACTCTGTGGTTTCCTAATGCTGCTGCCACCTCATACTCTGTCACAGGGTGACTCTGTGGTCTTCACACGTTGCTGCAACCTCAACACTGTGGTCTCCTCATGCTGCTGCCACCTCACTATTCTGTGGTCTCCTCATGCTGTTGCCACCTCACCACTCTGTGGTATCCTCATGCTGCTGCCACCTCAACACTCTTTCACTGGGCCACTCTGTGGTCTCCTCATGCTGCTGCCACCTCAGCACTATGTTGTCTCCTCAAGCTGCTGCCACCTCAACACTCTGTGGTCACCTTCTGACTATTCTTTTGTTATAGAACCAGCTGGATGGCAAATAATACAAAAATAACTATAGACCATGCCGAAACAGGTGAAAAGAAAAGTTCTGAGTGAAGAGAAAAATGGTTCAATTCTAGCTTTACTGCAGAGGGATACAGTGAGCATCAAGTTTCTTCTATCCTCAAAGGGGTTGGCCACTTTCTGGTTACTGTTGACCAATGTGTTTGTAAGATGATTATATGACACTTACTAATATAGTCTTTGTTGAAATTCTGCTCCATTTTCTATAGTTCATAAGGTATGAACTATACCTTACAAAATCTTTGACAAAATCTTTTGTGCTGTCCACAAGATGACCATTGATGAAGGGTTATGTGGCAAACACCCTCCATTTGATGTCTCCTCCATTCAAATACACTGCACCTGCTCTAAACTCCCAACAGAACAATACAGACTGCAGGTGCAATGTATTTGAATGAGGGAGTCATCACATGGAGGTGATTTGCCTGGTCACATGACCTTAAAGGGGAGGTATACGTGTGCTTTGAGGGGACGTTGGGAGCGCACTTGAAGCCTGAGGTCAGGGAGACGATTTGGAAGGACGAGTATGTGGAAATATTTTCATTACTTCCGTTAGAGAAGTTTCAGTTGGATAGGGTGAGGTTGAATGAGAGCAAACAGGAGGAGGAGGAGAAGTGGCGGTATAGGCTTATAACGCGCACTTTTCTAAATTGGCTGCAGGCTTTCGCCATATTGACTAGTGTGGTTGGCGAGAAGGCGCCCGAACACTGTTCAACGCCTTTTGTGCTATATGGATGCTGTTGGGGATGCATATCAGACTTATGGGGGGTTGGGTTGGCTTAGGTATGACGAGCAGTTTCGTCAGCGGAAGGCGGTCCGGTCTAGTATTAGGTGGGACCATAAGGACATCAGCCTATGGATGCGGCTAATGTCTGCTCCAAAAGGCGGTAGCCAGTCCTTTTGGGGGGCTGCCGGGGGTTGCTCGGTAGTGATGAGCGGCAGGGGCAATATTCGAATTCGTGATATTTCACGAATATATGGTAGAATATTCGTCATATATTCGCGAATATTCGAATTCGAGATATTCCTTTTATTGCAAAAAATCTGTAATAAAAAAAATTGCAAAATGCGACTTTTTATGCGAAAAAAGGTGTTGGTCAAAAACAAGTATATAGCACTACAGAATATACTGCTATATATTCGTTATATCGAATATTCGTCATTTTTTCCATCTGCACAAATGATTCCTCCCTACTTAAAATGCTTGTGGATCAATGAGTCATTGGCCCACAAGCAAAAAGCAGGGAGGAATCATGACTTTAGATGTTGAAAAAAGACGAATATTCTAAAAAAACGAATAAATAGCACTATAGCGAATATATTCGTTTTGACATTTTTTAGAATATTTGTCTTTTTTTTTTTCCTCCAAACAGTACAGTGGCATACTCCTCCCCACAAGTGTCCCTGTCACCATAGGAACACCTGGTGGTTAGAATATACCATCGGATCTGAGTTAGATCGTGAAAACTCAAATCCGATGGTATATTCTAACACAGAGGCGTTCTCATGGTGATGGGGACGCTTGAAGTTAGAGTATACCAACAGGTGCATACATACAGGCCCCCTGCTGCCTGGCGGCACCTGACCTCTGACAGGGCACTGTGATCCACACAATTAACCCATTGACCCACAAGCAATGACTCATTGACCCACAAGCATTTTAAGCAGGGAGGAATCATTTGTTCAGATGGAAAAAATTATGAATATTCCATATAACGAATATATAGCAGTATATTTGTAATATTCGCGAATTATCGAAATTGCGATATACGCGATTTATATTAGCTATTCGAACATTCGCGCTCAACACTATTTCTCGGCTGCCGACTTCCGTAGTGGGAATAAAAAGGGATGTTGTTGACAATTTAATGAGGGGCTCTGTAAGTACCTGGCCGATTGCCAGTTTAAGCATGAATGCTCCGGTTGCGGCGGGGCTCACAGCTTGTCAAGGTGTTTTAAGCGTGGAAAAGTCAAGGGATTCAAGGTTGTGCAGAAGAGGGGTGACTCCGGTGAAGGTGGCCGAGATGGAGCCTTTCCTAAGGATTTATCCAAATAGGGAGGCGGCGGAGTTGTTGTTATCGGGTTTCAGGGATGGTTTTAACATCCCGTGTGTTTCGGAGGGGGTTGTGGTTGCCGATCGGAACTTGTCCTCCGCGTTGGCTCACCCGGTGGTCGTTTCTGACAAGATTGCCAAGGAAGTGTTAGCAGGGAGGATAGCGTTTGCAAAGTGTCCGTTGCGAGCTTTGTGGGTTTCGCCATTGGGATTGGTACCAAAAAAAGGGTCGAACAAGTTTCGGCTTATTCACAATCTGTCTTTTCCTGTGGGGAGTTCCGTTAACGATGGTAACAATAGGGCATTGTTGGCGAAAACGGACATTAAAGCCGCTTTTCGTTTGATGCCCATTCATCCAGATAGCTTTCACTTACTCGGTTTTAGATGGGAGGGGCGATTTTATGTTGATTGCTGCTTACCTATGGGTTGTGCTATTTCTTGTTCTTTGTTCGAAATGTTTAGTTCATTTTTGGAATGAGTGGTGAAGCAAGAAGCGGGTTAGAACTCGGTGTTACACTATCTGGACGATTTTTCGTTTCTTGGTCCTGCTGGTTCGTGGGTTTGTTGGTGTTGTTGTGCACCATGGATTGGGTGGCAGCCAGGTTCAGGGTGCCGTTAACAGTGGAAAAAACAGAGGGACCGGCTACATCGGTCAAGTTTTTGAGCATAGTAATTTATAGTGTGGCAATGGAATGCAGGTTGCCAGAAGATAAGGTGGTAGATTTGCGAGGTGAGGTAGCTTTTCAGCGTAGGGCGAAGAAAGTGCAGTTATGTCGCATACAGTCAGTTTTGGGTAAATTGAATTTTGCTTGCAGAATTTTGCCCATGGATCTGGTGTTTTGTAGGCGATTGGCCATGGCTACTGTGGGAGTTAAGGTACCTTTCCATTTTTTGAGACTGCGGAGGTGCGGGAGGATTTAGGGGTTTGGGAGCGTTTTTGGGGGGATTATAACAGCCGTTCGATTTGGATGGAGGCACACGTTTCTATTACAGATTTGGAATTGTTTACGGATGCGTCGGGTTCTTGCGGGTATGGCGCGTATTGTCAAGGACATTGGAGTGCGGGGCCTTGGCCGGAGGAGTGGATAGGGGCCGGCTTGCTTGGTAATCTAGTGCTGTTGAAGTTGTTCCCGATTGTCTTGGCGACTGAACTGTGGGGGAATTGTTACGGAATAAGCGGTGCGTTTTTGTTGTGATAATTTGGGTGTGGTGCAAGCGGTTAATAGTCAGTCAGCTAATTCACCTCATGTTGTGCGTTTGCTTCGGCACCTGGTCCTCAAAGGGTTATGTTTGAAGGCTTGTTTTGTGGCGGTGCATGCTCCTGGTGTTGATAATTCTATCGCTGATTCCTTCTCGTTTTCAGTGGGACCGTTTTCGCAGTTTGGTTCCCAGCGTGGATGCTACGGGTCTGCCCTGTCCTCAGTGTCTCTGGAGCGTGGCCTTGGGGTCTCGTCAGATCTGATTCGGCAGTCCGTGAATAGGAGTACATGGTCAGCTTATTCTTCAGTGTGGTCTCATTGGAAGCGGCTTGTGGAGCAGGTGGGGGGTTGTAAGGTAGTAGAGGATTTTCATGTGTTGATGGTTTATTTTGTGGGGCTGTCTTATAGTTCAGGATTGTCTTTCTCGGTGTCTTCTAAAATTGTGACAGCTGTGGCTTTTTGGTTGCTTTTGCGTGGTTTAGCTGACGTGTCCCGGAGTTTTTTGGTGCGCCCGGCTCTGAAGGGCTATAGGCGCAGTGCTGTTAGGAAGGACGATCATCGTCTGGTTTCGTTTCCGGTGTTACAACAGTTGTGGGAGCAGGTTGGTGTGGTGTGCAATGAGTATGAGGTGTGTTTGTTTAGGGCCGTGTTTTCTTTGGCTTTCTTCGGGGCCTTTAGGGTCTTGGAACTGGTGGCGAGTAGAAGGTAGTGATGTCGCGAACATAAAATTTTCCGTTCGCGAACAGCGAACGCGAACTTCCGCAAATGTTCGCGAACGGGCGAACCGGGCGAACCGCCATAGACTTCAATTGGCAGACGAATTTTAAAACCCACAGGGACTCTTTCTGGCCACAATAGTGATGGGAAAGTTGTTTCAAGGGGTCTAACACCTGGACTGTGGCATGCTGGAGGGGGATCTATGGCAAAACTCCCATGGAAAATTACATAGTGGACGCAGAGTCGGGTTTTAATCCATAAAGGGCATAAATCATCTAACATTCCTAAATTGTTTGGAATAACGTGCTTTAAAACATCCAGTGTGTGTATACAATCAGGTATGATGTTGTATCGATCAGGTAGTGTAAGGGTTACGCCCGCTTCACAGACATTGACAGACCAAACTCCCCTTTTAATGCACCGCAAACAGTTCATTTGCACAACCGCAAACTCCCCATTTGCACAAGGTTGGATACCAAGCTAGCCACGTCCCGGTGATGTCATTGAAGGTTTCTTCCTCCACCCAGCCACGTACAACACCAAGGGTCCCCAAAAGGTGAATTGAATTGATTTTTCGAACGGGGAGATGGTTAAAAAACGCTGGCTCCCTCCCCTTTATTTTTATCCACGGTCACTGCGTCTGCGCTGTGCAATTTACTGTCACACCCGATATGAGTGGTATTTTCTGTAGTACTATTCTCATCAGTTTAATCCCTTTAACGTCCCCAATCTGGGGGCCATTTATTAAATAGATTTTTCGAACGGGGAGATGGTTAAAAAAACGCTGGCTCCCTCCACTCTGTTTTAATCCACGGTCACTGCGTCTGCGCCGTGCAATTTACTGTCACACCCGATATGAGTGGTATTTTCTGTAGTACTATTCTCATCAGTTTAATCCCTCTAACGTCCCCGACTCCCCAATCTGGGGGCCATTTATTAAATAGATTTTTCAAACGGGAGATGGTTAAAAACGCTGGCTCCCTCCACTCTGTTTTAAACCACGGTGACTGCGTCTGCGCCGTGCAATTTACTGTCACACCCGATATGAGTGGTATTTTCTGTAGTATTATTCTCATCAGTTTAATCCCTGTTACGTCCCATATCAGGGATTGCCTTTTGTGAAAAAAATTTAGGCCGGGTACCTTCGACTGCCTTCACAGTGACAGACCAAACTCTCATACACTAAACTGAATTGATTTCAGGAACCGGGAGATGGAAAAAGCAGCTTGGTCGGTCCTCTTACTCCCAAATTGGGGCACTGCGCGTGCACAGAGCAATGTGCTGTGACACCCTATATGAGTGGTGTCTTAACTAGTACTATTCCTATCAGTTTAATCCCTGTTACGGACCCTATCCAGTCGAATTGATTAACCATTGTCGAATTAGCGAACCATTACGACATCATGAAATAATTTAGTTCTGAGCTCTGTACTTGCTTTGTATTGGAATTGATGGGGATTTTTTTAATTGCCTGCATCATTTGTAATAAACTATTAAGAGACTTTATTATGATTTTTTATTTTATGTATTAAAAACCCATACAACATATAAAAAAAAAGGTAAATGTTAATGTTTTTTCTATGAAATATTATCCAGCCGTCCGATCGCTTTTGGTCTGACCATAATGAAGCAACTGCCTTATCATCTGGGGTGTGGCAACATTGCCAACACACTTATAGAGGTGATGATTGCTTCATTGTGATACGCAAGCCCCTTCACCACAACAAGGTAACGATCACGAAGGGGAATTGACACTTGTATGTGCCTTTTTTTTTGGTTTGTTTTTGCAGTCACAGTGCTGCACCATAGGACAGAAAAATTAGGCATGTACACATGCCTGAAAAATAATGGCATTGTTGCAGCCGCTATTGCAGCAGCGGCCGGAAAAATTGATGTTTTCCAGGCAGAAAAGTGACTAAAACATTGCGGCTTGAACCCTAGTTGGTGGTGGAGAATTCACGAAAGTCATCTGGTATGCAGACATTAAATACAGCAGCGTGGGGACCATTTTGAGGCCAAGGCATGTAATCAGGCCTTTTGTTAGTCAAACTTATCCCCCACTGTCAGTCACTTCGGGATCCATGCCTCATTCATCTTTATGAAGGTGAGGTAATCAACACTTTTTGACCGAGGCGACTTCTCTTGTCAGTGACAATGCCTCCTGCTGCACTGAAGGTCCTTTCTGACAGGACACTTGAAGCAGGGCAGGCCAGAAGTTCTATCGCGAACTGGGATAGCTCAGGCCACAGGTCAAGCCTGCACACCCAGTAGTGAAGGGGTTCATTGCTCCTCAGAGTGTCGATATCTGCTGTTAAGGCGAGGTAGTCTGCTACCTGTCGGTCGAGTCGTTCTCTAAGGCTGGATCCCGAAGGGCTGTGGCGATGAGTAGGACTGAAAAGCTCCGCATGTCCTCCATCAACAACACATCTGTAAATCGTCCAGTCCTTGCCGCCGTGGTAGGAGGAGGATTACACTCACCTCTTCCCCTGTTAGATTCCCGTTGTGCTGTGACATCCCCCTTATAAGCTGTGTAAAGCATATTTTTTAGTTTGGTTTTGAACTGCTGCATCCTTTCCAACTTTCGGTAATTTGGTAACATTTCTGCCACTTTTTGCTTATACCGGGGGTCTAGTAGCGTGGCCACCCAGTACAGATCGTTCTCCTTTATCCTTTTTATACGTGGGTCCCTCAATAGACATGACAGCATGAAAGACCCCATTTGAACAAGGTTGGATGCAGAGCTACTCATTTCCCGTTCCTCGTCCTCACTGATGTCATTGACGGTCTGTTCTTCCCCCCCAGCCACGTACAACACCATGGGTCCCAGATAGGTGACAACAACGAGCACCCTGGGGTGCCTGCTGTGGTTGGTCTTCCTCCTCCTCAAAGCCGCCACATTCCTCCTCTGACTCCTCTTCCTCATACTCCTCTTCCAGCGTTGCTGCAGGTCCGGCAAGTGATGATGACAAGGCTGTTTCTGGTGGTGATGGTGACCACAACTCTTCCTCTTCACGCTCATCTACAGCCTGATCCAGAACTCTTCGCAGGGCACGCTCCAGGAAGAAAACAAATGGGATGAGGTCGCTGATGGTGCCTTCGGTGCGACTGACTAGGTTTGTCACCTCCTCAAAAGGACGCATGAGCCTACAGGCATTGCGCATGAGTGTCCAGTAACGTGGCAAAAAGATTCCCAGCTCCGCTGAGGCTGTCCTAGCACCCCGGTCATACAAATTCTCGTTGACGGCTTTTTCTTGTTGGAGCAGGCGGTCGAACATTAGGAGTGTTGAATTCCAACGTGTCGGGCTGTCGCATATCAAGCGCCTCACTGGCATGTTGTTTCGCCGCTGAATATCAGAAAAGTGCGCCATGGCCGTGTAGGAACGCCTGAAATGGCCACACACCTTCCTGGCCTGCTTGAGGACGTCCTGTAAGCCTGGGTACTTAGACACAAAACGTTGTACGATGAGATTCAACACATGTGCCATGCACGGCACATGTGACGACTTGCCCAAATTTAATGCCGCCAACATATTGCTTCCATTGTCACACACCACTTTGCCGATCTCCAGTTGGTGCGGGGTCGGCCACTGATCCACCTGTGCGTTCAGGGCAGACAGGAGTGCTGGTCCTGTGTGGCTCTCTGCTTTCAGGCAAGTCAACCCCAAGATAGCGTGACACTGTCGTATCCGGGATGTGGAATAACCCCTGGGGAGAATCAGTTGATGTGCAGCCAGACGCCGCAGCAGAAGAGGACTCAGCCGAGGAGGATATCGAAGAGGATGGAGTAGGAGTAGAGGAGGTGGCAGTAGGTCTGCCTGCAAGTCGTGGTGGTGTCACCAACTCCGCTGCGGAGCCAAGCATTCCATGCTTGTCAGCAGTCAGCAGGTTGACCCAATGCGCAGTATACGTGATATACCTGCCCTGACCGTGCTTTGCAGACCAGGTATCAGTGGTCAGATGGACCCTTGCCCCAACACTGTATGCCAGAGATGCCATGACTTCCTTTTCAATGACATGGTAGAGGTTTGGGATTGCCTTTTTTGAAAAAAAATTTCGTCCGGGTACCTTCCATGGTGGTGTCCCAATAGCGACAAATTTTTTGAAGGCCTCAGATTCTACCAGCTGGTATGGTAAAATCTGGCGGGCTAAGAGTTCCGTCAAGCCAGCTGTCAGTCGCCGGGCAAGGGGGTGACTTTGTGACATTGGCTTCTTATGCTCAAACATGTCCTTGACAGACACCTGACTGTGGGCAGATGAGCAGGAACTGCTGAAGGTGAGAGATGGAGTGGCGGGTGGTTGAGAGGGGGCAGGGAGGACAGCAGTGGTTGACGTGGCTGAAGATACTGGACCAGGAGGAGAATGGTGGCTTTGAGTTTGTGTGCTGCTTGTACTCATGTGTTGATCCCATAGGCGTTTGTGATGTGAGATCATGTGCCTTCGCAAAGCAGTTGTACCAAGGTGGGTGTTGGACTTCCCACGACTCAGTTTCTTTTGGCACAGGTTGCAAATGGCATTGCTTTTATCAGAGGCAGACACACAAAAAAAATGCCACACTGCTGAGCTTTGCAATGACGGCATTCTGGTGGTGGCAACAGCATGCGTTGACTAGCGTGCTGTCTGGCTGACCCCAGGTGCCGATACATGCTGTCTGACTGTGCCACTAACTCCTCGCGACGACCTCCCCCTGCTTCCAACTCGTCTCCTCATTCTCTCTGTCTCCCCTTTAGAACTTTCCCCCTCTTCTTCTCTTCGAGCAGGCACCCACGTGGCATCCGTGGACACATCGTCATCATCAACTGCTTCACTTGTATCTGACACCTCAGCAAAGGAAGCAGCAGCGGGTACAACATCATCATCATCATCATCACACTGTACGTCCATGTGTGTAATCCAATAATGGTTGCGCATCACTAATTGCATCCAACTGATGTGTAAATAACTCCTCTGACGTATCAAGTGAAGCGGTTGTGGTGGCTGTGGTGGTAGTGGTGGTGGTGGCGACGGGCGGGTGCGTGGTAACTTGAGAGCAGGTGACCGAAGCTGAGCTGGAGGAGGATGGTGCGTCAAGGTTCTTAGCGGAAGCTGTTGAAGATTGGGTGTCCTGTCTAAGCCAGTCAACTACATCCTCAGAATTTTTCGGGTTCAGGGTACGTGGCCTCTGAACACTGGGCATTATTCCAGGGACAGTGGAAATCACAGCACCATGACCACGACGGCCCCTGCGGGGTGGCCTGCCTCTGCCTGTCATTTTTTTTTTTAGATAAGTGGTACTACGCGTGCTAGGTACTGTGCCACCCGGTATGAGTGGTTGGCACTGGCAGTGGGCACACTACAGTCAGTGGAAGAGGGCCTGACACACACTGGCAGCAGTCAAGCAACTGAATTTAGACTACTGTCTAAAAATTAAATGCCTTATTTATCGGCAAGCTACTGTGCCACCCGGTATCAGTGGTTGGCACTGGCAGTGGGCACACTACAGTTAGTGGAAGTGGTCCTGACACACACTGGCAGCAGGCAAGCAACTGAATTTAGACTACTGTCTAAAAATGAAATGCCTTATTTATCGGCAAGCTACTGTGCCACCCGGTATCAGTGGTTGGCACTGGCAGTGGGCACACTACAGTCAGTGGAAGTGGGCCTGACACACACTGTCAGCAGGCAAGCAACTGAATTTAGACTACTGTCTAAAAATTAAATGCCTTATTTATCGGCAAGCTACTGTGCCACCCGGTATCAGTGGTTGGCACTGGCAGTGGGCACACTACAGTCAGTGGAAGTGGGCCTGACACACACTAGCAGCAGGCAAGCAACGGAAATTACACTAAAGTGTAAAAATTAAATGCCTTTTTTTGATGCAAAGTACTGTGCCACACGGGATGACAGGGGTGGGCACTGGCAGTGGGCACACTACAGTCAGTGGAAGTCGGCCTGACACACACTGGCAGCAGGCAAGCAACTGAAATTACACTAAAGTGTAAAAATTAAATGCCTTTTTTGATGCAAAGTCCTGTGCCACACGGGATGACAGGGGTGGGCACTGGCAGTGGGCACACTACAGTCAGTGGAAGTGGGCCTGACACACACTGGCACTGCAGCAGGCAAGCAACTGAAATTACACTAAAGTGTAAAAATTAAATGCCTGTTTTTGATGCAAAGTCCTGTGCCACACGGGATGACAGGGGTGGGCACTGGCAGTGGGCACACTACAGTCAGTGGAAGTCGGCCTGACACACACTGGCAGCAGGCAAGCAACTGAAATTACACTAAAGTGTAAAAATTAAATGCCTGTTTTTGATGCAAAGTCCTGTGCCACACGGGATGACAGGGGTGGGCACTGGCAGTGGGCACACTACAGTCAGTGGAAGTGGGCCTGACACACACTGGCACTGCAGCAGGCAAGTAACTGAAATTACACTAAAGTGTAAAAATTAAATGCCTGTTTTTGATGCAAAGTCCTGTGCCACACGGGATGACAGGGGTGGGCACTGGCAGTGGGCACACTACAGTCAGTGGAAGTCGGCCTGACATACACTAGCAGCAGGCAAGCAGCTGAAATTACACTAAAGTGTAAAAATGTAATGCCTGTTTTTGATGCAAAGTCCTGTGCCACACGGGATGACAGGGGTGGGCACTGGCAGTGGGCACACTACAGTCAGTGGAAGTCAGCCTGACACACACTGGCAGGCAACTAACCATAGATTAAAGTGTAAAAATGTAGTGCCTTTTTTTTATGCAAAGTCCTGTGCCACACGGGATGACAGGGGTGGGCACTGGCAGTGGGCACACTACAGTCAATTGAAGTCGGCCTGACACACACTAGCAGCAGGCAAGCAGCTGAAATTACACTAAAGTGTAAAAATGTAATGCCTTTTTTATGCAAAGTCCTGTGCCAGCCGGTATGAGTGGTGGGCACTGGCAGTGGGCACACTACAGTCAGTGGAAGTCAGCCTGACACACACTGGCAGGCAACTAACCATAGATTAAAGTGTAAAAATTTAGTGCCTTTTTTTTATGCAAAGTCCTGTGCCACACGGGATGACAGGGGTGGGCACTGGCAGTGGGCACACTACAGTCAGTGGAAGTGGGCCTGACACACACTGGCACTGCAGCAGGCAAGCAAATGAAATTACACTAAAGTGTAAAAATTAAATGCCTGTTTTTGATGCAAAGTCCTGTGCCACACAGGATGACAGGGGTGGGCACTGGCAGTGGGCACACTACAGTCAGTGGAAGTCGGCCTGACACACACTGGCAGCAGGCAAGCAACTGAAATTACACTAAAGTGTAAAAATTAAATGCCTGTTTTTGATGCAAAGTCCTGTGCCACACGGGATGACAGGGGTGGGCACTGGCAGTGGGCACACTACAGTCAGTTGAAGTCGGCCTGACATACACTAGCAGCAGGCAAGCAGCTGAAATTACACTAAAGTGTAAAAATGTAATGCCTTTTTTATGCAAAGTCCTGTGCCAGCCAGTATGAGTGGTGGGCACTGGCAGTGGGCACACTACAGTCAGTGGAAGTCAGCCTGACACACACTGGCAGGTAACTAACCTTAGATTAAAGTGTAAAAATTAAGTGCCTTTTTTTAATGCAAAGTCCTGTGCCACACGGGATGACAGGGGTGGGCACTGGCAGTGGGCACACTACAGTCTGTGGGCCTGCAGCTCCTCACACACAGGCAGACCGGGCAACTGCAATATGTATATAAAGGAAAAAAAAAAGCAGACTAATGTTGCAGCCCTAAAAAGGGCTTTTTGGGGTGCTGTCAGGACGCTGTCCTTACAGCAGAGATCAGATGAGTCTTTCAGGACTGGAGTGGACACTGAATTCACTAGCCTAGCTATCAATTTCCCTATTAAATCAGCAGCAACTACACTCTCCCTCCTCTCACTAAGACTGCAAATTCCGAATGAATCTAAAATGAATGCTGTTCAGGAGATGGGAGGGTCTGGGAGGGAGGGTATGCTGCTGATTGGCTGTATTGTCTGCTGACTGTGAGGTACAGGGTCAAAGTTTGCTCAATGATGATGTATAGGGGGCGGACCGAACATCGCATGTGTTCGCCCGTTGAGGCGAACGCGAACAAGCTATGTTCGCCGGGAACTGTTCGCCGGCGGATAGTTCGGGCCATCTCTAGTAGTAGGGTGCGTGGCGGTGATTGTTAATGGATGACATTCGCTTGGATGAGGAAGATTTGTGATGTGTGTTGCGTAAGTCGAAAACTGCTCAAGTAGTTAGGGGGGGTTTGCATTTTGTTGCACCCATTAGCTGGGTCTGTGCTGTGCCCTGTTCGGTGTGTGGAAGAGTTTTTGTTATTACGGCCGGGTGTGGCGGGTTCTTTTTTGGTGCGCCAAGATGGTTCGGTGATGTCTCGTTTCCAGTTTGTGGCGATCTTCTGGCGGCTACGGGTCATCCGGCCATGGAGTTTGCGTCGCATTCTTTCAGGATCGGGGCGGCGACTGAAACGGCAAGGTGGGGTCTCAGTGATGTTGTTATCAAGTGGATTGGACGGTGGTAATCAGATTGCTTTCGGGGATACATTCGCCCTCATATGTTGTAGTGGGGGGTGGAGGTTTGTTGGAGTTGGCATGTTCGGGTCAAGTCTTATTGTGTTTGTTTTTAGGGTTATCTTTCTACGTTCACTGGGGAGCACTGAGAGCCGACGTGTGAAGGAATGGAAGGCAATAGGGTTTTCGGCCAGAGGAGTTGCAAGTGCGGCGGATTGGCGTGAGGGGGATGTTGTGGAGTCGGGTGTTGCCGGAGCTTCATGCTTTTGCGGGGTTGGATAGGCCCCCAGACATTTTAGTTTTGCACATTGGGGGAAACGATTTAGGTGTTCGTCGCTCTGGGGATGTGATACGTGACATCAAACTGGATTTATTGCGGTTGTTGGGTGAATTTCCTGATTTGTTGGTCGTTTGGTCTAAAGTGGTTGCTAGACGGTTGTGGCGGTTTGCGAGGTCAGTGGATCGAATTAATAAGGCGCGGGGGAAGCTTAATAAGGAGGTTGGTCGTTTTGTCCGTCGTCAGGGCGGATTTGTGGTGCATCAATTCTTAAAGGCTGATGGTGTGCATCTTAATGATGTGGGTATGGATTTGTGGGCCTCGGGGTTACAGGATGGTCTTGAGACAGCTTTGAGAGTGTGGCGGGACATCCACAGGTGAGGTGTCTCCTGTGTTCGTTTGTGGCAGGTTAATGGAGGGTCCTGGAAGGCAATACAATGTTTAAGAGGTGCATGACATGTTTGAGCGTGCATCTCATGAGGTTCGTTAAGCTGATGGCTGGGACTCCTGTTTGGGCTAAAATGCCCACAGGGGTGGATGGAGATATAGTTTTGGAAGATTTGGTACCGTTGGGTCGGTGACTGGGCCAAGGGTAAGGTGGAGAGTCAAGTGGAGATGGGAGTGAAGAATGCAGCTTGCTTGGGTTGCCTTCTAGGATCCTTTCGCAATGTGTTTGAAGTTATTGCATGTTATTTATGTGTTTATGTGTTCATTATTATGATAGTTAAAAGAAAGTTAAAGAAGAATTTGATGTTTAATAAACGGGCTTCTATGGCCTTTTTTATACCAAGAAGTTTGTGTCAGAGTGTTAATTGGGAGTGAGGGTATTTGGTGGTTGGTCTGGCAGCTTCTATCATAGTAAGTCAGTATATAGGTTACAATAGAGATTTACAATTTAGAACAAAACTAATCTTGTACTGCACTACGTTACAAATTTTTCCTCTATAAAATGGCTGACAGAATGTATACCCTTAAGGAGACGTATAACTTGCACTGATGACAGTGTTTTAGGCACTTCTATTAGGGACGATACTGCAGACCAACAAGACAATACTCCAGAAGTGGCAAGGCCCAGTAGTAGTGTTGGTCGAGCACCAAAGTGCAGAGTAGAACACCTCGGGATGCTTGAGTGCTCTACTGAGCACCCGTACACAATGGAAGTCAATGGGAGAACCCAAGCATTAAACCAGGCACCCCCTGCTCTGAAGAGGGGAGGATGTCTAGTTCATAGGAAACGGTCCGAAATTTATGGAAACACCACTGAAATGGTTCGGCAACAGCATGCGGAGGATGTCTGGATGCAATTTGGACTCCCAATTCGCTGCTGGGAACGATGTTGTCCGAGTAGTACGCCACTTTTACAGACTGAAAATAATACGCACAAAACAGAAGATAAAATCGCTTTTATAGGAAAACTTCTTAGGAAACATTCTTTCCTGTACATCTAAAACATTAGGGGTGAGGGTCTGTGGCTGAGCTGACCATTTAAAACATTATGGGCGAGAGACTGCTGCTGATCTGACCATCTAAAACATTAGGGGCGAGGGCTTGCTGCTAATCTGACTATCTAAAACATTATAGGTGAGGGCCTGCTGCCGAGCTGACCATTTAAAACATTAGGGGTGAGGGCCTGCTGTTGAGCTGACCATCCAAAACATTATGGGTGAGGGCCTGCTGCCGAGCTGACCATCTAAAACATTATGGGGGAGGGCTTCCTGCAGAACTGACCCTCTAAAACATTAAGGGAGAGTGCCTGCTGCTGATCTGACCATCTAAAACATTAGGGCAAGGGCCTGCTGCTGATCTGACCATCTAAAACATTAGTGGCGAGGGCCTCCTGGGGACCCTCTAAAACATGAACAAGGGCCTGCTGGTGACCCTCAAAAACATTATGGTTGAGGGCCTGCTGATGACCCTCAAAAACATTATGGGTGAGGGCCCGCTGCTGAGCTGACCCTCTAAAACATTAGGAGCGAGGGCAGCCTAATAAGCATGGTGATATGATGGTGGAGGAGGAGGAGAAAAGGGAGATTGAACTATATACCCTTTTTAGGGGTGGAAGGGGTGCATGGGAATACAGTGTATTCAATACACCATAAAAGCCACGCTTGTGCCTTTTATGTTCAGCCGCTTTCCTCTGGTGGAGTAGAGAAGTAAGGGGCAATCCAGGCCTTGTTCATTTTTATAAGAGTTAACCGGTCAGCATTTTCAGTTGACAGGCGGATGCGCTTATCAGTTATTATGCCCCCAGGAGCACTAAATACACGCTTTGACAAAACGCTGGCGGTGGGGCAGGGCAGCACCTCCAAGGAGTAGAGCACCAGTTTGTGCCACATGTCCAGCTTTGACACCCAATAGTTATAAGGCACAGAGGGATCACTGAGGACGCTGACATGGTCTGCTACATACTCTGTCACCATCTTCCAAAATTTTTCCCTTCTTGTGACACTAGGCCGCGCATCAGGTTGAGGGTGCTGGTGAGATGTCATGAATCTGTCCCAGGCCTTAGAGAGTGTTGCCCTGCCTCTGTTGGAACTGCTGTGTTTTTTGCCCTCGTCTCTCCTTCTCGGTTGGCCAAGGAACTATGTACTCTGCATCCAGCATTGTCAGCTGGAAATTTTTGGAGCAACCTTTCCACAAGGACCTTCTGGTATTGCACCATTTTGTTTGTCCTCTCTACCACAGGAATAAGAAGTTCTCTTTGTAGCGGGGGTCGAGAAGGGTGAACAACCAGTAATCGGTGTTGGCCAAAATGCATAAAACTGGAGGGTCACAGGAAAGGCAGCCTAACATAAAGTCAGCCATGTGTGCCAGAGTCCAAACAGACAAGACTTCGCTGTCCTCATCAGGAGGATAACTCTCAATCTCCTCATCCTCTTCCTCCTCTTCTACCCATCCACGCTGAACAGATGAATAAAACTTCCATGGGTACTACCCTCTGTAGCGGAGGCAACCATCTCCTGCTCCTCCTCCCCCTCCCTATCATCCAATTTGCGCTGAGAAAACGAAATGAGGGTGGTCTGGCAATCACCCTGTGTACTGTCTTCCTCCATTTCCACCTTTTCCCCATATGAAGCGTCTGCCTTAATTGTGAGCAGCAAGCATTTGAGTAGACACAGAAGTGGGATGGTTACGCTGATAATAGCGTTATCGCCACTCACCAGCTGTATTGATTCCTCAAAGCTGCGTAAAACCTCACAGATATCAATGCCCACTCATCGCTTGTAAAGAACGGAAGCTGACTGGAAAGTCGACAACCATGTTGCAGCTGGTATTCTACTACTGCCCTCTGCTGCTCACAAAGCCTGGCCAACATGTGGAATGCCGAGTTTCAGCGCGTGCTCACATCGCACAACAGTCGGTGAGCTGGCAATTGCAAGTGCTGCTGCAGCGTTGCTAGACCGGCGGAAGCTTTCGATGACTTGCGGAGATGGGCACGCGCACTGCGCATCTTCACCAGAAGCTCAGGCAAATTGGGGTAGGTTTTGAGAAACCGCTGAACTACTAGGTTGAACACGTGGGCTAGGCATGGTATGGGTGTGAGCTTGCCGAGCTCCAAAGCCACCACCAAGTTACGGCCATTATCAGACATAAACATGCCTGGTTGTAGGTTGAGTGGCGAGAGCCACAGCTCAGTCTGGTCCCTTATCCCCTGCCACAGCTCTGGGGCGGTGTGCTGTTTGCCACCTAAGCAGATCAGTTTAAGCACGGCCTGTTGCTGCTTCCCCACTGCAATGCTACTATGCTTCCAGCTACTGACTGATCCAGTACACAGGCTTGATTTGTGCTGTATTTAAAAAGAAAGGCGCACCATAGGGTAATAACGTTTGAGATTACAAAATGGTAATACAGATACAAGGCTCACCTTGTTAGGTTGTGCTGTCAATAGACACAACTCTACTAAATGCTCATCACAGTTGATACCAAGAGCTCGGTTGGTGGCTGGTCTGCAGGGTAGAGGGTCTTCTTATCGGAGATAGTGATGAGCGGGAGTTGCCATATTCGATTTTGTGATATTTCGTAAATATTCGATTGAATATTCGTCATATATTCGGCAAAATCAAATATTCGTCATTATTCTATTTATCACGAATAATATGCGATTTAATTATTCGCGTATTGTAAATCGAACTTTGAACGTGGTATAATGGTAACTTTCCTATTGGTTGGCCATCTAGAATTAACGAAGATAACGAATATAGCGCTATATTCTCTAAATTCGTTAATTCTAGCAAGCTAACCAATAGGAAAGTTGACTGTACCCAGCTCTAAGTTGGATGCGCAATGCTAGAATATCCCTTGCCTATGCCTATTTTTTGCAATAAATAGAATAATGAGTATTCTATTTATTGCAAAAAATAGGTAAAGTAATATTCTCGCATTGCGCATCCAACTTTGAGCTGGGTACAGTCAACTTTCCTATTGGCTTGCTAGAATTAGCGAATATAGAGAATGTTAATTCTACCCAGCCAAACATTAATAAAGTAAGTTGCATATACACCGCTCTAAGTTGGTTGCGCAATGTGAGTAATATTACTTATTATTCTTGCATTGCGCATCCAACTTAGAGCTGTGTATAGGTAAGTTTACTTGGCTTGCTAGAATTAACAAAGATAACGAATACGAATATAGCGCTACATTCTTTATCTTTGTTAATAGCGAATATAGAGAATATTTCACTATCTTCGTTCTTAACGAAGATAACGAATATAGCGCTATATTCTCTATCTTTGTTAATTCTAGCAAGCCAACCAATAGGACAGTTATACCCTGTTCAAAGTTTCATTCGCAGTACGCGAATATTAAAAAGTGCCGATATTCATTAAAAAAATTCGCTATTCGAATATTCACGCTCATCACTAATCGGAGATGCCTGGGGTCCCCAAGAAGATGCAAAGTTCCAGAAGAGAAATTTCCAACGGCGCAAAGGACCAGCCACAGTTCCAAAAGATCTTGGTTCAGAGTTTTAATTGCAGCAGTACAATGCATTTTGAGGAATCACTCCCCTTCATCAGGTAAAATAAGCTGCACATAAGCTGTCCCTCTTCAAGTGGGCTTGGCGAGAGGCCCAATTTAAGGAATGGCAATGAAAAGAGCTCCTCGGAATATCCGAGTGTGGGATCACTTGTTTGCCAAGACTCTCATGGTGGGAGGAAGGAGGATCAGGGTGAGGATTTTGTTGACCAGACTCTTGGCTACTGAGACTGAACTTTGCGGAAGACAGGGTGGTGCCTAACCGACTGGAAGCATTATCTGCTGCAATCCAACCGACCACCTTGTCGCACTGGTCAGACTTCGAGAGTGGTGTCATGCGCCGCCCTGGACATGAAGCTAGGTATAGTGGATGAGTGTGTTTCTTGTGCTCTGGCAGCAGGCACAGTTTCACCGTGCCCAGAGCCACGGCCTCTACGTGCACCATCAGCCGCACAGCCAATTTCCCGTCCCTTTCTGCTTGCCCTGCGCATATTAAATGGTATATATGCTTGCAAGTATGTCACACGTACAGTAGCACAGGTTTTGTAAGTGTATGCGCAAATAAAGTACACAGAATGTTACAGATATTTTTAGTATGCGCACACATTATACAGGAGGTATAGCGCAAGTAATGTTGCTGTTATCAACGGCTAATAAGAAATTACACTGAATGAATGTCACTGATATTTAAGATGCGCACACTTTATACAGGAGGTATAGCGCAAGTAATGTCGCTGTCACCACTGGCTAATAAAAATTACACTGAATGAATGTCACAGATATTTTTAGGCTGCGCACACATTATACAGGAGGTATAGCGCAAGTAATGTCGCTGTCTTCAACGGCTAATAAGAAATTGCACTGAATGAATGTCACTGATATTTAGGATGCGCACACTTTATACAGGAGGTATAGCGCAAGTAATGTCGCTGTCACCACTGGCTAATAAAAATTACACTGAATGAATGTCACAGATATTTTTAGGCTGCGCACACGTTACACAGGAGATGTAGCGCAAATAACGTCGCTGCCACCAGCAGCAAAAAAATTAGACTGAATGTCATTAATATTTTGGATACGCAAACGTTATACAGGAGATGTAGCGCAGATAATGTAACTGTCCGCAGCGGACACCATCTACGGAAAAAGTACATTGGATGTCACCGATATTTTTAGGCTGCGCCGAAGACTGAGCCGAACACGTGTAATCGGGTGCTTTATAGAACCCGATTACGCGTTCCGGCCAGCCAATCACTGTATTGCCAGCAGCCAACATGGCTACAACATTGCAGTGAATGGCAGTAATTACCTGCACAAAAGTGCGTGGAGGAGACTCGAGCATCGCGCTCGAACACACGCGGTATGGGTTCAACACAACCCAGTAGTACTGCAGGACAAGAAATTCCAGTCCCTCCCTTTAACGTTGCTAATCTTATGTGGACACCCACCACATAATTTTCCCCAGTAAAACCTGACTTTACTGCCACCTCACAGATAAATGTGGATGGCACAAATTTTTCCATAATTGATTATTATCTGATATAGTCCACCAAACAAATGAATATGTGAGGCAGTATGTTGCACGGCATCCCTCATCTACATACACCAGAGACTGGAAACCCACAACTGTGCATGAGTTGAAAAAATTATTGGGGCTCAGGTTCACCGATAGCCAACAATTAGATCTTACTGGGTGTCTGGTTCCACCCATGTCACCCCTGTATTTTCTGCAGTAATATCCAGGCACCCCTATGAAGAACAAAATTCGGCCAATAATTTATTTTCTAAATGAGGCATTTAAAACCCATGTAATGGGTTAGCATTGACGAATTCCTAATGAGTTTTAAAGGAAGTGTGTCCTTCAGACAATTTATACCACAAAAAGGGCACAATATAGGGTAAAGCTGTTTAAGCTTTGCGAAAGTCAAACGAGGTATACTTCCGCCTTTAGAACTTACGAAGGGAGGAACAGAAAAATATATCTTCCAGGGTGTCCACCTAATCTGACCGCCAGCAGTAAAATTGTCTGGGAGATGATCTAGCCCTTACTGCACAAAGGGTATCACCTATATACAAACAATTCCAACACCGGAGCCCGTGGAACAATTCAAAAAAATAAAATGGGCCTTCCACATCAGTTGGTAGGAAAGCAAATCTCAAAGGGATCCTCCTGCTGGCCTCTAAATTTAGGGACAGGAAAGATGGGTATGTCCTGAGTATAGGTCCTACAAATGCCACAGTAGCAGTAAGAGAAAGGGGCTCCACATTTCATAAGCACAAACCAGACTACAATTAGTTCATGGGGGGAGTTGATTTATCAGACCAGATATTGCAGCCATATTTGGTTAAACGAAAATCACGGACGTGGTATAAGAAAGTGGCCATATACCTTATGCATATGGTAGCCCACAACTGTTTTGTCCTTTAGAAAAAAAAAGGGGAGGCAGGGAATCACATTTTAAATACAAGGAAAATTTAATTGCCCAACTTATCTTTCAAACTGAAGACCCCAGACCCCAATAGACTGGCCGAGAAACATTTTATTTGCCCAATCCCTGCCACAGAATGTAAGAAATCCGCACGGAAGATATGCTATGTATGCAGAAAACATGAGATATGCAGAGATTCACAATACTATTACCCCAGATGTCCCACAAACCCTGGCCTATGTATCCATCCATGTTTGAAAAATACCACACTCTCCCAAATTTAAAAAAAAAAAAATATTCATGCAACTTTCAGGGGGGATGAGGAGGGAATAACTGTAGAATTGCTGTGGAGTAATTTAGAAATACATTTTATAAATCCCATGAAATAAACACAGAATTATAAAATCATCTTCTGTAAAAATGTTAAATTGATTCCTTTTTGTAAAAATTTATTCTAGCCCCTGCTGCTTTACAGAATAAACGAGCAGCATAGTGAACACAAAACATGACCCAAAAATAGTGATATTATGCCATGCTATATATACGAAATGACATGCATTTTTATTTTTTATGATATTCTATCATTTGCTACCACCCAATCCAAATTCCCCAAATTCCCACTATACCCCTAGATGAATATTTTGCATGCACTTACATTTTAGCGCATTAGTTGTGTAATTAAATTAAAGACTACATGATATATTTCTTGGATATATTACATTTTTGTACTATTTTCTGGCTTTTGACAGTTAATATGACTACAGTATGTCCTGCCATATAAAGTTGTGGTCTATATTCATATTACTGATTGGTGAGATTGGCTTTTTTATTTGGAGGACTCCTGACTATCAAGCTGTTTCTTATCTAAACACTTTGGGTTTTATTACAGATTTATTGCATTTTTTTTTTTTTTTTTGCTAAACCTCTTACTCCTGACAATGCTTCTAGCAATACTCATATCTTTTTTGGGGACTGGTGATCCATTACTGTCCATTCAGATGGTTCTGGACACTTCCCTTTTATATTTTCTACAGCTGATTGGTTGTTTTGTGTGCATAGCGGTTTCTCCCTTGCCGGGCTGGGACCTGTTATGGTGCACCATGTCATTTGGCATGTTCATCTCTCACAAAGGGATTGATGGGGCTAAAGAGATGTTGTACGACCAGTTACTTTGAAGAATAAATTTGTCATTACAATTATTAAGTGTTCCTTCATCACGTGAACAACTCGAGTTTGCCACATAGTTGGATATAATTTCCTCCATTCTTCGAAACATTGCCCTTCACTTCAGTCTAGATATTTTTTTCAGAATGATTTAATTGCAAGCTCCGTTAGCAAGACAAGTCATGCGTGCAGGGAAATGTGTTTTTAGTGCACACCATTGCTCGATTTCTGTATATACTAGAGGAATACCTTAGGGGTGCAGTTTTGTAAAATGTGGTTATTTCTGGGGGCTTCAGTCATTATGACAGCTCAATATCCCTAAAAACATGGGATGGGGCCTGAAATTCATTTAATTCGGTACTAAAAGCCAAAAGGTTGAACGCTCCATTTTAGGCTCAGTTAAATAAGGAGATTGGGGCTATATCGAGGTGCATATGCACACAGAAGAACCAGCGCAATAGAGTATGGGGTATGTTTCCTCTGTTTTGCATAAAAGCTGTCATGATAGTGATATATTAATGGAAAAAAAAAAACGCATTTTAGTATTTCACACTTATTTTGCATTAATTACTGTTAGCATCTAGACTACCATTGTAATATGTAAAAATAACCCTTTCATGTATTGTATATGGCAGATACCAGAATTGTTTACCGAATTCCCAATATTAACATATCACCCACTGCAGTAATTTTGGTGTTCCCACCCCCAATGTCCTATAAATACACGTACTATTGAATAAAGACTTCAGATCTTAACTATACAAGATTGAGTTCTGGATGGCTATTTTCTCCCAGCTAGGGGAGAGCGTAATCACTGAAAGGGATACTTCACCGGTGGAGGTCTGATGCCTCAGTGTATGACCATCTCATAACCACCTCGGATTGGAAAAAGCTATCAATTACCTAAAAAATATTGTCGCCAAAATAGTCACTACACACCTAATGGGGTCATTTATGTGTTTTTCTTTTAACCATTTTAGCAACTCTATACCTGTACATATGTACAATGGGGCCTGAAACATTTTCAAGCAAAACTTGCCCCGAGAGCCACTGGATCCTGCTGTGAGTCCAGGCACAGGTTTAGGGCAACAACAGGAATACTTCTGAAAATGGGAGAAATAGGGTAACAAAATGCAGGGTGCATTTCTTCATTTTTGTGTGTGCTGTACAAAAACCACCTTTAAATGGACACATTTGTTAAAAAAAATGCAATTTTTATTTTTTTCGCCTGCTTTGCATTGATTGCTACAAAATAAAAAATGTAGGGCCAAAATACTCACTACACACCTAGATGATTACATTTAGAGGTCTGGTATTCAGAATGGTGTCACTTTGGGGGGGTTTTAATCATTCTGACACCTGTCTGCTCACGCAATCTTGGTTCAGTGCAGGAAAACATGCTGTATTTCCAAATTTAAAAAGTTTGGTTAAATGTTAAACATTTTTAAGTCTTCTAAACTGTTTAAAAATTAAACATTTTTTTAAAGTGCATTAGAAAACGTGGTGTGGTGTTTAACAAGCAGGATATGCTCAACCCATATGCAGTTGTGCATGTATCTAGGGGAGCACATCCTGCACTTGTAGTCCGTTGCTAGGGGCAATCTTGAGGGTGCCGTGCCGTGGTGTCGTGCCGTGGTGCCGTGGTGTCCGAGCTTAAGACATGTCCTCCTAGTAGGATATGTCGAACTAACCCCTCAATTTTATCAGTGTGAGGGTTTAGTATTGCTGCAGAGTGCACCTGCTTTTTGCTATGGTTATGTTTTTGATTGTTCTCCACATCCACATTATCGCTATCGTATGTAGGATGGTTATTGTGGTACTTGTAGTCCGTTGCTGGCATCTTCCATTGTATGCATTTTTTGCTGTTGATTGCCCCTAGCAACGGACTACAAGTGCAGGATGTGCTCCCCTATATACATGCACAACTGCATATGGGTTGAGCATATCCTGCTTGTTAAACACCACACCACGTTTTCTAATGGATTGTATAATATGTTTGGAGGTGTATAAATTCCGATTTAAATGTGCCTGCTTTTCATCTACAGGCTACATTCAGCTGCACCTGGGAGGCTCTGGGCCATATCAGCCGGTCTCGGGTGGGGCTCACAGGCACCTCCCACCTCCCATTGCAAGCATGGTTACATGCTGGAGGTCACTGGTGAGCTGTCTGTGAGTCAGGCCTTACGCCCCCGTAATGCCCAACGGCTCCTGGTATCGCCCATACGGCTCAGGTAGGTTGAGTGGTAGGGCCTCGGGCTACTTGAGGGACCTTGCCGTGGTGTCCGAGCTTAAGACATGTCCTCCTAGTAGGATATGTCGAACTAACCCCTCAATTTTATCAGTGTGAGGGTTTAGCATTGCCGCAGAGTGCACCTGCTTTTTGCTATGGTTATGTTTTTGATTTTTTTAAAGTGCTTTTAAAAAAAGTAAACCTGTGGAAATATATGTATGATAACATTTTTGTATGGTATGTAGGTGTATTATCTGATATAGTGCAGTTAAAATTAGCAAAATGCATAAAAAAAAAGTTGCATATGTATAATTTTATCACCTAATTAAAGTACAATAAATGTGAGGAAAAAACAAAGTCTAAATTACTTGGATGTACCATACCTTTAGGGCGCTTTTACAGTTGCGTTCTGAGGACCTGGCAGGCACTTCTGTCCCGCCGGATCCGGCAGAACGCAAGTCGCCTGAAAGCATTTGAAGACTGATCAGGATCCTGATCAGTCTTCGAAATGCTTTCAGGTTACCATGGCAGCCAAGACGCTACTGAAGTCCTAGCTGCCATGATACTCAGCAGCAGTGTACTTACCTGCATAGATCAATGATGGAGCGTCCGAAGGCCGCAGCGCAGGTAAGTACACTGCTGTGGAGTACTTACCATGGCAGCCAGGACTTCAGTAGCATCCTGGCTGCCTGGCTGCCATGGTAACCGATCGGAGCCCCACCTTACTCTGGGGCCCCGATCGGAACTGCTGCTGCACATGCGCAGAGCTAAACGTCGGATCCGGCGATGCGCCGAAGCGACGTTTAGCTTAATTCCGGATCCGGATTAATGCGCTTCAATAGGCATTAATTCCGGATCCGGCGTTACGGCAAGTCTTCCGGATTTTTGGACGGAGACAAATCCGCAGCATGCTGCTGTTTTGTCAACATCCAAAAAACTTTCACATACTGAACAGAAGACATCCTGATGCATCCTGAACGGATTTCTCTCCATTCAGAAGGCATGGGGATAATCCTGATCAGTTTCTTTCCGGCGTAGAGACCCGACGACAGATCTCTACGCCGGAAAGTAAAAACGCTAGTGTGAAAGCACCCTTAATGAGGTACTCTGATAAAGTCACACATGCCAGATTTCTAAAATCTGGCTTGGTCATTAAGGCCTTTTAAGGCCTGGTCATTAAAGGGTTAAAATAATAGTTTGTCGGCGGCAGATCGTGCCGTGTAATCAGCACTTTACTGTCGACAAACAGTGATCAGTATGGGGAGGAGCAATGGCATTAGCGATCATTAGTCTCCATTAGTCTGAGGAGGAAATGTCTCCTCCACTAGCGAGCAAGCGATTTTCAGGAAGGAACGCTTGCCTCCCAACAATCGATGTTCCGCTACTCACCACCGCAGTCCCCAGCTCTATGCTCGGGAGAGCGCTGTCCTCCCTGGCAGCCTTCGTCATTGTCCACGCTGGTGGCATTGCGGGGCAGGTGGCGGTGGTGATCAGCTGCTAGTGTCTTCCCATTCACCGTTGCAGTCCTGGGCTCTGACCTTACAGACACCGTCCTTCCTAGAATCCGTTTCCTTCTAGGCCTAGACACAGCATGTCTTCGAGCCTGTTCCCTATAGCATCTCGTTAGGGGCGTCACTTCCTGTGATTTAAGGGTATTGACCTGTGCGACCAATCCCAGCCATCCTGCACCTATATAAGTGGTCCAGTCCTCTTCCCAGGTGCCTGAGTGTTAGGTCCTTGTGAGTTCCTTGTGTCCTGCAAAGCTAGCATTTGTCTGTGCTCGAGTTCCTGTATTTCTGACCCGTGCTTGTCTTCTGGATTCCGCTTCCTGTCTGTTCCTTCATCTCAACTGTCCTGTTGCTGGCCTAGATGGCCTGTCCTGCATCTATGCTGCTTGCCCTGACCGATTGCTTGTACAACTACGACTCTGCCTTTCCTTTGGTCCTGCATTGTCGCTCCTAGTTATGACATGTCCGTTCCTCTGGTACCCTGCTTTTGTAACCTCTAGTCTGCCTGAACCAGCTGCTTCGTGTACCAATCCACCTCCACCTGGTGTTCCAGTCGGGAAAGTCTATCCCAACCATCAGGGCTTAGTAGTCAACAAAAAGTTTTTGTTTTTTTCACTTCTAAATGGTGGGCTGTTGATGCTATAATCTGCCTGGAAACTGATGATGCATCCTAGTTACTAGTTCTATGGAACATGCGGGATACAGGTGGACAGGATGCAAGTGACTGATGAAGGCTGTAGACGACAAGCCAGTTATCAGTGGTCACTGCTATGGGCTTCAAGCTGGAAGTTGGCAGACTTTAGCAGGGTCATCGAAATGGTCACCGCTGGGGCAACACAGGATAGCAGGTACTGTGGTCAGGTCGCAGATCTAGGACCTGTAGGGTGGGGTGCTCCCCTATGTTTTTATTGGTTCCTTTGCCGGTATCTGCACCTGCAGCAAAAAGACTCAAAAGGACATTGTTAACTGGGCCGAATTAATTACTGGACTGGCAGTAAGACCAACATAGTTAACATGTAACAATATACAGTTGTGGCCAAAAGTTTTGAGAATGACACAAATATTAGTTTTCACAAAGTTTGCTGCCAAACTGCTTTTAGCTTTTTGTTTCAGTTGTTTCTGTGATGTAGTGAAATATAATTACACGCACTTCATACGTTTCAAAGGCTTTTATCGACAATTACATGACATTTATGCAAAGAGTCAGTATTTGCAGTGTTGGCCCTTCTTTTTCAGGACCTCTGCAATTCGACTGGGCATACTCTCAATCAACTTCTGGGCCAATTCCTGACTGATAGCAACCCATTCTTTCATACTCACTTCTTGGAGTTTGTCAGAATTAGTGGGTTTTTGTTTGTCCACCCGCCTCTTGTGGATTGACCACAAGTTCTCAATGGGATTAAGATCTGGGGAGTTTCCAGGCTATGGACCCAAAATGTCAACGTTTTGGTCCTTGAGCCACTTAGTTATTACTTTTGCCTTATGGCATAGTGCTCCATCATGCTGGAAAATGCATTGTTCTTCACCAAACTGTTGTTGGATTGTTGGAAGAAGTTGCTGTTGGAGGGTGTTTTGGTACCATTCTTTATTCATGGCTGTGTTTTTGGGCAAAATTGTGAGTGAGCCCACTCCCTTGGATGAGAAGCAACCCCACACATGAATGGTCTCAGGATGCTTTACTGTTGGCATGACACAGGACTGATGGTAGCGCTCACCTTTTCTTCTCCAGACAAGCCTTTTTCCAGATGCCCCAAACAATCGGAAAGAGGCTTCATCGGAGAATATGACTTTGCCCCAGTCCTCAGCAGTCCATTCACCATACTTTCTGCAGAAGATCAATCTGTCCCTGATGTTTTTTTTTTTTGGAGAGAAGTGGCTTCTTTGCTGCCCTTCTTGACACCAGGCCATCTTCCAAAAGTCTTTACCTCACTGTGCGTGCAGATTGGCTCACATCTGCCTGCTGCTATTTCTGAGCAAGCTCTGCACTGGTGGCACTCCGATCCCACAGTTGAATCCTCTTTAGGAGACGATCCTGGCACTTGCTGGACTTTCTTGGACACCCTGAAGCCTTCTTAACAAGAATTGAACCTCTTTCCTTGAAGTTCTTGATGATCCTATAAATTGTTGATTGAGGTGCAATTTTAGTAGCCACAATATCCCTGCCTGTGAAGCCATTTTTTATGCAACGCAATGATGAGTGCACGCGTTTTTTTCGGATTAAGTTAAGTTTTCATGGTAAAGAAGGACTATGCAATTCATGTGATCACTCTTCATAACATTCTGGAGTATATGCAAATTGCTATTATATAAAATTAAGCAGCAACTTTTCCAATTTCCAATATTTGGTGTATGGTGTATGTGAGAATAAGCTCCTATAAAGTGGTCATTATTAGGGATGAGCAAACCTGAGGTTTTCAGGTTCGCGCTCGGGTTCTGGTGGAATTCTGTTGTGGATTCTGTTATCACGGAATATAACAGAATTCTAAGATGGAATGCAAAAAGGAAGCCTTTTAGAGCAGTGGCGTAACAAGAGTTCTATGGGCCCCAGGGGATTCAGGATTCAGTGGACAGGTTACACCAATAATTTATTGCTGTTCGGATCCATCATCCATCCATCCCATCCAGACATGTTATGTCTGTCAGACATCAATTATTGCCAAATATTGATCTATCCATTCATCTTCTGCCCCCCACCCTGCTCCTCTTACTTCTGACATTAATTTGGCACAGAATCAGATCCATTATGGAAAATTATCTCGCTACCCTATTCCACAAGTATGTGGATTGTGCCCCAAAATTCATAATATAAATTACATTACTAATACTAGCTACTAGTAGTCCAGACCAGGCAGGTGGAGTAGTAGGTTGACTTGAGTCGGTCCGGTGATGGTCTCTCTTCCTCACACCCTCTAATCTTTATGGCTGACTGACGCTGACATCCATTACCCCTCTTTTAAATTGGCTGGTGGCGGGCTCTTGCTGCGGCTGCGCCGCACGCCTAGAGTGACTCTCATCTCGCGGGAGAGACAAATGGTATGAGATGAGAGAGGGCTGGGGCCGCGGGCAAGTCCTAGCTGGTCATGTGGGCTATGGGGCGTGTGTCACTGTAGCTTGAGGGAGGGCCCGACACTGTAGCTTGAGGGAGGGGAAGTGGAGGAGCCGGCAGCAGCTGAACCACGCCGCGACTCCGCCGCGATCGTTACGCCCCTGTTTAGGAGGCATTCTGTTTTGCATTTTCTCATAATAAAAGTCTATTGCCAGCATAACGGATCTGTCTGGTTTCCGTTATGCAGGAGTCCTGTCCTCAAGGTTCAGGAACACTAGACACAGGTAACAACATTTTTTATACCATCCATCATCCGAGAAGCGAAAACGATTTAAGGGCTCATGCACACGAGCATAAAAAATGGATGATATCCATGTGACGTCCGTGTTGCATCCGTTTTTTTGCTGATCCATTGTAACAATGCCTATCTTTGTCTGCAAAACAGACAAGAATAGGACATGTTACATTTTTTTGTGAAACGGACTTGCAGACATACGGACATGGAATACACACTCATTCCGGAGTCATTTCCGTTTTTTTTGCAAACCATTGAGGTAAATGGTTCTGCATTCCGGCTGCAAAAAAAAAACAGAATGGACACGGAAAGAAAATATAGTTGTGTGCATGTGTGCATGAGCCCTAAAGGGGATTTCACCGACCAAAGCTGGTTTTAACTTAATTTCTGGTAATACATTTTCAGTTGGTAGATTTTCTTGAGACGTAGGGTTTTCTTCCCCAAGTTCCTTGTCTAAACACAGCTTCAATTGATTACCGTGTGCAATTTTTAGGTTCTCATCACCCTGTTTATTTACTTATGTTTCAGCAGTAGGTATTGCTTTAATCTCGTAGGACACAGATTCCCATTTATTTTCCAGTTTGTTTGACCTGTTGTTTTCGTAGCTATATGTGATCTCCTACACATAGTGGGTTAGCCCCAGCTACCGTAAGTGGTATTATAGTCATCCATTTGTTTTTGTTGCGCCTCCTTGTTTGTTTGGTTGGTTATTTATTGGATCAATTTGTTGCTCTTTTCCCCAGTCATGTGCCCTAACCCTCAGTTCACACTTGCACGTTTTACAGCGCGTTCGTACGCGCTGTAAAACGCTCAACAGGAGAAAACTCATGTTTCCCTATGGGCATGGTTCTCACCTGAGCGTTTTACAGCGCGTTTGAACGCACTGTAAAACGCCCTACGCTCAAAGAAGTTCTTGAGCTTCTTTGGGGCGTTTTGTCGCGCGTTTGCACCCATAGACTTCAATGGGAACGCGCGTAAGACGCGCGTTGAAGTCTAGATATGCCTTTTTCAATTGGTCTCCAGAGTCACGAACACGCGTATGACGCGCTTTTCCTATTTGCAAAAACGCTCTGTAATACGCGTGACTAAAACGCGCGTCTCAGAAACGCTCAGGTGTGAACCCAGGGTAAGAGTAAGGTAAGGGTAATGGTGTCTGTTATTTCATGTAAATATGTGAAATAATGTATTCATCTGATGTTTCTTGCACTAGCTTGTTTGTTCACCCCGGAGGGAAACCGGTTATAAATAACCCTTTCATCAGCCAAACTATCTAGAAGATACTGCATTCTCCTCATGCTCTTGTGATGGCAGCCGCAATGGAGTTCAGCTTTAAAGGACATCGAGCTCTAGTGACTGGCGCGGGGAAGGGTACGTACGCCAGCTGAACACATTGACATTATAAGCACCAAGTAACCTTCATTTCGGTTTTGCTCACTATTTAACCATAAGGACCAAAGATCATCCCTAAACCAAGTTTTACCCAAAAATATAATAGAAAAATAGTTGGGAAACTCTGACTAGTCATTAAACTTTTAGCTAAAACTGTATCATGTCCAGACGGTTTATATAGCTGCAGCTTTTTTTTCTTGCAGGGATAGGCCGGGCAACGGTGAAGGCTCTGTGGGCATTAGGAGCTAAAGTGGTCGGGCTGAGCCGTACAGCAGAGGACCTGGACAGCCTGGCACAAGAGGTAATCTTACCCATAGCATGACATTAAGACAATAAGTAGCCTTTTTATATAGAAGAATGTGTAATACTCCGCAGGTATTATATGATTATTGTTAGGTGCATCTCAAAAATTATCTTAGTAATACATTATGCAGAAAAAAAGTGTAGGAATATAGTTAGGTTCATCTGATTGCCCACCTTCCTCTCCCCCTTTTAATATAGTTGATGCGCTCCACTATCTGCAGTGTCCTACTTGGGACTTTCTTGGTTGAAAAGGCTGCAGCAGCCTTTATTAACACTCAACACTCCGAGTGCTGAAATGACATTGAAATAATAGTCAAACAACATTTGATTAACCGATTGCCCATAGCCTCTAGATCAGGGGTACTCAAGTACTTTTTGTAAAGGTCCACATACCTAAGTCTGCTGTTGTCACGTTCGGGTGTGGGAGAGAAATACCACACCGAACATAGGAGGGAAAGGGGTGAGAGAATATGGCCTGGAAACTAGGGAAAGGAGATGGACACCTCCTAGAGAAAACCTTAATCAAATTCCTGACTAACTACCAGTATGAACAGACCCTAGAGGTAGGTGAGTTCATACACCAGAATACCCAGTGTCAAACTCACCCTATAGGACCCTGGTACTAATTTCTGGACTATGACAACCTGTTCCTCCAAAAGGAAGGACAAACAGGAGTCTCCCTCAGGCCTTTATACAAATGACAGGGAAATGCAGCACACAAAATAACCCAAACAAAATACAAAAGGGAAAGAAAACACTTAACTTCAAGTGTTTATGGCAGCACCAGGAACTGAGCCGAGATCCACACACCAGCTATCCACAACTCCAACAGAAACTATAAACCGCATAGCATAGTGGGAGACACAACACTAAACAGAGAAGCTTAAAAGACCATAATATCCACATCTGGGGAAAGAAGGTGTGGCAAGCACCAGAAACATGTCAGATCCAACCACGTGTTTCCAGTCTCACTGATCTCCTGCCACCTTTCGCGGGAACGTCCATGACAGCTGTAGGTTGAAGGTCCGAACTGCAAAACAAAAAAATATATGAGGTACAACACCATTAGTGTGTAGCTCTGCATTGATGGAAGCGCTCATTGCTTCTGGACTCTGGCATCTCCTGAGAGCTGCTCCCCCTTAGCATGCCACTGCATGCAGGGGTCTGGACAGCTGGCAACCGCGGTCCGAATGCGGTCCGCTACTTGAGTACCTCTGCTTCCAACTCCATTGCCAAAACAGTACTCCACCCTAGTGGCATGCTAAGGGGGGAAGCGTGGGGGGTGGTCCGCCCCGGGTGCCGGCTCTCAGGGGATGCCAGAGTCCAGAAGCAATGAGCACTTCCATCAATACAGATGGAAGCTCTCATTGCTGGAGCGCAGGGAGATGATGTCCTGTAACTCGCGCTCAGCTCCCCGTGCTCCTCCCCTCCTTCAGGCTGGCAGCGATCTGAATAGTGAAGCAGGAAGACTTCTCCCTGCTCCATCATTCAGCCTGCAGACACAGATCGCTCTCCCAGCCTGTGTGGGCGGAGCCTGCAGCCCGGAAATCTGCATAAGCTCGGCCCGCATAGTGCTGCAAAGCGATCTGTGTCCACGGGAGAGAAGACTGTGAGCTTCAGGAATGGGACAAGGTGAGTACTTACTGTGGGTTTTTTTGTTTGTTTTTTTAACATAGAGGGGGCACAATGGGCATTTCTACTCTGGAGGGGGCACAATGGGCATTGCTAATGTGGAGGGGCACAGTGGGCATTTCTACTCTGGAGGTGGCACAATGGGTATTGCTAATGTGAAAGGGGCACAATGGGCATTGCTAATGTGAAGGGGGCACAATGAGTATTTATACTATGGAGGGGGCACAATGGGCATTTCTACTATGGAGGGGGGACAGAGGGTATTGCTAATGTAAAGGGGCACAATGGGCATTTCTACTATGGAGAGGGCACAATGGACAGTTAAATTATCTGCGCCACATCGCCTGTGTAAAGTGTGCACATCCCAAAAAATATCTGTGACATCCAGTGTACTTTTTCCGTAGACGGTGTCTGCTGCGGACAGTGACATTAGTGGCACCACATCTGCAATGTAACGTGTGCACTGCAAATAATTTTTCACTGACATACAGTGTACTTTTTCAATAGACGGTGTCCGCTTCTGACAGTGACATTACCAGTGCAACATCTCCAGTGTACCGTGTGCGCAGAAAAAAAAAATGTATCTGTTACAGACAGTGTACTTTTTCAATAGACGGTGTTGGCTTCTGACAGTGACATTAACAGTGCCCCATCTCCAGTGTACTGTGTGCGCTGAATAAATGTATCTGTGACATACAATTTTTCAATAGAGGGTGTCCACTTCTAACAATGACATAACCAGTGCACATCTGCAGTGTAACATGTGCGCATAACATTTTTTCTGTGACATACAGTGTACTTTTTCGGACAGCGACATTAACTGTGGTACCTCTCCTGTATAACGTTTCCTCATCCCAAATAACTGCGCGTGCGCCGTGCAATGTACTGTGCAACTCTATATGAGTGGTGTGTTAACTAGTACCATTCTTATCAGTTTAATCCCTGTCATATCCCCTATCAGGGGACGTGTATCGAATAGATTTTAGACAACCGCAAAGAGTTGTCAATAGTTGACACACTCATGACATAAATTTTATTCCTCTATGGGTTAATCTTGGTGTAGTGATGACTGTGCTCGTGCGCATGTTTGGGAGATTGCAGGCGATGGCGGTTTTTCAAAGCCTATGGTCCTGCTGAGGTAGTTCAGTGACAGTTAAGTGACCCAGAAAAAAATGATTCTGCAGTGTGGGCCCATTGTTGGCCTAGTAAGCTCGAATAGATTTTAGGAACCGGGAGATGGAAAAAGAAGCTTGGTCGTTCCTCTTACTTCCAATTTGGGGCACTGCGCGTGCGCCGTGCAATGTACTGTGCAACTCTATATGAGTGGTGTGTTAACTAGTACTATTCCTATCAGTTTAATCCCTGTTATATCCCCTATCAGGGGACGTGTATCGAATAGATTTTAGACAACCGCAAAGAGTTGTCAATAGTTGACACACTCATGACATAAATTTTATTCCTCTATGCGTCAATCTTGGTGTAGTGATGACTGTGCTCGTGCGCATGTTTGGGAGATTGCAGGCGATGGTGGTTTTTCAAAGCCTATGGTCCTGCTGAGGTAGTTCAGTGACAGTTAAGTGACCCAGAAAAAAATGATTCTGCAGTGTGGGCCCATTGTTGGCCTAGTAGGCTTTAATGATCACCTTAGATGATTACAAAGAAAATTAATGTTTTGTCTATGAAAAATTATCCAGCCGATCGCTTTTGGTCTGTTCACAATGAAGCAACGACCTTATCATCTGGCGTGTGCCAACATTGCCAACACACTCATAGAGGTGATCGCTTCATTGTGATACACAAGCCCCTTCACCACAACAAGGTAACGATCACGAAGGGGAATTTACACATTTATGTCCCTTTTTTTTGTTTTGTTTTTGCAGCCACGGTGCAGCACCAGAGGCCAGAAAAATTAGGCATGTACACATGCCTGAAAAATTTGGTTTATTGTTGCAGCCAGCAGAAAGTGTACTAAAACATTTGGGACTTGAACCCTAGTTGGTGGCGGAGAAGTCACGCAAGTCATCCGGCATGCAGAGATTAAATACAGCAGCGTGGGGACCATTTAGCCCAAGGGATCTAATCAGGCCTTTATTTTGTCAAATGCATCCTCCACTGTCAGTCCCTTCGGTATCCACGCCTCATTCATCTTAATAAAGGTGAGGTAATCTAGACTTTTTGACCTAGGCGACTTCTCTTGTCAGTGACAATACCTCCTGCTGCGCTGAAGGTCCTTTCTGACAGGACACTTGAAGCGGGGCATGCCAGAAGTTCTATCGCAAATTGGGATAGCTCAGGCCACAGGTCAAGCCTGCACACCCAGTAGTGAAGGGGTTCATCACTCCTCAGAGTGTCGATATCTGCAGTTAAGGCGAGGTAGTCTGCTACCTGTTGGTCGAGTCGTTCTGTTGAGGGCCTGGTCATGGTAGGAGTAGGATTACTTTCACCTCTTCCCCTGTTAAATTCCCGTTGTGCTGTGACATCACCCTTATATGCTGTGTAAAGCATACTTTTTAACTCGTTTTGGAAGTGCTGCATCCTTCCCGACTTCCGGGAATCTGGTAACATTTCAGCCACTTTCTGCTTATACCGAGGGTCTAGTAGCGTGGCCACCCAATACAGGTCGTTCTCCTTCAGCCTTTTTATATGAGGGTCCCTCAACAGGCATGACAGCATGAAAGACCCCATTTGCACAAGGTTGGATGCCGAGCTACTCATGTCCCGTTCCTCGTCCTCATTGATGTCATTGAAGGTCTGTTCTTCCCCCCAGCAATGTACAACACCATGGGTCCCAGATAGGTGACAACAACGAGCACCCTGGGATGCCTGCTCAGACTCCTCTTCCAGCGTTGCCGCAGGTCCAGCAAGTGATGATGATAAGGCTGTTTCTGGTCGTGATGGTGACCACAACTCTTCCTCTTCACTCTTATCTATGTCCTGATCCAGCACTCTTCGCAGGGCACGCTCAAGGAAGAAAACAAATGGGATGAGGTCGCTGATGGTGCCTTCGGTGCGACTGACTTGGTTTGTCACCTCCTCAAAAGGACACGTGAGCCTACAGGCATTGCGCATGAGCATCCAGTAATGTGGAAAAAAAATACCCAGCTCCGCAGAGGCTGTCCTAGCACCCCGGTCATACAAATACTCGTTGACGGCTTTTTCTTGTTGGAGCAGGCGGTCGAACATTAGGAGTGATGAATTCCAACGTGTCGGGCTGTCGCAAATCAAGCGCCTCACTGGCATGTTGTTTCGCCGCTGAATATCGAAAAAGTGCGCCATGGCCGTGTAGGAACGCCTGAAATGGCCACACACCTTCCTGGTCTGCTTGAGGACGTCCTGTAAGCCTGGGTACTTACACACAAAGCGTTGTACAATCAGATTCAACACATGTGCCATGCATGGCACATGTGTCAACTTGCCCAAATTCAATGCCACCAACAGATTGCTTCCGTTGTCACACACCACTTTGCCAATCTCCAGTTGGTGCGGGGTCAGCCACTGATCCACCTGTGAGTTCAGGGCAGACAGGAGTGCTGGTCTGATGTGACTCTCTGCTTTCAGGCAAGTCAACCCCAAGACGGTGTGACACTGTCGTATCCGGGATGTTGAATAGCCCCTGGGGAGCTGGGGGGGGGGTGCAGTTGATGATATGGAGCAAGACACAGCAGCAGAAGAGGACTCAGCCGAGAAGGTTAGCGAAGTAGATGGAGTAGGAGAGCCACGCATTCCATGCTTGGCAGCCGTCATTAGGTTTACCCAATGCTCAGTGTACGTGATATACCTGCCCTGACCGTGCTTTGCAGACCAGGTATCAGTGGTCAGATGGACCCTTGCCCCAACACTGTGTGCCAGACATGCCATGACTTCCTTTTCCACAATAGAGTACAGGTTGGGAATTGCCTTTTGTGAAAAATAATTTCGGCCGGGTACCTTCCACTGGGGTGTCCCAATAGCTACAAATTTTTTGAAGGCCTCAGACTCCACCAACAGTTCTGTCAAGCCAGCTGTCAGACGCTGGGCAAGGGGGTGACTCTGTGACTTGGCTTCTTACGCTCAAACATTTCTTTGACAGACACCTGACTGTGGACAGATGAGCAGGAACTGCTGAAGGTGAGAGGCGGAGTGGCGGGTGGTTGAGGGGCAAGGAAGACAGCAGTGGTTAATGTGCCTGAAGATGCTGGAGCAGGAGGAGGATGGTGGCTTTAAGTTTGTGTGCTGCTTGTACTCATGTGTTGATCCCATAGACGTTTGTGATGTGAGATCATGTGCCTTCGCAAAGCAGTTGTACCTAGGTGGGTGTTGGACTTCCCGCGACTCAGTTTCTTTTGGCACAGGTTGCAAATGCCATCACTGTTATCAGAGGCAGACACACAAAAAAAATGCCATGACGGCATTCTGGTGGTGGCAACAGCATTCGTTGATTGACGTGCTGTCTGGCTGACCCCGGGTGCCGATACATGCTGTCTGACTGTGCCACTAGCTCCTTGCGACGACCTCCCCCTGCTTCCAACTCGTCTCCTATTCTTCTCTGTCTCCTCATCTGAACTTTCCCCCTTTTCGTCTTCTCTTCGAGCGGGCACCCACGTGACATCCACGGACACATCATCATCAACCGCGTCACTTGTATCTGACAACTCAGCAAAGGAAGTAGCAGCGGGTACAACATCATCATCATCACACCGTACGTCCATGTGTGTAATGCTGCCTGACTGAGACATATCCCTGTTATCTACACCCTCTGGCAATAATGGATGCGCATCACTCATTTCTTCTTATGGTGTGTTAATAAATCCTCTGACAGATCAAATTAAGCGGCTGTGGTGCTAGTGTTGGTGGTGGCGGCGGGTGTGCGAGTGGTAACGAGAGGTGCCCGAAGCTGTGCTGGAGTAGGATGGTGCGTCAAGGTTCTGAGCAGAAGCTGTAGAAGATTGGGTGTCCTGTGTAAGCCAGTCAACTATGTACTGAGAATTTTTCGAGTTCAAGGTATGTGGCCTCCGAACACTGGGCATTATTCTAGGGCCAATGGAAATCACAGCACCATGACGGCCCCTGCGGGGTGGCATGCCTCTGCCTGTCATTATCAGTGGTACTATGCGTGCAAGGTACTGTGCCACCCGGTATGAGTGGTGGGCACTGGCAGTGGGCACACTACAGTCTGTGGAAGTGGGCCTGACACACACTGGCAGGCAACTAACCTTAGATTAAAGGGTAAAAATTAAATGCCTTATTTATCGGCAAGCTACTGTGCCACACGGTATGAGTGGTGGGCACTGGCAGTGGGCCTGACACACACTGGCAGGCAACTAACCTTAGATTAAAGGGTAAAAATGAAATAGCTTATTTATCGGCAAGCTACTGTGCCACACAGTACGAGTGGTGGGCACTGGCAGTGGGCACACTACAGTCAGTGGAAGTGGGCCTGACACACACTGGCAGCAGGCAGGCAACTGAAATTAGATTAAAGTGTAAAAATGAAATGCCTTTTTTTTAATGCAAAGTCCTGTGCCACACGGTTTGAGTGGTGGGCACTGGCAGTGGGCACACTACAGTCAGTGGAAGTGGGCCTGACACACACTGGCAGCAGGCATGCAACTGAAATTAGATTAAAGTGTAAAAATGAAATCCCTTTTTTTATGCAAAATCCTGTGCCACACGGTATAAGTGGTGGGCACTGGCAGTGGGCACACTACAGTCAGTGGAAGCGGGCCTGACACACACTGGCAGCAGGCAAGCAACTGAAATTAGATTAAAGTGTAAAAATGAATTGACTTTTTTTTTATGCAAAGTCCTGTGCCACACGGTATGAGTGGTGGGCACTGGCAGTGGGCACACTACAGTCTGTGGGCCTGCAGCCTCTCACACACGGGCAGGCCAGGCAACTGCAATATATATATGGAAAGAAAAAAAAAAAAGCAGACTAATGTAGCAGCCCTAAAAAGGGCTTTTTGGTGTGCTGTGACGCTGTCCTTACAGCAGATGAGTCTGTGGACACAGAACACTGGCCTAGCTAACGCTTTCCCTATGAATTCAGAATCATCAGCACAGCAGCAGCTGCAGTCTCCCTGCTCTCAGTAACATGCAGCTTCAGACTGAATCTAAGATGGATGCTGTCCTTGCTTTTTGATAGGAGGTGGGAGGGTCTGGGAGGGAGGGTATGCTGCTGATTGGCTGGAATGTGTCTGCTGACTGTAAGGTACAGGGTGAAAGTTTGCTCAATGATGATGTATAGGGAGCAGACCGAACATCGCATATGTTCGCCTGCTGCAGCGAACGCGAACAAGCTATGTTCGCCGGGAACTGTTCGCCTGCGAATAGTTCGGGACATCACTAATGATGCCCTCCTTTATGTGTAACAAAGGGTGCATTGGAGTGCCGGTTCCTTGTAATTTTTGGCAGCCCTTTCACTTAGTGCATAGGCTTTGAGTGTAGGAGTCCCACTACATGAACAATTGTACTGCAATGTTAATGAGGCCCTCCTTTATGTAATATACAGGTTGTATCGGAGTGCCTCTTGCTTGTAATTTTTGGCAGCACTTGCACTTTATATAGAAACATAGAAACATAGAATGTGTCGGCAGATAAGAACCATTTGGCCCATCTAGTCTGCCCAATATGCTGAATACTATGGATAGCCCCAGGCCCTATCTTATATGAAGGATGGCCTTATGCCTATCCCATGCATGCTTAAACTCCTTCACTGTATTTGCAGCTACCACTTCTGCAGGAAGGCTATTCCATGCGTCCACTACTCTCTCAGTAAAGTAATTCTTCCTGATATTACTTTTAAACCTTTGCCCCTCTAATTTAAAACTATGTCCTCTTGTAGCAGTTTGTCTTCTTTTAAATATTCTCTCCTCTTTACCGTGATGATTCCCTTTATGTATTTAAAAGTTTCTATCATATCCCTCTGTCTCTTCTTACTTCCAAGCTATACATGTTAAGGTCCTTTAACCTTTCCTGGTAAGTTTTGTCCTGCAATCCATGTACTAATTTAGTAGCTCTTCTCTGAACTCTCTCCAAAGTTTCAATATCCTTCTGCAGATATGGTCTCCAGTACTGCACACAATACTCCAAATGAGGTCTCACTAGTGCTCTGTAGAGCGGCACGAGCACCTCCCTCTTTTTACTGTTAATGCCTCTCCCTATACACCCAAGCATTCTGCTGGCATTACCTGCTGCTCTCTGACATTGTCTGCCCACCTTTAGGTCGTCTGATATAATGACCCCGAAATCCCTTTCCTCAGATACTGAGGTTAGTACTGTATCACTGATTTTATATTCTGCCCTTGGGTTTTTACGCCCCAGGTGCATTATCTTGCACTTATCGACATTAAATTTTAGTTGCCAGATTTTTGACCATTCCTCTAGTTTTCCTAAATCCTTTTCCATTTGGTGTATCCCTCCAGGAACATCAACCCTGTTACAAATCTTTGTGTCATCAGCAAAAAGACACACCTTACCATTGAGGCCTTCTGCAATTTCGCTGATAAAGATATTAAACAATATGGGTCCCAGAACAGATCCCTGAGGTACCCCACTGGTAACAATACTATGGTCTGAATATACTCCATTGACTACAACCCTCTGTTTTCTGTCCTTCAGCCACTGCCTAATCCATTCAACAATATGTGAGCTCAAGCTCAAAGACTGCAGTTTATTGATAAGCCTTCTATGTGGGACAGTATCAAATGCCTTACTAAAGTCCAGATAGGCAATGTCTACTGCACCTCCGCCATCTATTATTTTAGTCACCCAATCAAAAAGTCAATAAGATTAGTTTGACATGATCTCCCTGAAGTAAACCCATGCTGTTTTTTATCAATCAACCCATGGGTTTTTAGATGTTCCACAATCCTCTCCTTGAGTATGGTTTCCATTAATTTCCCCACTATTGATGTCAGGCTTACTGGCCTATAGTTGCCTGATTCCTCTCTACTACCTTTCTTGTGAATTGGCACAACGTTTGCTAATTTCCAATCTTCTGGGACGACACCTGTTACCAGTGATTGGCTAAATAAATCTGTTAATGGATTTGCTAGTACACCTCTAAGCTCTTTTAATAGCTTTGGGTGTATCCCATCAGGCCCCTGTGATTTATTTGTATTAATTTTTGGACAGCTGACTTAGAACCTCTTCCTCTGTAAAGACACATGCATCAAAGGATTCATTAGTCTTCCTCCTAACTGAGGTCCTTCTCCTTCATTTTCCTTTGTAAAAACTGAACAGAAGTATTCATTGAGGCAGTCAGCTAGTTCTTTATCCTCTTCCATATACCTTCCTTCTTTTGTTTTTAATTTGGTAATTCCTTGTTTTAATTTCCTTTTTTCATTTATGTATCTGAAGAATGTCTTATCACCTTTTTTCACTGACTGAGCTAATTTCTCTTCTGCCTGAGCTTTAGAAGCTCTTATAACTTGCTTGGCCTCTCTCTGCCTCATCTTATAGATTTCCCGGTCATCCTCGTTTTGGGTGTTTTTATACTTGCTAAATGCCATCTTTTTGTTTTTAATGATTTTGGCCACTTCTGCTGAGTACCACAGTAGTCTCTTCCTTTTTTTGCCTTTACTGACAAGCCTAATGCACTTTTCTGTTGCCTTCAGTAGTGCCAATTTTAAGTAGTAAGCAGTCACTGTACTTATAGTAAACCTCACTGACTGGTGATCACTGGATCCTAAGCTTTCCCCTACAGTGATATCAGATACCAAATTGCCATTTGTGAACACCAAATCTAAAATGGCCTCCTTCCGGGTTGGCTCCTCAACTACTTGCTGTAGAGATAATCCCAGTAGGGAATTTAGAATGTCTGTACTCCTGGCAGAACTAGCTATTTTGGTTTTCCAGTTTATATCAGGAAGATTAAAGTCTCCCATAATGACAACTTCACCTTTCAATGTCATTTTAGCCATTTCCTCAACTAGTAGATCATCCAATTCTTTGACTTGGCTTGGTGGTCTGTATATGACACCTACACGAGTTACCTTATGATTACCAAGCTGCAATGTAACCCAAACTGACTCTAAATTGGTTTCGCTGGCTTCTATTAGATTAGATTTTATGCTATTTTTCACATATAGGGCCACTCCACCCCCTTTCTTGCCTTCTCTGTCTTTCCTATATAGAGAGAACCCAGGTATTGTTATGTCCCAGTCATTACTCTCATTGAACCATGTCTCAGTAACAGCCACTAAATCGATATTCTCAGATGCCATTACAGACTCAAGTTCGTTGATCTTATTCCCTAAACTGCGAGCATTTGTAGACAAGACTCTCAGCTTGTCATTTCTTATCCTATCAGCTCCTGGCATCTTCTGGCATTGTTTTTTCGGGGGGCAGCCGAACTGATGGATTGTCTCTTTTGTGCCCCCCTTTCCTAGTTTAAATGTTCCTTAGCAAAAACTTTGAACTGTTCATTGAGGACATTCGTTCCCTTGAGAGAAAGATGCAAACCATCTTTCTTGTACAGTTCTTTTCCATTCCAGCTAGAGCCAACATGAGACACAAAGCCAAATCCCTGGTTCAAACACCATTCACCAAGCCATATATACAAGTAAATATACAGGACAGAATGTTTCCTAGCAATTTTACTCTAAAATCGATTTTATCTTTGGTTTTGTGCGCATTGTTGTCAGTCTGTAAAAGTGGCATACTACTCGGACAACATCATTCCCAGCAGTAACCTGGGAGTCCAAGAGGCATCCAGACATCCTCCTCATGCTGTTCCCAAACCTTTTTAGTGGTGTTTTCATCAATTTCTGACCTTTTCCTATGAACCAGGCACCCTCCCCTCTTCGGAGCAAGGGGTGCCTGGTTTAACACTCGGGTTCTCCCATTGACTTCCATTACACTTGGGTGCTCTGTAGAGCACCCGAGCATCCCGATTTGTTCGGCCCGAGCACCCGAGCATTTGGGTGCTCAATCAACACTACAGACGACCTATTGGCCGGTATCATCTAAGGGCTAAATTACCACCAACCAACCTGCCTCCATATCTCTTTTACTGGTGCCAGAAAAAATCTGCACTTGAAGCTTTCTGCTGTATGTATTTAAAGTTCTACCTTGCACTTAGTGAAAAAGACTTAAATACATTTAACTGTGGCCTCATTCTTCGGTACTATATTTCTGATCCCAGGGGAGAAACGGGCTGAGGGAGTACACCATGACTCAACACTTCATCAGGGCCACTCCCATCCTCTATATTGGCTCCTCATGGGTGTCGCTCCATATGGCATATGTTATAAGCTTCCTTTGACATATACTGTACATCCTGAGCAGGTATGCCTGATGATAGTCTAAAATGGTGTGTAAACAGAGAAATAGCCTTATGAACAGGTAGGTTTACCATCAGTTCCTCAACTCTTTTAAGAACTATAGATAATAAACAGTGACTGCACCCACTTTCCAAATATGAATTGGTGCACACCTGCCGGTTCACCCTTGACCGAAACAAAAGACTAAAAGTAGAATGGATGCAGGGGCACACAAATATCTGGTCAATGGATAATAACACATATATTTATTATATAATATAAAAAGGGAATAACATATAATATGCCCCAGAATACGTAAAATCCGCAATGCTCTAAAATACTAATCCAATAGGGATCTTATGTAGTACATATAATGGAATAAAATAAAATAGGATAAACCGTCAACCACATGCGCTAGTGGTGGATGTTCTACTGATCTAAAATTCAAATGTGAGTCTTGAACCTCTGTACGGGTCTTATTAAAGTGATTGTCCCTATTCAAATAGGTGAGGATGAGGATAATCTGTTGGCGATCCAAGTATGATGTCCATAAGACCGTGAGTAAAATAAAGAGTCCTCCGTGAGAGGCGTACCTTATTAGATCCACAATGGGTAATAACTGACAGACATAGAGGGTTACTTTACCGTCCTCCGTCTCTCATCAGTAACCTTATTTTGCTCCCTTGTACCGCAAAAGCAAAGTGTAGTGCCTTCTCCCTGCCAGGACCTGACGCGACGTCTCACGTGGTTGCTGTCGTCACTCCGTGGTGTCCCACGTGACGATGGCGGGCACGTCCGATTGGCTGATCGTGTCTTGGACGCAGGAGGTAGATGGAACAGCCGTTGAGAAGATGTTCTATATCGTCAATATTGCGATTGTTTGTATTGCGGTTTGTGAAGGGAAGGATAATGCTGATTAGTCCTCCTTTCTGACGTGTGTCCTTAGAGTTGCTTGCCTTTTACCCAAACGCGTTTCGGGGCATACATCAACTGGCCCCTTCCTCAGTGGTTAATTGGCAAGACTTTTCTATTCCTTTTTATAGGTACTTCTCTCCCAAAGGATTGTGGGATATCTAAGGCAATATCTAAACCATGGACATGGAACCTATTTTCTACTGAAGGTGATAGTCTCAGTTAATGACCTTCATACATGTAAATCAAGATAAAATCAAATAAAATTGTGCATATATGGCAAGTAATAGAGATAGTTTTAAATAAAACATGAGTAAATAGCTAGTTATAACCAATTCTATCCAATATATCATAAGATCATATACTACAACTTCAAAATTGGTGGGGGACTTTGTCTTTTATGAGTCCTCCAATGATGGGAAACCGGATGATGATGAGCGTTGAATGAAGTGTAGGGGGAGGAGTTCGCTAGCGAGGGAAGATCGGCATGCTGGGAAACAGCCGGATGTCGCTGTTCCGTCGCCCGCAGACCCCAACCCCATATTACAAAAACCCAAATATTTCCATCTCGGCATTCAACCCTCTAGGGATCAGGGATTGGAATTCAAAAATTCTTCTTGTTTCGGTTCTAGACATTTGTGCTACAAGGTTGCCTCCTCTCCATGGCTGCAACACTTTTTCTACAGCCATAAAGGAGAGGCTAGAGGGGTTCCTACCATGTACCCCCTTGTAGTGTTTGGATACAGAGTGTAATAGGTAACCTCTTTTTATGTTGTTTATATGTTCAGCCACCCTCTTTTTTAGGGACCTCTTCGTTCTACCCAGATACTGTTTCCCACACGGGCACTCTAATAGGTAAATGACATTGATGGAATTACATGTCAATCCATCTCTAATGTCCATGTGGAAATCATTCTGGGTTGAAGAGGCTCTTGTTATCTTTCTCGGATTAGGGTGGTTCTTGCAACACACACATGATCCACATTTAAAGAATCCCTGTGAGGATAACCAATTTTTGGTAGGCTTAGATGTTCGGTGCCCTACTGTGGGTGCCACCTTTAGCCCTAAATTTGGGGCCTTAGTGTACACTATTGAACTACAGTGAACTACATTCTCACACACAACTATTTCTACTTTGGAGGGGAATTCTACCTACAGCAGAGGGGTACCGCCATGGGGACCAGGTTCGCCCCCAGCTATGCTAATCTATTCATGGCCCATGGGAGTGTGAGACGATTGCACCCCTGCTGGGGACGGACCTGGCCCTATGGCGCAGGTACATCGATGACATCCTCTTTATTTGGCGTGGGACAAGGGAATCTCTAGAAGTTTTCATTAGGAATATCAATGAGAACGATAGGGGTCTACAGTTCACCTCGAATGTGAGCCTGACAGAAATACAATTCCTAGACCTAAATATATGTGTGAGGGGACTAAATTGGTTTGTAATACTTATCTTAAACCAACAAATAAGAACAGTTATATTAGATATTCCAGCTGTCACCTCCCCAGATGGCTGGTCAATATCCCGACCAGCCAGCTGAGAAGGTTGAAGCGGAATTGTACTGAACCTGAACAATATGAAAAAGAAGCAGAAAAATTAAGATTACAATTTTTGGAAAAAGATTATCCAGAATGGACTATAGAAATATCTATGAAAAAAGTAGAGTCTATGGATAGAAAGGTATTTTTTGAACAACAAAAAACTATCGAGAAAACAACCAATGAACAGGAAGATACATTGAGATTAATCTTACCCTTCCACTCCCAGTACAAGTCGATAGAGAGGATAATTAGGAAACATTGGGGCCATCTTTTAGAGGATAAGGTAATAGGGACAAAGATCACAAAAGAACCAAAAATAGTGTACACTAAGGCCCCAAATTTAGGGCTAAATGTGGCACCCACAGTAGGGCACCGAACATCTAAGCCTACCAAAAATTGGTTATCCTCACAGGGATTCTTTAAATGTGGATCATGTGTGTGTTGCAAGAACCACCCTAATCCGAGAAAGATAACAAGAGCCTCTTCAACCCAGAATGATTTCCACATGGACATTAGAGATGGATTGACATGTAATTAGTGATGTCGCGAACATAAAATTTTCAGTTCGCGAACAGCGAACGCGAACTTCCGCAAATGTTCACGAACGGGCGAACCGGGCGAACCGCCATAGACTTCAATTGGCAGGCGAATTTTAAAACCCACAGGGACTCTTTCTGGCCACAATAGTGATGAGAAAGTTGTTTCAAGGGGTCTAACACCTGGACTGTGGCATGCCGGAGGGGGATCTATGGAAAAACTCCCATGGAAAATTACGTAGTGGACGCAGAGTCGGGTTTTAATCCATAAAGGGCATAAATCAACTAACATTCCTAAATTGTTTGGAATAACGTGCTTTAAAACATCCAGTGTGTGTATACGATCAGGTATGATGTTGTATCGATCAGGTAGTGTAAGGGTTACGCCCGCTTCACAGACATTGACAGACCAAACTCCCTTTTAATGCACCGCAAACAGTTCATTTGCACAACCGCAAACTCCCCATTTGCACAAGGTTGGATACCAAGCTAGCCACGTCCCGGTGATGTCATTGAAGGTTTCTTCCTCCACCCAGCCACGCACAACACCAAGGGTCCCCAAAAGATGAATTGAATTGATTTTTCGAACGGTGAGATGGTTAAAAAACGCTGGCTCCCTCCACTCTGTTTTAAACCACGGTGACTATGCGTCTGCGCCGTGCAATTTACTGTCACACCCGATATGAGTGGTATTTTCTGTAGTACTATTCTCATCAGTTTAATCCCTCTAACGTCCCCAATCTGGGGGCCATTTATTGAATAGATTTTTCGAACGGGGAGATGGTTAAAAAACGCTGGCTCCCTCCACTCTGTTTTAAACCACGGTCACTGCGCTCTGCGCCGTGCAATTTACTGTCACACCCGATATGAGTGGTATTTTCTGTAGTACTATTCTCATCAGTTTAATCCCTCTAACGTCCCCAATCTGGGGGCCATTTATTGAATAGATTTTTCGAACGGGGAGATGGTTAAAAAACGCTGGCTCCCTCCACTCTGTTTTAAAACCACGGTCACTGCGTCTGCGCCGTGCAATTTACTGTCACACCCGATATGAGTGGTATTTTCTGTAGTACTATTCTCATCAGTTTAATCCTCTAACGTCCCCGACTCCCCAATCTGGGGGCCATTTATTAAATAGATTTGTTGAACGGGAGATGGTTAAAAACGCTGCTCCTCCACTGATATGAGTGGTATTTTCTGTAGTATTATTCTCATCAGTTTAATCCCTGTTACGTCCCATATCAGGGATTGCCTTTTGTGGAAAAAATTTAGGCCGGGTACCTTCGACTGCCTTCACAGTGACAGACCAAACTCTCATACACTAAACTGAATTGATTTCAGGAACCGGGAGATGGAAAAAGCAGCTTGGTCGGTCCTCTTACTCCCAAATTGGGGCACTGCGCGTGCACAGAGCAATGTGCTGTGACACCCTATATGAGTGGTGTCTTAACTAGTACTATTCCTATCAGTTTAATCCCTGTTACGCACTCTATCCGGGGACATGTGCCGAATTAGACTAATGTGTAAAAATTAAATGCCTTATTTATCGGCAAGCTACTGTGCCACCCGGTATCAGTGGTTGGCACTGGCAGTGGGCACTCTACAGTCAGTGGAAGCGGGCCTGACACACACTGGCAGCAGGCAAGCAACTGAATTTAGACTACTGTCTAAAAATTAAATGCCTTATTTATCGGCAAGCTACTGTGCCACCCGGTATGAGTGGTTGGCACTGGCAGTGGGCACACTACAGTCAGTGGAAGCGGGCCTGACACACACTGGCAGCAGGCAAGCAACTGAATTTAGACTACTGTCTAAAAATTAAATGCCTTATTTATCGGCAAGCTACTGTGCCACCCGGTATCAGTGGTTGGCACTGGCAGTGGGCACACTACAGTCAGTGGAAGCGGGCCTGACACACACTGGCAGCAGGCAAGCAACTGAATTTAGACTACTGTCTAAAAATTAAATGCCTTATTTATCGGCAAGCTACTGTGCCACCCGGTATCAGTGGATGAGCACTGGCAGTGGGCACACTACAGTCAGTGGAAGAGGGCCTGACACACACTGGCAGCAGGCAAGCAACTGAATTTAGACTACTGTCTAAAAATTAAATGCCTAATTTATCGGCAAGCTACTGTGCCACCCGGTATCAGTGGTTGGCACTGGCAGTGGGCACACTACAGTCAGTGGAAGAGGGCCTGACACACACTGGCAGCAGGCAAGCAACTGAATTTAGACTACTGTCTAAAAATTAAATGCCTTATTTATCGGCAAGCTACTGTGCCACCCGGTATGAGTGGTTGGCACTGGCAGTGGGCACACTACAGTCAGTGGAAGCGGGCCTGACACACACTGGCAGCAGGCAAGCAACTGAATTTAGACTACTGTCTAAAAATTAAATGCCTTATTTATCGGCAAGCTACTGTGCCACCCGGTATCAGTGGTTGGCACTGGCAGTGGGCACACTACAGTCAGTGGAAGCGGGCCTGACACACACTGGCAGCAGGCAAGCAACTGAATTTAGACTACTGTCTAAAAATTAAATGCCTTATTTATCGGCAAGCTACTGTGCCACCCGGTATCAGTGGATGGCACTGGCAGTGGGCACACTACAGTCAGTGGAAGAGGGCCTGACACACACTGGCAGCAGGCAAGCAACTGAATTTAGACTACTGTCTAAAAATTAAATGCCTAATTTATCGGCAAGCTACTGTGCCACCCGGTATCAGTGGTTGAGCACTGGCAGTGGGCACACTACAGTCAGTGGAAGAGGGCCTGACACACACTGGCAGCAGGCAAGCAACTGAATTTAGACTACTGTCTAAAAATTAAATGCCTTATTTATCGGCAAGCTACTGTGCCACCCGGTATCAGTGGTTGGCACTGGCAGTGGGCACACTACAGTCAGTGGAAGTCAGCCTGACACACACTAGCAGTAGGCAAGCAACTAAAATTACACTAAAGTGTAAAAATTAAATGCCTTTTTTGATGCAAAGTACTGTGCCACACGGGATGACAGGGGTGGGCACTGGCAGTGGGCACACTACAGTCAGTTGAAGTCGGCCTGACACACACTAGCAGCAGGTGAGCAGCTGAAATTACACTAAAGTGTAAAAATTAAATGCCTTTTTATGCAAAGTCCTGTGCCAGCCGGTATGAGTGGTGGGCACTGGCAGTGGGCACACTACAGTCAGTGGAAGTCAGCCTGACACACACTGGCAGGCAACTAACCTTAGATTAAAGTGTAAAAATGAAATGCCTTTTTTGATGCAAAGTCCTGTACCACACGGAATGACAGGGGTGGGCACTGGCAGTGGGCACACTACAGTCTGTGGGCCTGCAGCTCCTCACACACAGGCAGGCCAGGCAACTGCAATATGTATATAAAGGGAAAAAAAAGCAGACTAATGTTGCAGCCCTAAAAGGGCTTTTTGGGGTGCTGTCAGGACGCTGTCCTTACAGCAGAGATCAGATGAGTCTTTCAGGACTGGAGTGGACACTGAATTCACTAGCCTAGCTATCAATTTCCCAATTAAATCAGCAGCAATTACACTCTCCCTCCTCTCACTAAGACTGCAGCTTCAGAATGAATCTAAAATGGATGCTGTTCAGGAGGTGGGAGGGTCTGGGAGGGAGGGTATGCTGCTGATTGGCTGGAATGTGTCTGCTGACTGTGAGGTACAGGGTCAAAGTTTGCTCAATGATGATGTATAGGGGGCGGACCGAACATCGCATATGTTCGCCCGGCAGAGGCGAACGCGAACAAGCTATGTTCGCCGGGAACTGTTCGCCGGCGGATAGTTCGGGCCATCTCTACATGTAATTCCATCAATGTCATTTACCTATTAGAGTGCCCGTGTGGGAAACAGTATCTGGGTAGAACGAAGAGGTCCCTAAAAAAGAGGGTGGCTGAACATATAAACAACATAAAAAGAGGTTACCTATTACACTCTGTATCCAAACACTACAAGGAGGTACATGGTAGTGACCCCTCTAGCCTCTCCTTTATGGCTGTAGAAAAAGTGTTGCAGCCATGGAGGGGAGGCAACCTTGTAGCACAAATGTCTAGAACCGAAACAAGAAGAATTTTTGAATTCCAATCCCTGATCCCTAGAGGGTTGAATGCCGAGATGGAAATATTTGGGTTTTTGTAATATGGGGTTGGGGTCTGCGGGCGACGGAACATCGACATCCGGCTGTTTCCCAGCATGCCGATCTTCCCTCGCTAGCGAACTCCTCCCCCTACACTTTATTCAACGCTCATCACCATCCAGTTTCCCATCATTGGAGGACTCATAAAAGACAAAGTCCCCCACCAATTTTGAAGTTGTAGTATATGATCTTATGATATATTGGATAGAATTGGTTATAACTAGCTATTTACTCATGTTTTATTTAAAACTATCTCTATTACTTGCCATATATGCACAATTTTATTTGATTTTATCTTGATTTACATGTATGAAGGTCATTAACTGAGACTATCACCTTCAGTAGAAAATAGGTTCCATGTCCATGGTTTAGATATTGCCTTAGATATCCCACAATCCTTTGGGAGAGAAGTACCTATAAAAGGAATAGGAAAGTCTTGCCAATTAACCACTGAGGAAGGGGCCAGTTGATGTATGCCCCGAAACGCGTTTGGGTAAAAGGCAAGCAACTCTAAGGACACACGTCAGAAAGGAGGACTAATCAGCATTATCCTTCCCTTCACAAACCGCAATACAAACAATCGCAATATTGACGATATAGAACATCTTCTCAACGGCTGTTCCATCTACCTCCTGCGTCCAAGACACGATCAGCCAATCGGACGCGCCCGCCATCGTCACGTGGGATGCCACGGAGTGACGACAGCGACCACGTGAGACGTCGCGTCAGGTCCTGGCAGGGAGAAGGCACTACACTTTGCTTTTGCGGTACAAGGGAGCAAAAGAAGGTTACTGATGAGAGACGGAGGACGGTAAAGTAACCCTCTATGTCTGTCAGTTATTACCCATTGTGGATCTAATAAGGTACGCCTCTCACGGAGGACTCTTTATTTTACTCACGGTCTTATGGACATCATACTTGGATCGCCAACAGATTATCCTCATCCTCACCTATTTGAATAGGGACAATCACTTTAATAAGACCCGTACAGAGGTTCAAGACTCACATTTGAATTTTAGATCAGTAGAACATCCACCACTAGCGCATGTGGTTGACGGTTTATCCTATTTTATTTTATTCCATTATATGTACTACATAAGATCCCTATTGGATTAGTATTTTAGAGCATTGCGGATTTTACGTATTCTGGGGCATATTATATGTTATTCCCTTTTTATATTATATAATAAATATATGTGTTATTATCCATTGACCAGATATTTGTGTGCCCCTGCATCCATTCTACTTTTAGTCTTTTAAGAACTAGTTATATTCTAATCCATGGAATATTCTGAACATTTATTGAATTGTTAGAACGACAAAAACTTTAATCTTCAAACATTAGGAGAATAAAAGAAGTTGGTAAAATGCTTTTCTTGTTTTGTCACAGGTACACTAGTGCAGTAGGTCTCTTGCTGGCATTGTCATGGTAGCTGGCACTGTAAGTGACACAATGGTAGTGATGTCGCGAACATAAAATTTTCGATTGAAGCGATTAATAATTCTAAGTATTATTCGCATTGCGATTACAACTTAGAGCTGAGTTCCTAATGGTTGTATTGCTAGAATATAACGTATATTCTAGCAATACAACAACCATTAGGAACTCAGCTCTAAGTTGAATTCGCAATGCGATTAATGCAGGTTATATTAATCGCATTGCAAATTCAACTTAGATCTGAGTTCCTAATGGTTTTATTGCTAGAATATAATGAAGATTGAGAATATAGTGCTATATTTGTTATCTTCGTTAATATATTCTAGCAATACAACCATTTGGAACTCAGATCTAAGTTGTAATCGCAATGCGAATAATACAGGTTATATTAATCGCATTGCGATTTACAATTACTAACACTGCAGCTTCATAATGAATGTAAGATGGATCCTATCCTTGCGTTTAGATAGGAGGTGGGAGGGTCTGGGAGGGAGGGTATGCTGATTGGCTGGAATGTGTCTGCTGACTGTGAGGTACAGGGTCAAAGTTTGCTCAATGATAAAGTATAGGGGCGAACGCGAACATCGAATATGTTCGCCCGGCAGAGGCGAACGCGAACAAGCTATGTTCGCCGGGAACTGTTCGCCGGCGAATAGTTCGGGCCATCTCTACACAATGGTAGCACCGGCTGTCTTGATTATGGTGGCTCTGTGAGGTCACTTTAAAAAAGGTACATGAAAAATCTGCTACAATGTGGGCCAGAGGTGGTTACTCTTTTTGTTGTACTTTTATTGAGTTGTACCTTGTGAAATAACAGTCACCAAGATGGATCCACCCCCTTGTGATAAGGCAAAGCACAGAAAATGACAATGCATTGTGCTGGGCATACTACATACATTTATTGCACTGATTTCTTGGTTGCAGTATTATTAATAGAAAGCAAGCGAGGTTTCTGTGAAACAGAAATATCACTTGCCCCAGTCTGAGAGTCTAAAGATACTCACATCAAAACTTCAGCGGGATGTCATAAATCTAACCATCTGTAGCCCAACTCGAGTTTCAGCTTTACTTCTTCTTCCAGGTGAAACTTGAGTTGGGCTACATGTGCTTATAATGGTGGTCTCCAGTCAGACTTTGGATCATGTTTTCTATTTGGCCAGCACTGGTGTACAAGCAGTTTGTGCCCTTCATTCAACCACAGCTTCAGATGATGACTTATTCTTTAGTGCCCTGGTGTGCAGACTGTGTGTGTGGACCTGGTGGACTGGCCTGCAACAGAGGCTGCCCTGAGCTCAGTTGGACCTGTGGACCTTTTAGTGAACAACGCTGGAATTGGAGAACTGCAGCCCTTTCTTGAGATGACACAAGATTCATTTGACAGGTATATATCATACAATCCGGTCATTTCTTTGAACGTTTTGATGGGTATCTATGCAGTTCAGATTCAAGCAGGCCAGCCCTAGATAACCCTGCAATAATGTCGATTTACTGGATGATAAAAAGATTATATATGTCACTATCTATCAGTAAAACCTTTAATAAAAGTTGTATTTGAAAAGTGAGCATCTCAGGCCTCTTTCTGTACAATGCTTCAGATGATTACTCCCAAGTTTTGAGGGCCACAACTGTTGAACTCACATGCTGTGGATTTTGTTGCCGAAATTTACATGACTGAAAATTAGCTCCATTCATTTGAAATGGGGCAGCGTGCACCTGGACTTCTGCATGCCCCATTTAGGTGAATAGAACTGCCTTTCAGTTGCAGAAATTTTTGCTACAAAATCCACAGCAAGTGCACCCTTACCCTCCTGCTTATGGTCACACATTTTGTTAGCACTAATGGCACAATCCCATCCTCCATGGCCTCAGTTATTGGCTCATTCAATGACCTGATCATTTCTGGTGGTCTGGTAATGAATAGGGAGCACTGGTCCCATTGGCTGCTGAGTCAAATACAGCACCCCTCATAGGGTTTTTTTTTTCTATTTTCATTTCTGGCATAGCATACTTATCAACTGAGTCTCTGAGTCCCAGATGCTTCACTGGAGGTTAAGAAGTCCTATTTCTATTATTAGTATAATTTTATGGTTTGTTTTTTCTTATTGTCAACTACATCATGTTATCCTGTCTTGACTTCCTAGGCATATTGCTGTTCATGCAAGGGCAATAATCCCGGTATCACAGGTAAGACACATAATGCAGAACAGAAACCCCAATACCAGTGGTCCCTCAAGATACAATGGCCTCGGGATACAATATCTTCAACTGACAATGGTCTTTTCTGGGCCATTATAAGATGAAACTAGAGTCATACCCTGCTTCACACTCAAATCCAACCAATCAACATGGCCATTTCTCTGGTAAGACACATGTATTAGTGTCTAGTATCTCCTCTTTACAGTACAGTGTGGTCCTATATATCCTGTACTGCCCTCTGTCTGCACCAGGTTGACCTGCTCCTATGTACATCAGTTTTCCATAGAGTTATGGACTCAAGTTACAATGGTTTCAGCATACAGTAGTCATCCCGGAACCAATTAATATTGTAACTTGAGGGACCACTGCATTATGTTGCATAGATGACAAAAGACATTTCTCTAGTAATCATATTGTCTACCCCACATATGTCAAACGTGTGGCTTTTCAGCTGTTGCAAAACTACAACTTCCATCATGTCCAGACAGCCTTTAGCTCTGAGGACATGCTGAGAGTTGTAGTTTTGCAACAGCTGGAGGGCCATGAGTTTGACATCCCTGATCTACCTCATCAGATTGTGGCCCGTCAGATCATTGCACGTGGAGTGTCCGGTTCAATTGTCAATGTGTCCAGCCAATTATCTCAATCACCAGTGAAGAATTCAGGCGCCTACAGTAAGTACTGCTGTATAACCTCCATATAATGACATGGATTCCTCATGAGATGTGACTCGACTGATGTGATTCACATTGGAGACCAGAATTTTCAGGTGCCCATACACCTGCAATAGTTTCCTGTTCACACTCTGTTCAGTCGACTATGTGTTTTCAATGCGGAGAGAGGAGAAAGCTGCCGGCTAACATATCTGCCGATGGCTCACTTCCTGGAAAAACAAAAGGATCTGACATTGAAATTCAACGCTCCAAATCCTTCTCTCCCCTGTCTACATGAGTTACATGTGGATTTTACTGAGGCACTGCTGCGGACTTCACGGGTAAAATCCACTGCAGATCAATTTAAAGCTACATGTAGATGACATTTCCTAAAATCTCATCCACTTTGTTGGTAGTGTACTTTACTGCAAGCAATCCGCTGTGGCAAATCTGTAGCGTTTACCCCATGAGTGAACATACCCTAATGTGTATCAGGGCCATTATGCTCTGTTCACATCTGTGCTGACACCTGCATCGCATCTAAACAAGTTGGTGCAGCATGTGACACATTTTTTTCCTGTAAAATGACAGAAATTATGACAGATCCCACTACAGTTGATGGGGTGCCGTTGGTGTCCGTCATGTGATGGATTCATAACGGAAATTAATTTAGTTTTTTTATTCCTATAGCAGAAAAGGGGAAATATGAATGCAGATGTGAACATAGCCTTCGCCTCATATAGCTCTCCAGCTATTGTGCAACTACAATTCTCAGCATTCCCAGTTATGCCAGGAGACACAGGGCAGTGAGGATGAGAGTGGTGGTCCTGATAGGGGTAGTGGTACTCACAGTTCACGGTGGCAATCTTCCCTCTGGCGCTTCACGGGCTGTGCACAGTGAGTGGAGGGTGCACCCCTTCTTCCCTCTTCACACTCCCTAACTTTTTGGGGGCTCCTGCCTAGTGCTAGTTGGGGTGCCATTGATGTTGGGTGTATGCCAGGGTGCAAAACAGGAGTCTTTCTTTACTCAGTAGATGATAGGAGTTGCAGCACAGATATCAGCAATTGGTACAGTACTGAGGAATAACACAGAGCTTACTTGGCTGTGTATAGCCAGTGGCAGTGATGATGACAGCTCTCCTCGAGTCTCACTCTAAATTAATTTTCCGATCTTCCAAAATAACCATAGGCGTGCAATTCTCTTCGCATTAACTTTTCAGTACCCAGTGCAGATCTTAGATCCGGATGGTTCATCTCAAGGTGTGGGGAGTATTGGGGGCACCTTCCTTTCCACAAGCAGTAAAGTATCACGGACATTCCCACGACAGGTGGCAGGAGATTGGTGAGACTGGCAACACATGGTTTGATCTGACAGGTTTTCCTTGTGGATCAATAGGCGTCTGTGTTGTTTCTGTTAATGGCAACACCCCTTGCCTCAGGTGTTGCTAATGTGGTCATTTAACCTTCCTTATTGATTGTTGCTTCTCCCACAATGCAGTTTGTAGCTTCAGTTTCAGTTGTGGATAACTGGTGTGTGGATCTAGGCGGAGTTCCTGGTGCTTCCATAGCCCCTTTGAAGTTAAGTCATTCCTTTCCCTCTTTGTATTTTGTTTGGGTTCTTTGTGTTGCATTTCCCTATTGTTTGTATTAGGCCTAAAGGAGACTCCTGTTTGTCCTTCCTTTTGGAGGATCAGGTAGTCTCATCCCTGCCATTTGTACCAGTGTCCTATAGGGCTAGATAGGACTCTAGGTATTCCTGCGTATGAACACACCTACCTCTGGGGTCTGTTCATACTGGTAGTCAGGGTTTTGGTTAGGGTTTTACTAGGAGGTATCCACCTTCCTTCCCTAGTTCTCAGGCTTATTCCCTGTTCTTCTTTTCCCTCTTATGCTCAGTGGGGTGTTTATGTCCCACACCGAAGCGTGACATAAAATCTGTATGTCATAAACGAGCAGTACCTTACTGCCTGAATCCAGTGCACAGTCTTGGAATGCGGTTCTAGACCTTGGATAGATGTCAGTTCTCTTTTCCTCAGCTGTAGTGTCAGAGATAAAAAGGTTCTCTGCATTTGAGCATAGTTTTCAGGAGCTTGCACATGAACTTCTCACCTCCAGGCTTGCTTAGACTAAACTCTTTAACCAGGAAGAGGGATTAGCCCAGCAGCAACCTTACCAAGTCTGCCAGGGTTAACTATGTGTTGCCAATACATGACCATTTGAGAGACATAGGGGGTCCTTTATGACCAGATATATCTCACTTTTGATATGGTACGGCAAAATCTTTGACTTATTCCCCACTCACGCCAGGTTAATAGAATTGTGATGGACGTGGAAAGAGAATGGACCAGAAGGCCGATCTCATTCATGATTTTCTGCGCCTGGATTCGGTGTAGAAAATGGTCTAAATCTAAGACAGCTAGGAAGCATTCTTACATTTTGAAGCGGCGGTGGATACACTGAAGTTATTTAGAGGCCGGCATCTGTACATAACTTTGATGTTCCACCGCCAGCGTTTAAAACATCGGTCTAAATAAATTTGCCCCATAGTGCATAAGGAAATAAGTGTACTAACAACAAACCACAACATTTGACTCTTGGTACACAATTAAATCTTTTGCATGAAATTGATCCTTTTAGCAGTGTACGTCTGGGTCACTACACTTGCATTTTAACTGCAGTTTGATGGAGTAGAAGAGGATCCAGGAGAAAAGAGAAGTGTAAATCCTTATTTTATGTTTCCAACCCACTGCATGTGTGATTCCAGCCTAAGGGCTCATGAACACGACTGTATGTTTTTTGTGGTCCGCAAAAAAACGGATCTGCAAAACATACAGATGACATCCGTGTGCATTCTGTATTTCGCAGAATGGAACAGCTGGCCCCTAATAGAACAGTACTATCCTTGTCCGTAATACGGACAATAATAGGACATATTCTATTTTTTTGTGGAAAGTAAATACAGACATACAGAAATGGAATGCACGCGGAGTAACTTCCGTTTTTTTTGCTGACCCATTGAAATGAATAGTTCCACACATGGTCTGCAAAAAAAACAGAATGGACACGGACGGAAAATACATTCGTGTGCATGAGCCCTTATAGAGCCAGCCATTATCATTAATATATTTGATTTTGGGTTTACAGGTGCCGGTAAAGCAGCAATGGACATGCTAACTAAAGTTATGGCGCTTGAACTGGGACCCCAAAAGGTAACACTGCAGATTGTTATTTGGTCTTTGAATAATTAGAGGGGTTCTCCCACCATTGCGTATCATATTTATTATGTAGATCATAAGAAATGAACAATAGTTACCATTTTCTTCCTATTAAAAATTATCTAGTAAAGAGATATGGCATCTACTTAAATGCTATGGCGCCACCTGATGTTAATTTATTTACATAATATGACACCACCTGGTGGTCAAAATGCACATTCACCCAATGAGCTGAGTATTGGTGGACAGGCATATTCAGTCACTCTTCCAAAAGCCTGGTCTCTTTAAAGATGGGCTATTGCTGGTATGGGGTTTGGATGGTTAGGTGGGGGCACAATATGCAAAGTATTGCTGTTCTGGCCTGCAATCTCCTGCAGGTGTTTTGACAGTAAACACAGAATATTAATTAGCTCTACCACTTCTCCGACCCCAGTGCTTTTCTGCCCTACAGGTGGGAGCCCTTCTTCTGCCTTCTGCTTTTCCTCCTTTTCCACATCATCTAATATCAAGGAGAATATGTCATAAGGAACATCCAGCTCCTTCCCTCTCTGCATCTTGGTGACTTTTCTAGGACATGGAGACTTTGAAGGATGACTAAAAAGAAGTTAAGCCAACAAAAGATGAGAATGGTCATCATTAAGACCTGGCCCCCCCCTAAGGGATTCAGACTGGATAGTATTGGTTGGCACGCTGTCACCGGAATAATAAAGGCCTCCATTTTATTGGCATTGAATTCCATTTATGGCTGATGTAGGAATAAGTAAATGTAGGAATAAAAAAAAACTGATAAAGCATGAGTCTCCCTGCACTGTCCCTGCAGTCTCCCTACACAGTCCCTGCAGTCCCTGGACTCTCCCTGCACTCTCCTTGCAGTCTCTCTACACTCTCCCTATCCAATTTTCTATTAATTATTTTCAGCGATACTATCCCTAGAGCATGAGCGCTTGTCATGTCTCTCACTAGGCTCAGCTCACAGGACAATGGAGGAGAGAGTGAGTAATGAAGGTTTTATAGGACTGTGACATCACAGGAGATGTGGATTGGCAGGTTGTACTGCATTATGGGCGATCTTGCATTCCTGGGCTTCTAACTTTCACTTTGATAGCACGTGCAGCCACCATTTTAGGAAAAACTGATTTGTTACTGGTTTGTTTCTTATTTGTTACGAAGTGCAAGGAAATTTGGACTTGTGAATCGAAGATTTCCTAAACTTCGGACCGAATTTGGTTTTGAATGCTTTACTTCGCTCAACACTAGCTGAGAAAACTACTTTACCAGTAGGGAAGTAGGAAGTTGCCAGAGAGGGAAGGAGCCTAATTCTTTCCAGAGTCCATACAGCCCGTAGGAATAATTAGCAGCATCATCATGGGGGACACATGAAAGCAAATATAATGAAAATGGGTATTGTTTATGCCAGAAATACTGCTAATTACTTTAAACTATTGTGAATCATGGGACAATTCCTTTAAGCAGATCATGTATTTTAAAGGGATAATACTGGTAACAACATTAATACCTATCCATAAGATAGGTGATATATGTCTAATTGCTGGGGCTGTGATTGCTGGAGCTCCTGTTGATTACAAGAACAAGGGTTTGAATTCACAAAGGGGACCCTTGTTCTAGTGATCGGTATGGTTCCCGATGGTCAGATTCCCAGTGATAAAACATTTAGCACATATCCTGTGGATAGGTGATAAATGTTATTAATGAGAAAATCCTTTTAATGATATATAGACCCTACGGCAATATGCCACCTGGAAATTGAGGGATCTCTTTTTTGCCTGATGCAGGTATTTTGTGGTATTGATAATAATTATAGAAAGTAATGACATAATCAGGGGCATTCATTCATGCTGGAGCTCAAGTTAACAACTTGTCAAATCATGTTTTACAGATCCGTGTTAACTCTGTCAACCCCACACTGGTGATGACTAGACTGGGACTGAAACACTTTGGTGACCCTGAGAAAGCTACTGTATTTACGAATCGTATTGTTTTGGGGCGCTTAGCTGGTGAGTATGACCACTTTCTGCCATGCCTTAGCTCTTCTGACCAATTTCTGACATTAGCCACCAGCTATGCATTCTGTGTGCAGTCCATCATCTCTATCACAGCAGAGTATGACATGCAACGTGCCGCGGCTGCTGCACCCAGGGCCGATCGTGTCCCAGGTTTATCGGAATGCAGAGCTGTGTGGCCTCAATAGTTTTTAGTGTGTGTCACGGTGCTCCTACCTGGATACCATCACTCCCCAGTTCTCAGCTCCGAAGCAGTAAAGGGGATGAGTAATGGTTAATGGTGGAGGTGGAGAATAAGTCAAGTCCAGATTTTATAAAGTTAAACAGCTTCACTTGAGTAAACTTGCATCCAGACAAAATTCAGGCTTTCTCTTGGTTCCAGCAGGTTTTAGCATAAACTGACAGGTAAACTAGAGTATTCTGCTTTCTCTGCTAAACTCAGCTCTATCGGTGGAGTGGCGTGCCTTTGGCTATTGACCCCTTGTGACATTCTATAGGTAAATCTGCAAAAAGTCATGGTGCTCTATGAGCTGCTTTCCTCTGGAGAGACTCCTGCTGCAGATACCGAAGATAAAGTGACACTATCAAAAAGGTCTGGAAGGAACCAAAACGTCTGGATTGACGTGTTGCCTCACATAAATTTCACAGTGCAAATATAGGGGTCATTTACCATCCTGATTATTTGCACCTCAATCTGCGACATTTAGGCGTAGAAAATGGTCTAAATTTAAGCCAGCAAGGAAGGTGGCGTAGATTTCGACTGGCTTAAATGTGCCAAAGTTATGTAGAGGTCAGCGCAATGTTAATGGATTTTTGTATTTAAACTCTTGAGTGTGCGTTGAACATATCTATATAGTATTTCAATAGGACCTCAACACCCCTACACCTACTGCACCTCACATAATTTTGCTGGGGTGCTCAGTCTTTTGTTATTTAACTTTTCACACAACAATGCATAAATCAATAGTAAAAGCAACTACAAGAAATTTTGTAATATGACTTATCAGTGAAAAATGTCTAACTCTCAGCTGTTTACTCTCCTCCCTCCCTTCCCTGCTAATCAATTTTCACTTTGAAAAATGCTGAAGTATTATACTGCACATATCAATACAAGTCTATGGAGGGGAAGGTTGGGGGAGTAAACAGCAGTCTTATTCCGCCAGTTCCTTATTTGCAGCTGAAGTTGGTTTCTTATTTATCAGTTTTTTTCACATTATTTGTATGTTTAATTTTTTTTTATGAATTTTGAGGAGACCTTATCGTCAATAATAAAAAAAAAGCTGCAGTTAGCTGTCCTAATGGGAAATCAGTTGAAATCGGCATTCAAACAGAAGTGACTGGAACACAAATGGGCATCAAAGTGGGCACAAAGAAATTGAAAGTGTCTGCGCAGTCTGATATAACCAGGTGTATTTAGTTTATATATGTACCTCCATCCATCCTTGTTTCTGGGGTGAAAGTGTGGTCTGGCATGCTGCGTGGGTACTACAGGTGACCAATAAAGGCTGAGAACAGATAACCCGAAAAGGTTTAGCCACTGTTTGCTCAAGCAGAACACTTCTCTACACACTTTTAGGTTGGTCAAATTCTTTTACACTTAATACGATGCCTCAATCAGTAGTTCCGGAGTTGGTGTGAAATAGCAGCCTGATACTACACACTTTAGGGTAAATTCACACTTCAGTTATTTGGTCAATTATGTCCATCATTTTTTGTGAGTCAAAACCATTAGTGAATCCTACTCAGAAATAAGGTCTAATGGAAAGATCTGCACCTGTTCATTGTTTTTGACCCAAACCTGGTTTGATACTACACATTTTAGGGTGTTCAAATTCTTTTACACTTAATTCCATGTGTCAATCAGTAGTTCAGAAGTTAGTGTGAAACTGTGGCCTAAAACTTCACATTTTAGGGAATTCAAATTCTTTTACACTTAACTTGATGCGTCAATCAGTAGTTGTGGAGTTGGTGTGAAATTGCAGCCTGATACTATTGCTCTTTTACTCTTGCAGTTAATGTTGAAGCACAGTATGTCTGACAGACAGCAGAGGAGGATTAGACATCTGCTGCTTCCTCCAGTAGGCGGGCAAGTATCGACGGTGAGAGTCGCGTGGGAGCTGGTGTTGCGAGCGGTCAGGCACGTGGCCCTGAGGGTGACATCAGTGAAGTGCAGACAGTAGTGGATGATGATGTAGCCAATCGCACGTGGGAGTCGGGGGAAGAGGGGGCTTCATCATCATCAGGAGAAGAGAGTGCCAGCTTGCGCATGAGGCAGCGGCTGAGACACCAGGGTGGTAGCGTTGCCATGGGTCAGCAGAGTGGCAGCAGTGTCAGATCTGTAGCCAAACGTGCCCGGGGTAGACCGCCTGCTATTCAGGAGCCTACCTGTCCAGAAAGAAGTATCAGTGCACGGGTTCATGGAGGCAGTGGTAGCAGGCAGTCAGCATGGAGTGGTGGTGGCAAAATACCATACTCCGCGGTGTGGGAATTTTTCATTAAGCCACCGGAGGACGTCAGCATGGCCCACTCTGTGACTGGGCCATTGTGTTGACGACTCATTCTAATCCTCATGCGATTCCCACCCTCGCCACTCTATGACTGGGCCACTGTGTTGACTCCTCATGAGATTCACACCCTCACCACTCTGTGACTGGGCCACTGTGTTGACTCTTCATGTGATTCCTCATGCGATTCCCATCCTCACCACTCTGTGACTGGGCCACTGAGTTGACTCCTCATGCAGTTACTACCCTCCCCATAATTTAACTGGGATACTGTGTTGACTCCTCATGTGATTGCCACTCTCCCCACTCTTTGACGGAGCCCTATTGTCCCTGTTTGGCCTTGTTGACATCACCATTTAATTTACCCTTCTTCTAATCTATAATAATTCCAAAAAACCATAAATTGACACGTATGACAAATTACAAAACTTTATTGACAATATAAATTATACATAATAATGATAGGACAATACATAAAAAATGGAGCCAAAACCAGGTAGTGACTATGGCTAGTGGCTCACAAGCTAACCCAGGAGGATAACCAAATAAGGAGTGTACCCTGAATACAATATACAAAATATCAGTGCCAATAAAATCTAATTGTTACATATGTGGCCCCAAAGACCAAACCTAAAAAAGAAATCTGGCAGCAATACTAACTAGTTGTAATACCTGGGATCAAAGACGCTAACAGAATCGAACCTCCAGGTTGCGAGGAGCTCACCCCAACGTACGTTTCGCTCCTGCTTTCTCTAGGACGCCCTCTGTAAACAGTGACGTCAACACAAACTTACTGCTGACACCCTCTCCACTCTGTCAGGGGGACACTACTTGTATCAGCGTGTAACAGAACAGGTTCTGTAGACATCTATGTAGAATCAGCTGATGACGGTGTAAAAGGTGTGCGCTGTTTCACTCTATAGTCGAATCTTGGGCCACTGCACAGTTCTTCATACCTGGCGGTAACATTGACCTGTAAAGCTGAGTTCACACTTGAGTGACTGACCAAATACTAAACAAAAGCAAAGACAGGTGCACTCTGCGATAATACTAAACCCTCACACTGATGTAAAATTGAGAGGTTAGTTCGACATATCCTACTAGGAGGACATGTCTTAAGCTCGGGCACCGCGCCAGGTTTCTGACTGACCAAATAAGGGAAGTGTGAAGTGATTCTAAGAGTGACGCCTGTCATCTGCGTGTCATACTGACTCACAGTGCTGTTTTACTACCACATAGACTCCCAATCAACAAGCTTTTAAGCTGTGGGCACTTGGAAGCCATCACAGTCATGCCTAGTATTGGCATGGCTGTGATTGGCCTGCACATCTGTATAAATGCCGGATCACGTGTTGCACCAACATTCTGCTCAAACTAGTGTAGAGGGCAAGGGCAGGAAGCAGCTGCAGTGAGGGACAGGGTAAGGGTTAGGGTTAGGGTTTTTTAGGGTTAGGGTTTTCATCTGGCTGTTAACTCTGTGGGTGACCTATAGGGATTTTTTGTGGGTGCAATACACCTTCCTTGCACCAGTGACACAGAAATACAATACTTAAAGGGGTTGTCCGGACGTTTTAATATTGATAACCTATCCTCAGAATCCGTGTTCACAGCAGGGTGGCACCCAAATCAGCTCACAGCCATCAATGGAGCGTGGCTGGGGGATACAGAGGACACAGGCAATATACCTCCCACTGAGGACAGCTTGTGTTGCCTTTGGGCAGCCTGTCACACAAGAGCGAGTATATTGCGCATTGCTTGCACATTGACCGGCGAGTTGCCCTGATTGTTACCAATGCTGATTACTGTGTGGCCACCCTGCTGGATCCCCGCTACAAGGACAACTTGCCGTCCTTACTTCCGTCAGTGGAGCATGATCAGAAGATGCGTGAATACAAGAGCACGCTGGTAGACACACTAATGACGGCATTCCCACCTGACAGCAGGGACTCAGTGGAAGCACGAGGAGGATGTCGCCAACACAGCTGGGACACCGGCACCACATTAGAAGGGAGAGTTGGCATGGCCGAAATGTGGAAAACCTTCATCAGCACACCACAACATCCAGCACCACCATTTGATATGGACTGTCCTAGCAGGAGCTAGCGTTTCTGCAACATGGAGGAAGAGTACGTGTGCACACATCTGAACATACTGACTAATGGGCCTGTCCCATTCAACTTCTGGGTCTACAAATTGGGCACATGGCCTGAGCTAGACCTTAGAGGTGCTGGCCTGCCCTGCTGCAAGTGGACTGTCCAAACGTGTGTTTAGAACAGGAAGGGGGGTGATCATGGAAAGGTGCGTCCACCTGTCCACAGCCAACAAGGACAAGCTCACGTTCAATAAAATGAACCAGGCATGAATCCCACAGGATTTGTCCATGCCATGAGTAGAGAAGTATACTGGCCACACCCAGCCATTGTTATACTGTTTGCCATTTCCCAATGTTTTGGGGCCTCGCCCAAATCAAAAAGAATTAAAAAAAATTTAAAAAAGCTATATAAAAATAACAGCAACACAAAAACAGTGTTGGCTGCCTCCTCCCCCTCTTCCACCTACACCACCATGTCCACCTCCTGGTTCAAGATTATTATTTGTTATATTTGCAGAGTATAGAATTATACCGCCTGCACCCAGCCATTGTTGAAGGGGTTGTCCCAAGAAAAATATTCTACATTTTTCAAACCAGCACCTGGATCTGAATCCTTTGTAATTAGATGTAATTTAAAATTTCAGATAGCCACTGAGCTATTCAATCAAATGAATCTGTATGGCGCCACCTGCTGTTTTTTCTTATTTATTTGACCTACTCACTGAGAAGGTCGCACATGCTCAGTTTTATCCTTCAGCTGCCTCCTGAGCTGTGAAAGGGAGAGCTGAGACACGCCCCCCCCCCGAGCTGCAGCAGAATATACACTCCCCTTGAGCTGTCAGCTTGATATAAATCTAGAAAAAGAGGGAGAGAACAAAAAGCAACATGCAGCGGTATTTAGAAAAGTATCAAAAAGATTTTATTGAACATATATTAAAAATTATAGATCATAGAAGGAGGTAGCAAGAGAGCATAGACGCCACCCTGGACCCTATAGCAAAACGTACAAAAACATATATGTATCTAGCATCGTTAGAAGGTAATATAACAGAAAGTCAAATGCTATACTGTTTTTTAAGTATGGTATATCAAAGCCTCGCTGTAGCCTTCAAAAAGTCCACAAAAAAGGAACAATATTAAGGACAAGTGTCTTTGTATATAGACAATGTTAGTGGTACAAGGCAAACAGAAAATTACATGAATCGTGCTAGAGCAGAACCCGAAAGGGTACTTACCAGTAAGAAAATGGAAGTGAGGGACCAGGATGGCGTCAACCCCGACGCGCGTTTTGGCGAACCTTCGCCCCTTGTTTGCAGGGCAATATTACTGCTCTTACCACCATTTCCATTCCATTTGCAGCCCTCTAGCCCTTTCTATGACTAATTTACAGCTATTTTACAGCACCAAAGTTCGGGTCACCATTGACTTCTATGGACGGCCATGTGCATGAGGCCTTATAGACATCTGCAAAAAGCACAGAAGGAGTTTGTGAGCATTGAACCCGCCTCCTGAACTGTATCAATAACCTAATGAAGTTTGGAATGTTCCTTTAACCCCTTCCTGATGCAGGGATTTTCCATTTTGCGTTTTCGTTTTTTAATCCCTGCCTTTCCGGAGCCATATGTTTTTAACTTTTTCCTTCTCATAGCCGTATGAGGGCTTGTTTTTTGTGGGACAAGTTGTACTTTCGAATTCCATCATTTAATAGGGCATACAATGTACAGGGAAGTTGGAAAACATTCCTGATGTGGTGGAATTGGTAAGAAAATGCAATTCCGCCACCATAGGTTTTGTTTTTTAATGGCGTTTTAATGCTGAAAAAAAAACTTTGGAAAGAATACATTTTTTTTGTCATTGCTGTATTCTGGCCCTGATAACACTTTTATGGTTATGTCTACGAGGTGTGAGAGCTCATTTTGAGATTTGTATGACTTTTTGATCTCTTTTTATTCCTTTTTTGTGAACTAAAGTGATAAAAAAAAAACGGAGAATCGGCCATTTTAATTTTTTTCTTTTACCCAATTACCATATGAGATACATTTTTTAAATACTTTAATAGTATGGGCTGTTTGCATGTGGCGATGGCCAAAGGGGGTTGATTTGAATTTTTATAGTTTCTATTTTTTTATATCTTTTTATATTTTTCAAAACTTTTTTTTTAACTTTTTTGTTTCTTTTTTATGTCCCCAGGTGGACTCCAACTTGCAATTATCAAAGTGCAATTTGTATAGAATAATAGAATTTGCTCCATTAGTCTCAAAGTGCAATTTGTATAGAATAATACAAACCGCATCTACTGTATCTGTCAGTACTTGCCTCTACCTCTTACAGTATTTGTTTTTTCCCCAGAGGTTGATGATGTCACCAATTCCATTCTGTTCCTGCTCAGTGACAAGAGCGCCATGATCACCGGATCCCGCCTTAATGTGGATGGAGGCTACTTAATCTGATAGGCTCCAGACAGAAAAGACATGGTGTGTTCAGAGCATTATATTGATTGATGCGTTTGATTCCTAGTAGTTAGACTCTGTTCACATCCACATTGTCAGTTATTTTATTGTACCTGAATGGATGAATAAATAAAATAAATTCCCAAACTCAGCTATGGGCATTTTTAGTTCTGTAAATGCAGTGTCCCACTCAGTGATGGTTGTGGGCACTTTAAACTTTGGTCTTTGCTGATCAAATGTATTGTAAGATATAGCTGTAATTCCTATTAACAGGCTGTTAGGTTGCATTTCATTTATTCGCCCCTAGGTGGTGCTGGCATCATATATATATATATATATATATATACTGGGGTATGCTAATTAAGTCAGTGACTTAGTAGGGGAGGAGAACAGGCCTAGTCCACCATGTAGCTGCCATGTCACCCCCTTGGCTCTGGCCCGGCTAAGGGAGTACACAGATCAAGAACAATGTTGTAGCAGCACAGCACAGACCAGTGAGTCTATGTCTGGGTATGGAGAAAGTCTATTGGAGGTTAAAGCTAAATTAGCCAATGGACTTCACAAGCACCAGTGACCACGAAGGAATCTAAAAGTACCTGGACACAGCCGGATGATTAATGAGCAAAATTATCCTTTACCACTTGCCGCTATGGACATAGTGGACCGTAATTCTTCAGTGAGCATCCTTTCCAAAGAATGAAGCAGAAGACTGATGCCTGCCATTAGGGAGCTGCCCTGTGGATTGCTACTGATTAGTAAGAGTTTATTATATCCAGTACCTGAGTGCTGGAGTGTGGACCTAGTATAGGCAGATATAGAAAGAAAGGAGAACTCCTCAGAATACAATTACCAAGGCTGCTAAAAGGAGCAAAGCTGAACCTATATTGACATTACTACTTTACCATCTAAATGAACTGTACCGACTACCTGAAGATAAGTGATTTAAGTAAAAGTTCAACTGTTTTACTACAACAGACTCCTCATCTTTTACCACCACCAACCTTTGCACCTTATGGGGCTGGCGTCACGAACAACCGGGGTCCCAGCCTCAAAAGAACCCTAAACACCCATACCTTCAAGAGCACCTCAACTCCCATCTGGCTAGTGTACCCTGTACTAGAGAGTGCCCCGGAGGATTTAGTGCTGTCGTCCCCATCACTGCACAGCGGCCCAGGGAGGCTCTGCTAACTGTGAGAACCAAACAACCAATACCCCCATCGGCACGCCGTAGCTCAAATGTTGCCCCTGCGGTCCGGTTCGCTGCATAAGACGCCTGGAAAAGATATATTGTCGGTAAGTCTGAGGCAAATCCGTGATTCAGGATGGAAACACAGCAAAATGTTTTACTCAAGAGAGAAGTGAATCGATTCAGAATTTCCTAAAAAATGTGGGTTTAAACAAACCAAAATGTCTTGTGATTTCTTGTGATGCTGGGGGAGTGTGGGTAGAGTAGTGATAGTTTGAGAATGCTGGTATTACTTGTACTCGGTAGTGGCTTTCCTGCTCGTGTGTTTTCTGGGCCCTGCACAATGAAGAGATAGTGCACCTGATGTTGATATCACGCCCATGTGGGGGAAAGAGACACCGCACCGGACAAAGAAGGAGAGGGAACAAGGAACAAGATCTGAAAGCTAGGGAAGAAAGAAGGATACCTCCTAGTCAAATCCCTAGTTACAGTCCTGACTGGCTATCAGTATGAACAGACCCCAAAGGTAGGTGAGTTCATACGCAGGAGTACCTAGAGTCCTAACTCACCGTATAAGACCCTGGTGATAGTGACAGGATTGAGACCAGAAATGAAGGATGAAGAGGCAGGAGCATAGCTAAAGGCTCATGGGGCCTAGTGCAAGACTTCAGCTAGGGCTCCCCCCTTCTCTCAGTGGTTGGTGGTCAGGCGCAGGGAAGCACATAGCCTTTGTGCTGCCTGGACAAAAATTTAAATGGCACCAAGCCCCCATGCCGAATTCTTGACCTAACCCCTTCCCTCCAGCCAGAGGTGTAACTTGATCAGTATGCACTTTCTATACTTTAATACTGGTGTCTTCTTATGTGGCACAAGGGTCTTTTGGCCCCCTGAGGCTACTAAGCCTGGTCTGAACCCCTATAGTTACTCCCCTGAGTGACAGAATCTAATCACTATTGGGTGGAAACACATGTGAATATTACTGCCCCAACCTTCCTTGTCAGATCATCCACAATATTGTGTCATCAGTTGGTTGTGGTGAAACACGTCATCCCGCTTAAATGATTTTATACCACTAGGGCAAAAGTTAACATTAAGGCCCCAACACATACAACCATATGAAAATCAGTTACATTAAGCAGCTTTGATGGTATCTTCCTCATGGTGTCCATAAAGATGGATACAATTTTTTAACAATCATTACCGTCCATCATCAATAAAATCACCATGCACAATGCGACAAAAAGCCATACAAGCATACTGCATCACGCAGGAAAACCTCAATAGAATAACACCATATTATGGTTCTGTACAGCTCGGAACTTGTACAGACCTGTAATATAGTCATGTGTATGAGCACTTAGAGGACTGAGGTACATGTGCCACTGAAAACATAAGGTAACTAGTGACAAAGGAACATGCAATTATAGCGTATGAATTCAGACTAGGACGTCAAACCTGTACAGTCCCACAAACAGGTTACTAAGGGCATTGAGCAGACAGGTTCTTCCTCCATCTATGTCAAGTGCAGATAGGAAGCTGAATTTTAGCTAGTCAGTTCCTCAAGTTCTCTCCTCTCCCTCGATTAGTAATCTGAATAGGGGCCGTTATCACCATGTGTATAGCACAGCCGAGTAAACATACAGTATATGTGCTCCATTACATTCTCACTCAGACATGTTGACTAGTAGGAGTAGAGTGTGAAGACAGTATGGGTCTGTGTATTTGAGTGTTGGTTTTAACGCATCACTTGTGCATTGCGTGAAAATCGCAGCATGTTCTATATTCTGCAATTTTCACCCAATGCTGGCCCCATAGAAGTGAATGGGGCTGCGGGAAAATCTGTTTTTCACAGATGGTTGCTAAGAGATGTTGTTTGTAAACTTTCAGTTTTTTATCACGCGCGTGCAAAACGCATTAAACCACATTGCACCCATGCGATAAAAACTGAACAACTGAATGCGAATGCAAACAAAACTGAATGTATTTGTTTGTGAAATTTCGCAGATTTCACTGAACGCATCCTCAACGCATCTGGACCTAATCCGCTCACGCTCGTCTGCAAGGAGCCTAAGTCAACTCAAGAAGCTCCCTGCAGAGATGCACTTTCAAATAAACTTTTCTAGACTTCCCAATTGATCCTCGGGGTGCGTCACAAATCCAATAATCTGTCTGCATTTCCTTTACTGGTGCAGATTCTTCCTCAAGCAGCCGAAAAATGAACAAGGGCTGGAAGCCTTTACAGTATGCCTAAACGAATGCTGCAATTCTGGGCGTTACCAGAGGCAGTGAGCTTTACACCTAGCCAAATGATGTGAACTCCATATGCTTGTGTATTACCTTCACAGATTCCCATGCACAGCTAAGAGTAAAGGTATGTTTGAGGGCATTAACGAACAACGGGTTTAAAAACACACCACGCCGTGGCATGTGCTTTGCTTTTCCATATTCCAAACCTTCCAAAAATTATCCATTATCTGTGGCTGAAGGTGTTACAATACACACAGTGTTATGGAGGACCAATCGTCCAAAAATTATTCCTACACGGTGGCAGAATGCCTGCCCATATGACAAGCCTCCAAAAATGATACCGTTAAACGGGGGCAAATTGCATGCACAAGTGATAATTGTCAGAAGAAAAAGTGGCTCATTCTGAATGAGCCTGGAAAAATTCTCCCTTTTAGCTGAGTGCAGCAGGGGTACAGTTGTAGTGCCCTGGAGCAGGGATACATTGAAGTCTGGACATTTGTGGACATTTGCCCCTGTTTGCTCTATGCAAAGTCATGAACTCCTTACTTTATTTTACTTTAAAGGGTTAACTTGCACTGACTTATACTGTTTAATACAGTGTAAGTGCATTTTATATACTGTCACTATAATTGCATGTCACTATGGAAAGGGTTAATAAATACTGAGAGACTTTTGGGACTTTCTAGCTAAAATGAAAAGCTTATAATTTTCCACAGTTACTATAAGGTTTGAAGAAGAGTATGTTTTGGAGGGAAAAAGCTACACTTGTTTACCATCAAAACCAGACAGACTGACCTCTTGGATGTCTGGTTTAGCTATGTCATTATGTCTGAAGATTTGTTTTTGTCTGGAAAAACTACTTTGGCCATTGAGTATTATCGAACTTCTAATGCAAGTCTATGAAAGAAATTGTAATTTTGTATCTGTTTGGGCTGAGTTTCTCAACTCCCTTCCCACCCCTCTAGTTCAGCTAGAAACTGTATATAGGGAGAGCAGTCAGAGCCCCTAGTGTTCTTCAGTTAGGGATCAGTGCATAGAAGAACAGACTCTGCCAGACTACTTGAGTGACCAGAAGAAGACGTTGAGAAGGGGATGCTCTGCCACAGATCCTGGGTCACCAGCAAGAACAAGTGTGATTGTCCAGCTCACCTGCATACAAATGTCCTTCTCCCAGGGTGCACGGATAGATCCAGGAGATCCTTGGAAGTAGCAGAAAAAGAAAGGTTCCAGCACTCCAATAAATTCAGGTAAAAAGCCTTGGCATCCTTTATTTTCGGTGGACGTAATCAACATACAAGGATAAGTTTTCCAGCATAATTACACCCGTGCAGCGGTCTACGCGTTTCGAGCGTTACCGCTCTTACTCATGACCTCCAGTGTGTCTGCAACCATAGCAAATAAATACTATGTAGTGGGGGAGGAAACCTTCCTCCAAGTAAAAGAAACATCAGGTGTTTCAATTTACACCTAATTGTAGAAGCACTGGTGAACATTGCTTGGATGAGTTTTATCAACAACTTGACAATTTCTCAGTTAAAAACAAAATTACAAAATTACAAACAAACAATGATCTATATACACTGAAAGTGTAACTGACAAGTGTCTGACTAACACACAAAAAAAGTGACTGCATGGTATATGGAGACACAGAGAAAACCGCATCAAAGTCTTGTCTGAGCAGTGTCCAATTTTTCCAAAATGTAATAGTGCATAATAGTAAGGCCAGTACTATGCAAAAAACATATAGAACCAAAACAAAAGTATAGTGCATAGTTATTCGTTCTGTTACATAAAATAATTTATTAATAAAAATGTAAAAATTCCTTTTTGTAATTCATGCCTAAAGGTAACCTTGTGTTCAGTTTGAAAAGCCAAAAGGCTTCCCTTAGCAGAGTCTTATGTTTCATATCACCCCCTCTTATTGATGTAAAAACTTTTTCTATGGCAAAAACCCTGAAAGATTGTGTGCTTCTACCATGAAAATTAATAAAGTGTTTCGCAGCACCTGAAATGTTAGTATATGACTCGCTTTTTATATAATTCAAATGTTCCAGAAGACGGACTTTAAATTTGCGTATGGTGCTGCCTACATATAGCAAACCACATGTTGTACAGGAGATAATATACACAACACCACTACTATTACAATTTATATAGGAATTAATATTGTATTCAGTGTTGTGTGTAGAATCCCAAAAGGTTTTTGTGGGCAGCACATATTTGCAACATTTGCATGGATGGCTGCCACATTTATAAAATCCTTTAGTACTCAACCATGTGGTTGATTTTTTGGGGATGCATGAAAAGACAGAGGGTGATACTTTGTTTGCAATAGTTGGCGAACGTTTACTGACAATTCTGCAACCACTATTTAAAATGTTACTAACTGTTTGGTCTTCATGGAGTATCGGTAAATGATTAAGAATTATTTGTCTAATCAAGGAAAACTGTCTACTATATGTCAGCACCAGAGTAGGTAGAGAAGGGTTTTTAACGTGGCGTCTGCCAAACAGAAGGTCTTTGCGATTTTTATTCATGGCTATATGGTAACCTCTGTTAATCATCCAGAGTGGATAGCCTCTATTTTGCAGACGGTGCGTTATTGACTTACATTCATGTTGAAAGTCTGTATCAATGCTGCAATTCCTTTTAGCTCTAATGAACTCCCCTGTAGGTACTGATTTTATCACATGGATCGGATGGTGACTGTTGGCTCTGAGTATAGTATTGCCTGATGTTGGTTTGCGGAATGTTTTGGTGTATATAACTTGATTTGGAATTCCCTTGAGTGTCAAATCCAAAAAATCTACAGTACTATCGTTGGTATAGCATGTGAATTTTAAATTATAAGAGTTATTATTAACATAGCTAAGGAATGAGGGTATGGCAGGCACATCGCCTGACCAGATAACGAGCAGGTCATCAATGTACCTGCCATACCACTCTATTCCCAGCTTAAATGGATTGTTGGTGGAAAAAATAAATTTTTCTTCCCAAAATGCCATAGTCAAGTTGGCCAGAGAGGGGGAGAATTTAGCCCCCATTGAAACTCCTTGGATTTGGAGATAAAATATTCCATCAAACATAAAATAATTATGAGTGAGCAAAAATCTGGTGACTTTTAATATGTAATCAATTTCTCTCTCACCATGCTTGCTATATCTATGAAGGTGGTACTCAAGGGAAGTGATCGCTACTTTGTGAGGAATCGACGGATACAGAGACACCACATCTAGAGTAATCCACGTATAATTACTGTTCCATATTTTATCAGAAAAATTTCTTAGAACTTCACTGGTGTCTCTAAGATATCCGGGGGTTCTCACAACCAAAGGTTGTATCACGGAGTCAAGCCATTGTCCAAGTCTCTCACATAGAGAACCTATGCCTGAGACAATGGGGCGCAATGGTGGGGGGACCAAACCTTTGTGGATTTTTGGCAATGCATGTATAATGGGAGTGATAGGGCTCTCCACTTTCCAATATGCAACCTGGGAGGAATTAAAAATTCCCATTTGTTCCCCCTGGTCTACAAGAGCATTATGTAACGTTTGATAATCATGTATTGGGTTTTTATTTAATACTTGATAAGTGGATGTATCAGATAAAATGAGCTCTAGTTGGTATTTATATACAGGTTTGTCCATAACCACCACTGCGCCCCCTTTGTCTGCCAGTTTGATAACCAAGTTATCATTCTGTTCCAATTGTTCCAAGGATATTTTATGTTTTTGGGTCACCAGCCTCTGACCAGGATACCAGCCATTTGAGAACAAGAGGGACAGCTAACTCGGGCCTTTCCTTACCACCAAACCTTCTTTTGCCAGGCAGGAGACTGGAGAAGTCAGCTCAGTGCCTCGCCTGTATTGTTTTGTCCTTGAATTCCTCCTTTAAAGAAGCACACTGGTATTTCAGACCCTGACTCTGAAGTTATTCCCCATTGGGGTGCATCACGCCTTATCATCCCTTCCGGATAGCAGCAACACGTGGTGACATAACGGCGGTGTTCGGGGGACCCAGCATAGCATTGGGGCCACCTCAAACCTGGCCACTGCATAGTGTGGAAAATGTAGAGTAATAGCGGCATGTAGCTGCAAAAGTAGTGGCAGCAGTAGGAGCATAGCATGGAACATACAAGGCAGTAGATCATATATTTATGGGTAGTAGTAGTAGTTGTAGTAGTACTGGTGGATACGTAGCATTAATAGTAGTGGCAGTTGGAGATTAACAGCGAGGAGTAGCAGCTGCGGCAGTGGCGGCAGGAGCAGGCATATGGTACATGTTAGTAGGCACACATTTGCAGTGGCATGAAAGCAACAGCCTTTGCCATACGGAACATAATGCTAAGTAGGATGGCACGCAGACAGAGAGCAACATTGGCAAGATGGGGCAATGGTAGCAAGTCCAGATCTATTCCTCAGCCAGAGGAGTATGACAATCCTCCCAAATCCCGGCTTGGTTCATTGACAACAGTGATATTTTGGGGAGGAAAACTTGGTCCATTTGGGTGTCACCCACTTCCCCATGGTGCTGAAAACCCCTTTCTGAAATGATGGCTGGGCAACTAAGACAATGGATAACATACTGGGCCAGTTCGGGCCTCTATTCTAGTCTGCCTGACTAGAAGTCCATGGGTTCAGAGAACAGGTTATGAGTGTAGACAGGCCACAGTCTAGGTAGGACTGAACCTTGGCATTGAGGCAGGAGGTCTCCACTTGCTCATTTGCATCAGCCTGGTGCGACACATGAAAACTGTTCAGTCATGTTAAGGTTACTCTACTGGTCGCTGCTGCTACAGCTTCAGCTTCTTGGTGGGTGAGGAAGGCTGGTGGTGGGTACTTCTACATGGATTACAGGGGGCCTCCCTTTTAGTGGCAGGCATCTGCTCACTGAAAGCTGATGCAAGCTGCTTACACAGTGTTTCCTGGTAATAACATAATTTGGCCTCCCTTTTCGAGGGAGGAAAACATTCCCCCATTTTACTTTGATAGAGAGGGTCTAAAAGCATGGCTATCCAGTAATCATCAGACTTCTTGATGTCAATGAAAGGCCTGTCAGTGCATAAGTGTCAGCATCTGTTCTAATAAATATGAGGGGGATGACATAGTTCATGCCTCAGCTGTCCCTGCTGACAAACTTTGTGGCCTCTTCGAAGAGTTTCAGAACCCGACAGGCTTTTTGGAGGAGCTTCCAGTGCCTGGCCTTAAAACAAAACACGCTCCATGCTGCTGAAGCGGTCTGGTGCATGACAAAATCGTTCACAGCTTTCCTCTGCTCGTTCAGACACTCTAGCATATGCAATGTTGAATTCTAGCAAGTTGGAACGTCGTGGATTAAGCAGTGTAATGGCAGACCATTCTGTCACTTCAAGTCCAAGAGAATGTTTCTTACCCCATAAGAATGGCTGAGATGAGAGGACAGTGTCCTGGACATTGGCAGCGCCTTGCGCACGCCAGTGTGCTTTTTTAAAGAGAGTTGCTCATTAGGTTAATCACATGCGCCATGCAGGGAGCATATGTTATTTCCTCCAGTGCACCCACTATGTTGTAGCCATTGTTCCTTACTACCTTACCCAGTTGGAGTTGGCGGGCATATAGCCAGCATTATGTTTGGTGCTTGTCATACTTTCCCTGATGAAGCTGCACATGCGGCGAAACATGTCAGGACGGAGGGTTAGTGCCTGCTGGCTTTTAGACAGGCACCGAATCGGAAGCATACAATTGTATGAATGAATGTGTGGTTGGTAAGCGCTAAACAGCGTGTATCTGCGTGGCTGAGAAAGTTGGGGTGATATGGCTCATAGTAAAGAGGGGTGAGCAGTGGGCGCCCCCTTTACGATAAAATAGGGAAACCATTCCCTGGTAATTTTGTAGGAATCTATTTCCTCTCTCATGAGCCATAGTGTGACAAAGCATGTGTGCACAAACATAGGAATTAGTCAAGTGGTTCCAGCGCCATAATATAAGTGAAGTAGGAGCAAATAGAAATCTGCTCTAATATACAATCACATTGTTGCAACACTGACTTACAATCAGAATCTGACTGCCAAGAAGCTTCAAAGAGTGAGCAATTGGCTACACATTCCATTGTTGCAACAAAGTTGTAGGTTGCCATCAAGCACAATGTTGAGCAACGAATGCGCTGAATTCATGATAGGAATGTAGAAAAACATATGCATTAACCTATGGCAGATGCAAGCATTGTAACACAGCAAAGTGAACTGCAGCCATAAGCAGTACCTCCAAGTAAAAGAGGATTACACACATTCAGTATTCCCTGATAATTTTAATGGGACTGGGTGTATAAATAAATGTTAAGCTTTTATAAAATATCATAAAGGTTACATTTTAATATCTATGTTGTAACCCCTAAAAGGATTTAGTATGTCTATGTGACCTTTTTGTAAATAAATGTGTAGTATTCTGAGGAGTACAACATGGGCATTGGTGTGGTTTGACGTACTTTAGCAACTGCTCACCTGTGTGGCTATTCTCACCCAGTCCGATCAGCTCCAACACTGCATGTCAATACTTGACTTGACTCGTGATAAGGAGGGAAAATGGGATCAATGCTGATCCCTGCTGCTGTTGGGGATGGGAGGTTGTCCATGGAGGAGTAGGTGGATAAGTACCTGGTGTGGGAGCCAAGCTAAAACAATCATGGAGGGGTCAAAAGGACCTGACCTTGTTAAGTAAGTTCAGGCCATGATCCCCCTTGACCCAAACCAGAGGAGCCTTACTGAAGTATTGCAGGAAATTACTCAGCAACGGGAACGCCAAGAGCAAATACTATCATACTTGAAAGTCGCTGAAGAAGCCAGTTCATGTGCTGGTGATACGCTGGAGGGTTTTTCCTTGTGGGCTCCTACATTCCTTCCATGCTTCCACAGCCTGTCTACATGCTTGTTAAGTATATTATGATATATGTTGTTACCTTATGCATGTCTAACCTTTAGATATTACATCTGTTTGGTATTATAATATATAGATTGGCTGTGTTTATGCATTGGACTTGTTATTGTGCCCACGACTTGGGATTATTCTGTGGATAATCCATTTTATGTTTTGTGCTTGGTCTAATAAACCTTTGTATTTTTAGAGGTGCGGCCATTTTGTGGTATCTCTTATATTCTTTTTTACTTCCATGTTTATCTTATAATTCAAAGGCCTGCACTTGTATTCATTTTGGTGTGGGAGAGGAATCACCAGGTCACTAACAAACTGTGAGACTTCTATGGAGCTTTCAACAACAGATTGTGAATGAGCCTGAATACACAAGGGCTAAGCACTTATCTCTCATTAGACGACTTTGATCAGGGCAGGATCTCTGATGAGGTCAATAGGCTATCCAGTTCCGATTGGTGGCCTTGGAACTGATTTGGCTCTTCTGGCAGCTTTTTGGGAGGGTTTGGCAGGCCAGATTAAGGACGAATAAGCTGTCCATGATGTTCCAACCACATTGGATGCTCTGGTATCCCTTGTCACATGTATAGATATGCGGTTCTCTGAGTGTGCTAAGGAAGTTGCATGTGAAAGAAGATCTCCTCACCTAGCATAAACCTTCCAGAGATAGCCTCACATGCAGCCAGTCTCTCAGATCTTTTAACCTCTGCCGTGGCACCGTGACAATTCAACCCCCTGATCCATAATGCCTGAACCCATGCAGGTGGACGGGCTTAGGTTGTCTGCTGAGGAACGGCAGCACAGATGTGCTAATGACCTTTGCCTATATTGTGAAGAAAAAGGACACTATCTCCATGCTTGTCCAAATAAGCCAGGAAACTCCAGAGCCTAGGGTTTGTAGGAAAGATGGTCCTATGTGAAGATTCAATCTCTCCAAAATTGACTATTCCAGTGGAATTGTTGCTTGAAGGTAAACGGTTCACTGTGCAGTCCCTCATGGACTCTGGTTCGGCAGGTAATTTCCTGCATCAGAACTTGGTGGACCAATACCAAATCCCTGTTCAACTGTCTATGTAAGCCCTTAACTGTGACTTCCATTGATTGGAGATCTTTTACTGAGACTATATAGTATCTCACAGAACATTGGAGCTTTGTGTAGGCATCCTCCATACAGAGAAAGTGATCCTTTATGATCTGCTGCTTCTGGTCCTTCTCTGGCTTCGACAATACTGTCCTGTGCTGGATGGGAACCTGGATAAGTGCTGCATTTGAGGGGTGCTTGCCATACCCGATGGCTGTCTAAAGTGCTTCCTGTCCAGTCTACAAGTATTCAGCCAAGTATGCATTGATCAACAACTGCGTACCATGGTTATGCAGATGTCTTTGATAAAAAAGAAGCGGAGAGTTTGCCACCTTATTGTCATTATGACTGTCCGATTGATCTGATACCTGGAATGACTCCGCCGAGAGGTGGTGTCTATCCCCTTTCAGTTCCAGAGACAAGCTATGTCCGATTATATTAAGGAGAATCTAGAGAGGGGTTTTATTTGTAAGTCTTCATCACCTGCAACAGCCGGGTTCTTCTTTGTGAATAAAATGGATGGGTCCCTCTGGTCGTGTATTGACTACAGAGGATTAAATAAAATCACAGTAAAGAATAGATACCCTCTACCATTAATTCCAGAACTCTTTGATCTCCTGTGTGGCGCCAAGATCTTCTCCAAGCTTGATCTACGTAGCGCTTATATGGATCCTCGAGGCGACTAATGGAAGGCTGCCTTCAATACTCGTGATGGTCAATATGAGAACCTGGTTATGCCATTTGGGCTAAGCAATGCTCTCGCGGTCATCCAGAAATTCATAAATCGTATTTTACGGGACCTTCTGTATTCTTGTGCCATCATTTATCTGGATGATATTGCATGGTGCTCCAGAGATTAAGACAAAATCGCCTGTATGCCAAATTAGAGAGGTATATTATTTCTGACCAATGGGTATAGATGGACCCTGAAATATTATCCACTGTACTAGTGTTGGGGCGAGCATGCTCAGCCGAACACCAGTTCGGCTTGAGCATCGCGATGCTCGGCACATCGCAGTGTTCAGCCAAACACTGCGTGTGCTTGAGCACGATCCTCGAGTCTCCTCCCCGCATGTTTGTTAGAGACCCAAAAGTCCTTTTAAGGACTATTGTTGTATCTGGCAGCAATATAATTATTAGCGCAACCTGCGCTAAATTGCGTGGAATTGTTAGAGACTCAAAAGTCCTTTTAAGGACTATAGTTGTATCTGGCTGCAATATATATTATGACACAACCACTGCTACATCTATTATTTTACAATTGCGCAGCCTAAATATCTGTGAAATTCAGCGCAATAGTTTGGCCGCTGGTGACAGAACATTACTAGCACCACATCTCCTGTATAACGTTTGTGCATCCTAAATATCAGTGACAATTATTCAGTGTAATTTTTTATTAGCCGGTGGTGACAGTGACATTACTTGCACTATACCTCCTGTATAACATTTGACTCATCCTAAATATCAGTGACATTCATTAAGTGTAATTTTTTATTAGATGGTGCAGCAGGCACTCGCCCAAAATGTTTTAGATGATCAACTCGGCAGCAGGCCCTCGCCCATAATGTTTTAGATGGTCAGCTCAGCAGCAGGCCCTCACCCCTAATATTTTAGATGGTCAGATCAGCAGCAGGCCCTCGCCCCTAATGTTTTAGAGGGTCACCAGCAGGCCATTAATCATAATTTCAAGGGTGTGTATCATGCCCTCATTTATGTGTAATAAAGGGTGTATTGGAGTGCCGGTTCCTTGTAATTTTTAGCAGCCCTTTCACTTAGTGCATAGGCTTTATGAGTGTAGGAGTCATACTACCTGAACAATTGTACCACAATGTGAATTAGGCCCTCCTTTATGTGATTTACAGGGTGTATCAGAGTGCTTCTTGCTTGTAATTTTTACAGCACTTGCACTTTATAAACAAGTAAATATACAGGAAAGACTGTTTCAAAACAATCTTTCCTCTAAAATCGACTTTATCTTCGGTTTTGTGCGTATTGTTGTCAGTCTATAAAAGTGGCGCACTACTCAGACAACATCGTTCCCAGCAGCAACCTGGGATTCCAAGATGCATCCAGACATCCTCCTCATGCTGTTCCCAAACCATTTCATCGCCTGAGCATTGAGGTTTTCTAGTTGCTAGGAACCAGGGAAGGTGACCTCTTGTCTGAATACATGTGTACTGTACCTTGTCTGTCTACTGATTCTGCTTCTTGCAGCTTACCCCGACCTTGGAACTGTGACCTGGACTACACACGTTGTTGTTTGGAATATGCAAGTACTCAGCATGCCCTGACTTAGCACTGCGTTCAGACTATGTCCTGTGTTCCATCCTTGGTGCGTCTCTAACAGTCAAACTGGTACACGTGACTATATTGCTATTTTCCCAACCCCATCCCCCCCCCCCCCCCCAAAATATGTAACTGTCTGGAGATGCCCTGACACAGATTTCGGCCTAGTATTTCATGTTATCAGTCAGAGATTTCCAACGTTATCCTCTGTATTATAAGACACATGTTGCACACTTGTATTCTGAATCACTATTTTTCACAAAACAAAAAAGAAAGGTTGAACTGTCTGGGGATGCCCTGACACGATTTCGGACTAGTTATTTCACATTTTCACTGGGAGAGTTTAAACTCTACTCTCTGCATTGTAAGGCAAACTTTGCATACCAGTATTGCTATATTTCACAATTCAAAAAAAAATGGAACTGCCTGCTGAACAGCCCTGAAACAGATTTTGGACTAGTATTTCGCATTTTCAGCGAGACATTTCCAATTACAAAACACAAACTGTCTGGAGATGCCCTGACACAGATTTCAGACTAGTATTTCACGTTTTAACTCAAAGATTTAAAACACTACCTTTTGTATTGCATTCGCTGAACACCCCCCCCCCCTCCAAAATAAAAAAAATGAAAAAAATTGAACTCCCTGTAGATGCCCTGACACGGATTTTGGTCTAGTATTTTAACAGAGATTTCAGAGTATATCTATCCTCTGGATGGTAAAACGTGTTGTACAGTTGAGCTTATTTTCTTTAATTTCTGTTAAAATGGGAAAAATGTTCTTGCAGGTAGCTGCTTTCTAGGTTATGCTGCTGCTGTGCTGGAAGGCACATACAGCCTCAGCTCCTCACTTCTCACTTTCTGAAAGCTTTCCCTGCCTTTCCCTATTTTACACAATTCTTGTTCTTTGTAGTCTTTCCCTTCACTGTCCCAGACACTAAAATAGAAACTTGACTGTGACTGTACACTGTCCCTAGGATCATTTTCTGTCTAACGCTGCTACACCCATCCGCCCTCATTCATAGCCCAACACGGAGTAACATTCTGCTCATTCTGCTAGTACACCTCCCTGCCTGGTGCAGCATTGATTGGCTCATCCTGTATGTTGGCCTGTGAGCCAATCAGGGCAAGCCCTCCTCTCCCATTTCCTCTCAGGGTCATGTGCGAACGCTTCTTCTTCCTCACTCGTGTTTTTCTCCACCGACATGTGCATGCCATTTTACTGGATTCGTCCTATGTGAACCTGAAAAGGTTTGGGTTAATTTGGCGGATGAAATTTTGGGAAGTTGGTAACGAACCTGGTTCATTACAAACTGATTCGCTTATCTGTAATATATATAAATTACAGGTTTTTTAACATTTTGGTAGGTGACCTGCAGTCCTATAAAAAATCTTCAGAAATTAGGATAATCCTGCTCCATTTTTTTCTTCTAAAAGGGCAGATACACTTTAAAGCATTTACAAACCCCACCACTAGGTGGAGCCCGTGTTCTTTTCATCATTTGCATGGTGTTTTTTTATATATTGCTATATTTTTGAGCGACTGGTAGACATCAAGGGTGGATAAGGAATTTAAAGAGGCCCTTGAAAAAAAACTAAAAGTGGCCCTATGTTGTGGGTGGGCCCAGATTGAGAGAAGGTGGGGCCAACATGAGTAGGCAGGGTCAACCCAGGTGGGCAGCACTAGAAATACCATAGAAAGGTCAGTATATCATGCCGTAATTTTTTTTTATTTGGCTCAGTGCAGCACAATATACTGCACCAGGAGAACAAAAACCTCTCTAGAAGCTGCCCCTAGTGCCAACTGCAACACCCTGTCCTCCTCCTCCACTTGTCTCTACGTATTATATGCAGAAAGGGGATAAAGAGTTAAAGCACCGGCAACAGCACAGAGCCAGCCCTACCTTTAGCATTCTGACTGGTTTTTCAGAGTTACCATATGTACAGGAGAATACAGCGTCACATACCTCTTATAATGATAACATTCCAGCAGCGCCAGTGGCAGCCATCGCCCTCAGTCAATACACATTGCGGCCACCAATAATGAGGCATGATAATGAGATCCCAGCAGGGCAGACTGTGGCCGCAATGTGTATTGTTGTGAGGGCACCGAGCTGCCGATCGACCTGCTGTAATCATCATGAAACAATGTGTAAAAGGAAGGTGATGCCAGCCCACAGCATACTTTAGGAAATCAAAATCTATAAAATCTGATACTCTCAGCCAATATATTTAAATCAAAACACATCTGTGCCTGCCTACCAGCACCAAGGTGGTCTCAGTCAAGGCAGGTCCTACTAAACTTATCTATGCCACTTGGCATTTACATTTAGGAGAGCAGACCCTCCACATGTAGTGCGATGTTCTTAGTTACCTCTGTGTGCATCAAGCAACCAATGATAGGAGGAGCACAGCTATATGTATTACCTGACTGAAGCACTAGTAGGTGGGCACAGATGTGTTTTGATCAAAATATATTGGCTGAGAGTCTCAGATTTTATTATATTAGAGTGAGGTCTTAGTCCATATATTATGTTTGCATCTATTGTTTTAGTGCATTATTCTCTGCAAATTTATAAATGTAGCCGTGCACATTTGCATATTAACTTTCTGTGATCTTTGTAATCTATAGACCCGTTACATCACAGAGGAGATAGAAATTCAACTGAATAACCAACTAGAATGGGCGGCACAGGCTGGTACAGTGGTCATAATGGGAGATTTTAACTTCCCAGATATTGTCTGGGGCAATGGTTCTGCCTCAACTGCAAAGGTAAGAAAATTCCTCAACTTGCTACAGGACCACTTTATGGGCCAGTTTTTATAAGCTCCCGCTACGGGCAATGTTTTGTTGAATCTGGTAATTTCTAACAATGCAGAGCATGTTGGAAAAGTTACTGTTCATGAAACACTTGGTAATAGTGACCACAATATAATTATATTCCCCCTGAACTATCAAAAGCAAACTCTAGCTAGAGCAAAACCATTGAATTTAAAAAAAAAAAGCAAATTTCCCCTGGTTGAGGGCAGCATTTCAGGGCATAGACTGGGAGCAGCTACTGTCACACAATAATACTGAGGAAAATGAGAGAGCTTTAAATCCACATTCAGTAATTACACTGGAAAAATTTATTCCTGTAGGTAACAAGCATAAAAGGCTAAAATTAAACCCCACATGGCTTAAAGTTACTGTAATGCTAAAAAAAAAAACAAGGTCAGATCAGGTAGATAGAGGGGTGGACACTGAAGATAAGAAAAATACAAAGTTACTAAATGGGTTTTTTAGCTCTGCATGTACAAAGGAAGAGAAAGGAGCTGATATTGGGGGTGCCAGGGCTGTTAGTACATCCAGTAATATACTCAACTGGCTAACTGCCCAAACCCCGAAAGAAGCCAGGTTACTGGTGAAACATGTGGGGGGGGGGGTGGACAGTTACAGTTTTTAATGCTTGTCTGTCCATCCAGCGTAGTCAGCCCATGTGTAGTGAACTATCACATTGAAACAGAGCATCGCATCTCAGTGACAATATTAGGCTGCTAGTCCAGTGCAGCTCACAGTTAGTCAGCCAGCCCTGCCTGAAAGCTAGGCAGGGCCGTGCATGCAATGTGACTGATTTGGTGTGACTGTGGCTCTGACAGTTATTGACATAGTGTCAGACAAGATTGCAATGCCTCAGATGTATGTGGATGCCAGTGAAACAACCGGTTCATAATTGAATAACAGATGGCTTCATCCCAAGTAAATAGAGTCAGAAGCTCGAAATATAATTCAAATAAACTTTATTTATATAAATTTATCTCAATGGTATTTAAATTGGCCGCGATGCTTATTACTAATACGTTATCTTAATAAATTGACGCCAAATAATTAATGATATAACCAATAACTCAAATCAAAAGTAAACCACAGTCCACTCGAAAAGTGACTTAACCCCCGTCAATAAGCAAGGCGACAAAAAGAGAAAACTAAATAACGAAATAAGAAATCAAATATAAAAAGGGGAGGGATTTGTGAAAAAACTTACGGGAATGCGCAGCTGACGCAGGATCCTTTTCTTTTAAAGGTGCCCGGTGCCAGGAACCGTTGCTGGACCCTCCAATCAAGAGCCAGCATTCTCCACGAGCAAGTGCAGGAGCTACAGGATCAGACCATCCAAGAACAGGTAAGAATAATATATAAAAGAAATGTTAAATGACATAAAATGGGGACGCCATGACATCATGCCCCCCCCCCCGCCCCATTGTATACACAATGTTGCTCGCTCCATGATGTCATAGGCTTAATTCATCCCAAGTAAATAGAGTCAGAAGCTCGAAGTATAATTCAAATAAACTTTATTTATATAAATTAATCTCAATGGTATTTAAATTGGCTGCGATGCTTATTACTAATAAGTTATCTTAATAAATATGACTCCAAATAATTAATGATATAACCAAACCAAACTCAAACCAATAGTTAACCACAGTGACTTAACCCCCCACCGCGCCAAACAGTCAACGCAGTAACCCAAGCATCGCTAGACACATTAAATTGAAAACCTCTCAACCATGTTTTGAAGGTCAGAGATAAATATGTCACAGCCAATGTCTGATAACTGATCTCTGTCTTTTTGATAAAGACCACTTAAAAAACCTTCCAAATCAAGGTGCCTATAAGAATGATGACCGATGTTGTTCATATGCTGCTCCATTCTTTTATTTATCCTTTTCCTTATCCTTTCTTTGAAAGCCAATTCGGATTTGGACTAAGCAAGTCTCGGAATGATTTCAGAAAACACCAAAACAGTATTCCTAAGTAAGTTATGCATTTTCAGTAATAACTCCTTCAATTCAAAGATAAACAGATGAGTTTTAATTTTACCAATCTTCAAAGGGCCAATATGAAGAATAAATAAATTATGGTAACAGAATTTGGATAACATGAGCTTGACTTTTTGGTACATTTTTGAAATCCTGAAGTTGGAAATAACCCTCCAATTGAAGACAAAGTCCTCAGAAAAACCTAAATTTAACGTAGAATTCCTAATGGTGGCTCTTTACTTCACCAATGCCAAGAGATCATCACCTAGAATACAAATTAAATGGAGCCAGGTACCCTTACCCAATTGATCTGTTTTAGACCTCCTTATATGAATATCCAATCCTTCCAGACCCAAAACGAGATCCGAAAGGATCAAAAGGGAAAAAGAATGTTGTTTTTTGAAGCTATTTCGCCTATCCTAAGAGCTGCAAAAAATGACAAACAAAATGCAGCAGAAAACAAACAAGATTCGTAATAATAAGAGAAAATAGAGGTTAGAATACGCAAAAAATTCTGTAACAAACCAATAGAAACAGGTTTAGATTGTTCCTTAGGAATACTTTGTTTCTTAATGCCCTTAAGGATTTGTTTGATTTTAAAATTGCTTATTATAGATTCATGACCTTCAAGTCTAAAAAAGAAGGAAATGGCAGATCATTTTTTAAAGATGGAATCTGCCTGAGAACCTTTTTTTAAATAGATAAACAACAAAAGAAACAAATAAATCTGAATCAAACGAGGAAGGCAGAATATATAACCCTTCGCAAAATTGCACCCAATCTAGCCATGCAGCAGAATAAGCCACCCATGTATTTCGGGCTAGTGCTTGGGATAAAAAATGATTGACTAATCCTCTGATATGATCCATAAATGTGTAGGACAAGGAATTCCTGTTCTGGAGGCATCCGGAACCATTGAGAAAAATTTGGTGAAGCGCTGTGGGGATAAAGAATCTGCAATAGAATTATATTTGCCGTGTATAAATTTAGCTTTCAGCCAAATATTAAATTGAAGGCATAAGAGATAAGAGCAACTATTTCAGTAGTAGAGAATAGACTTGGGGGGATTTAGAAGATAAGCAGTTAATGGAAAATACAACCCCCGTGTTATCAGAGAAAAGCAAAATGCTTTTGTTCTGAAAAAACTTGTACCATAGATAAAGAGACTAAGACAGGGAATAACTCAAGAAAAAACAGATTTTTAATGTACTTCTTATCACATACCCAACTTACCAACCAAGGCTCTGCAGACCAAAAATTGTTAAAAAAGGTTCCGTAGCCCACTGAACCTGCGGCATCGGTAAAGGACAAAGAATCTGAGTTGATAAATTCCTCTTGCCAAATCGTGTGACTGTTGAATTCAATAAGAAATTGATGCCAGATAGAAATATCTTCCCTCAATTGCTTGGTGATGCGAATATGAGCATAAGGAGATGACCTACCTGCTGTTGCAGCATTTAACCTCTTAGAAAAGACCCTTCCCATGGGGATAACTCACGAGATGAAATTTAAGGAACCCAGTAAAGATTGCAGCTGTTTCCTTAAAAGGATGGATAAAGAATTAATCATTTGATTTATTTTATCACTGGGTATACTGAATTCCAAAAAATTCCAAAAAATTCCAAAAAATTTTAATTCCGTGGTAGGAAAAACCATCTTGTCCGTAGCAAGCGGAATATTAAAGTAATTGCATATATCGAAAAATGTATTAAGTAGATTCATACAAATTTCAGAATCTCTACTACCTATAAAAAGAAAGTCATCCAAATAATGCAAAATAAATCCGGAATCCGAATCGAATTCTAATACCCAGTGCAAAAAGTTGAGAAGGCCTCAAAATAGAAGCACGAGAGAGTGAAACCCATGGGAAGGGCCATATCGTAGAAAAATTTACTTAGAAATTGGAAACCAAGGGAATTATAACAAATCGGGTTGATAGGCAACAACCGAAAAGCTGATTTAATGTCAGCCTTGGCAAGAAGGCCTGATCAAAAGAGGAGTACTTAACTGAAGCTTTACTTTTATCGATTTCATCGTTCAGAGAATAATTTTTTGGGAACGATAAATTGTGAATCAATCGGAAAGAATTAGGTTCTTTTTTGGGTACAATGGAAAGAGGAGAAATTCGAAAGTTAACAAAAGGAGGGGAATAAAAAGGACCAGCTATTCTACTAACTGCAATTTCGGAAGAAATCTTTTCTTTCACAACGTCGATATTCTTAACAACAGAAGAAGAATTATTGACTAAAGTGCAACCCAAACTCTGAAATTCGGGAACAAAAAAACCATTAGAAAAACTTTCCGTTAAAAAACTAGCCATCTGGGTAACACTTTAGCCAAAGAAGAATTCTTGATAGGTTCAAAGGAGTCACCTTGCTATTCACAGAAGAGATGAAACCAGCGGTACTCACCAGTATACTAAAAGGTCCAAAACTTTATTGTAGTAATTCAAAAGTACATCAGCCGGGCTTGGGGGCGGACGTGCTCTCCTCACAGTAGATAAGAGGCGACGGCCGTTTCGCGCAGATGCTGTGCTTCGTCTGGCCTCAAGCATCACATGCGGTTGTTGGGAGGCAGCAGCAGGAGCAGAGGTGCGGTGGTGACTTGCTGGGCTTGCTGGAAGAAGGGGCAGAAGAGGTGCGTCTGGGTAGAGGTGGAGGTGCAAATTCAGAGGGAGAATAAGCCTTCTTATCCCTCCTGGGTCTCTTCTTGAAAGACGACGCGTCCTCAGTGTCACTTTGCATGCGCGCGCCATTGACAGTAAATAGATCAATGCGGTCTGGGCACGATCCTGCGCAGCCAGGCTGAACAGAGGATGGAAGAGGACCCTGTTGTAGGTATTTCTTCAGCCAGGCTTCCCCGCCGTGAGATTCGGCTTTGGCAATTAATTGTTTAAGCAGGTCTTTCATCGGAGCGGTGGGCAGCAGGTCTGGAAACTGTGAAAAAACTTACGGGAATGCGCAGCTGACGCAGGATTCTTTTCTTTTAAAGGTGCCCGTGCCAGGAACCGTTGCTCGACCCTCCAATCAAGAGCCAGCATTCTCCACGAGCAAGTACAGGAGCTACAGGATCAGACCATACAAGAACAGGTAAGACTATTCAGAAAAAATTAAACCGGCACTCTAAATGTGTTTCAATCAATGGATCACTCCTCTAGTACATAAAAAGGAATTTATTGGGTAGGTGTAACACAATTAAAAATATATTAAAAATAACCAGGACATTCAATGAAAATAAAAATAAAATAAAATCACCTTACAGTTATAGCAGAGCCACAAGGTTGTGGACACAAGATCTATAATGATAGCTTATATGACTAATATATCCGTGAGGATTATAGTCTATATTCCTGTAGTCTCTCTGAGGATTAAATGTATCCACATTAATGTTCACAGTGTGGTTCGAATGCGCATCAATTCACCTTTATAGGTTATCAGTTGTACATACATATACTTGCAGATCTATATTCCATCCAATTTGTTACCAATCAAAGTCACTAACTTGGCTTGAAAACCCAGAAAACGCATAGATAGTTAGAGTCTCATATGCAACTCCCTAGGGTTGATATAACTTACTGCGGGTTGTTCTCAGTTTTCTGAATGTCCAATCCGATAACCAGCGCCTTGGGTTAAGTTCAATTGGGTATGTTGCTAATAGCAAACAGGTGCATAAATGGTGGTTGGAGTTTTATTGATATTTTATAATCTTAGGCTCCCTTAACCACCATAGTATTGATGTTTGGAATAAAAAGTTTCTTAAATGTCAATGTTAAATGACATACAATGGTGACGCCATGACATCATGGCTCCCCCCATTGTATACACAATGCTGCTCGCTCCAGTATAGTGCCAGACCTGTCATGCTACCGATTTAAGCCATATCAATGTCAGTGCATTAACTGACTCATAGTCTTAGGTCTGACAGCTATTGACATCGTGTCAGCCATTTCCTGTTAACACTTGTTCAGAGGTCAGTGACTTAACTGGCTTACTAGGCAATGCTGTGTAGGTTTCTGTAGAGTGGTAGGAGAGGGTGCACATCTCCACCATTCTCTAAGCTATACGGTTCAGAGATACATACAGGAGTGGCAAACAAGGGTTTTAAATTTGTGTTTAGGCTCACAGCCATCCTAAACTGTATTAATAAAAGTGATATTTTACTTTCACTCCACACCTGGGTCAAGCTAGGTTACCAGCCGCCTTAAGGCTTTAATTTATTATGTAGTCAATGAACCTTTACCCAGGTCTAGGTCCAGATTGTTAAAATAACGGTAGATATGGTCCAAGCTAAATTAAATATGGTAAATGTGAATAAGGCTCTGGGTCCAGATGGAATACACCCTTGAGTTCTTAAAGAGCTCAGTTTTGCTGTGCCCCTGTTTATAATTTTTGGAGATTCTCTAGGGACTGGTACAGTGCCAAGTGACTGGCGCAAGGCAAATATGGTGCCCATATTTAAAAAGGCATCTAGGTCCTCCACAGGTAATTGTAGACCAGTAAGTTTAACTTCTGTTGTGGGATAAATGTCTGAAGGACTCTTAAGGGACTATATACAGGAGTAAATAATATAATAAGTGATAACCAGTATGGGTTTAACAAGGACAGAAGTTGTCAGACTAACCAAATTTGTTTTTATGAGCAGGTGAGTAGAAGTCTAGACAGAGGGACAGCTGTGGATGTAGTGTTCTTGGAGTTTGCCATGGCATTTCATACTGTCCCTCACAGATGTTTAATAGGTAAAATAAGGTCCTTAGCCTTGGCAAGTATAGTCTGTAATTAGATTGAAAACTGGCTAAAGGACCTTTTCCAGAGAGTGTTGGTCCCTAAAATGTCACCCAAGATAAGAGAAAATTAAGATTTTTCAAAAATATGCAGATAACTAAGACTGATAAGACAAGACCTTACATATAACATCAAGGAATAGCTGCTAACTAGCAACTAATGCAACTATTTTACCAGAGAAGTGGCCTTGGTTGGTTGAATCTGAGTCTGAGGCATTGTATGTTGCATCTTGTTTCAACTTACAATGGGTCACAAAAAAACCATTGTATGTTGAAAATATTATATCCTGAGGCCATTGTATCTTGAGGGACCACTGTATATAAATGGGCTGTACAGAAAATATGATGAAAAGATGTTCCATGTAAAATCCTCTCAAAAGACAAGGGGGCACTGCCTCCGACTGGAGAAGAAAAAGTTCAGTCCCCAGAGGCGTCAGGGCCTCTTCACTGTGAGAACTGTGAATCTGTGGAATAGTCCTCAGGACGTGGAATAGTGGACAGTTAAAAAGGTAGATAAATTCTTAAAAGTAAATGACTTTAAAGCTTATAGAAATGTGAAGAAATCTGGGCCTCACTCACTTTTCTAAAATTCATTTCCTCTCCTATCCCTTGGTTGAACGTGATGGACTTGTCTTTTTTCAACCGTATTAACTATGTAACTATATATGGACCTCACCATGTATTAAAAAGTGTTTGTGTGTTTTAGTTACATTGCATTAATACAGCAGTCTGAATCAAGGCCTTATGTGAATGGCCCCCTTAACTTGTCCTTCTTGCTGGAGTCCTTCAATCCTTGATGCTGCTGTCTCCGATGAGATCCACATGGGCAGTCTGCTCATGGATTAAGTAAGGGTAGAGATGAGATTTAGGCCTCTTTCACACGGGAGTCATGCTTGACGCCCGGATAAGAGGCGGGTGCGTTGCGGGAAAATGCACGATTTTTCCGCGCGTGTGCAAAATGTTGTAATGTGTTTTGCATGCGCATGAGAAAAATCGGCATGTTAGTACCCAGACCCGTAGCCGGACTTCATTACTGAAGTCCAGTTTCGCGTTGAGTATTCTGTATATTTTCCCTTATGACATAGTTATGAAGGAAAATAATAGCATTCTAAACACAGCATTCACCTCCTCCAATTGATCGCGTAGCTGCCGATCTCCGGTTCTGTCTTCAGCTGGGGGGTAAAGGACCTTCCGTGACGTCACTGGGTCACATGGTCCAATCATGGAAGCAGGTGATTGGACCATGTGACATCACCGAAGGTCCTTTACCCCTCCCCCAAGCTGAAGACAGAACAGGAGACCGGCAGCTACGCGATCAATTGGAGGAGGTGAGTTAACTTTTATTTTTAACCCTCTATTGCCCTTTTTACTTAGCATTCTGTATTTAGAATGCTATTATTTTCCTTTATAACCATGTTATAAGGGAAAATAATAAAGATCGGGTCCACATCCCGATCGTCTCCTAGCAACCATGCGGGAAAATAGCACCGCAACCGCACTTGCTTGCGGATGCTTGCGATTTTCCCGCAGCCCCATTCACTTCTATAGTGCCTGCGTTGGTGAGAAATGCAGAAAGTAGAGCATGCTGCGATTTTCACGCAACGCTAAAGTGATGCGGGAAAATCACCGCTCATGTACACAGCCCCATAGAAATTAATGGGTCCAGATTCAGTGCAGGTGCAATGCGTTTACATCACGCATTGCACCCGCGCGGAAATCACGCCTGTCTAAAAGAGGCCTAAGGAAAAAGTTAAAGAATGGTACCCTTAATGTACTATAAATCTATAAAATAATATATTTATCTGCTGATTCCTGCACACACCTGTTGTTTACCCCAGAGGGAAGATAAGCTTTGGCTCACTTGATGTTTGGTAAGTATACAGTAAATCTTCCAACCAAACAGCTTGGAGATACTGCATCCTCCTCACACACTTGTTATTGCAGGCGCGATGGATATTAGCTTTAAAGGACATCAAGCTCTAGTGACTGGAGTGGGGAAGGGTATGTATGACAGGTGAACACATTGACTTCATAAGCACCTCCATTCCTGATTCAGTTTTGCTCAGCAGTTAACTCTAAGGACTAGAGTTGAGCGAACACCCGGAAGTTCGGGTTCGAGAAGTTCGTCCGAACTTCCCGAAAATGTTCGGGTTCGGGATCCGAACTTGACCCGAACTTCACCCCGAACCCGAACCCCATTGAAGTCAATGGGGACCCGAACTTTTGGGCACTAAAAAGGCTGTAAAATAGTCCAGGAAAGGGCTAGAGGGCTGCAAAAGGCAGCAAAATGTAGGTAAATCCCCTGTAAACAAATGTGGATAGGGAAATGAATTAAAATAAAATAAATAAAAATTAAGCAATATCAATTGGAGAGAGGTCCCATAGCAGAGAATCAGGCTTCAAGTCACCCACCAATGGAGAAGGCCACTTTCATTTATTTAGGCCCCAGCACCGAGACAGAGGACAAAGGTCGCATAGCAGAGAATCAGGCGTCATGTCACCCACCAATGGAGAAGGCCACTTATAGATAATTAGGCCCCTGGCACCCAGACGGAGGAGAGAGGTTGCATAGCAGAGAATCAGGCGTCATGTCACCCACCAATAGAGAAGGCCACTTCCAGATATTTATCCGACGGCACCCAGACAGAGGACAGAGGTTGCATAGCAGAGAATCAGGCTTCATGTCACCCACCACTGGAACAGGCCACTTTCAGATAATTAGGCCCCTGTAGCTCTGGCCACGTGGACAATTTGGAGACCCAGAAGTTGAACGGGGCCGAACCATCAGTCAGTACGTGGAGGGGTGTGCACATGTACTGTTAAACCATGTTAGTGAAATGCTGCCTCATGCTAACACGTTCCGTATCAGGTGGTGGTGCAGTTAGCTGTGGCGTGGTGACAAAACTTTTCCACATTTCTGCCATGCTAAACCTGCCCTCCGAGGAGGTGCCGTGACATAGCTGCGTTGGCGACCTCTTGCTCCTTCTCTGCCTTCGCCTTGGGCTTCCACTTGTTCCCCTGTGACATTTGGGAATGCTCTCAGGAGCGCGTCTACCAGCGTGCGCTTGTACTCGCGCATCTTCATATCACGCTCTAGTGCAGGAAGTAAGGTGGGCACATTATCTTTGTACCGGGGATCCAGCAGGGTGGCAACCGAGTAGTCTGCACATGTTAAAATGTGGGCAACTCTGCTATCGTTGCGCAGGCACTGCAGCATGTAGTCGCTCATGTGTGCCAGGCCACCCAGAGGTAAGGACAAGCTGTCCTCTGTGGGAGGCGTATCGTCATCGTCCTCCGTATACCCCCAGCCACGCACCAGTGATGGGCCTGAGCTGTGTTGGGTGCCACCACACTGTGAACCTGCTTCATCCTCATCCTCCTCCACCTCATCCTCCTCGTCCTCCAGTAGTGGGCCCTGGCTGGCCACATTTGTACCTGGCCTCTGCTATTGCAACAAACCTCCCTCTGAGGCACTTATAACAGACTGGCCTGAAAGTGCTAAAAATGACCCCTCATCCTCCTCCTTCTCCTCCTCCTGGGCCACCTCTTCTTCCATCATCACCCTAAGTGTTTTCTCAAGGAGACATAGAAGTGGTATTGTAACGCTGATAACGGCGTCATCGCCACTGGCCATGTTGGAGGAGTACTCGAAACAGCGTAACAAGGCACACAGGTCTCACATGGAGGTGAAGTGGTTCTGTTCAGCTGTGCAACTTACCCGTGCGTGCTGCAGCTGAAACTCCACTATGGCCTGCTGCTGCTCGCACAGTCTCTCCAGCATGTGCAAGTGTGGCTGACTGGATGAGCAGGTGGAAGCAGAGAAGGGGGAAGCCGAGTAGGAGGAGGAGGCTACAGGAGGCAAAGAATGATGCCCTGCGATCCTTGGCGGCAGAAGGATGTGCGCCAAAGAACTCCCCGCCTGGGGCCCAGCTACCACTACATTTACACAGTGTGCAGATAGGTAGATATAGCGTCCCTGGCCGTGCTTACTGGTCCACGTATCTGTGGTTAGGTGGACCTTGCCACAGATGGCGTTGCGCAGTGCACACTTGATTTTATCGGATACTTGGTTGTGCAGGGAAGGCACGGCTGTCTTGGAGAAGTAGTGGCGGCTGGGAACAACATACTGTGGGACAGCCATCGCCATCAGCTGTTTGAAGCTGTCTGTGTCCACCAGCCTAAATGACAGCATTTCAAAGGCCAGTAGTTTAGAAATGCTGGCATTCAGGCCCAGGGCTCGAGGGTGGCTAGGTGAGAATTTAAACTTTCTCTCCAAGGTTTGTGAGATGGAGAGCTGAACGCTGCTGTGTGACATGGTGGAGATGCTTGGTGACGCAGGTGGTGTTGTCGGTGGCACATCCTCTGTTTGGTGGGCGGCAGGTGCCAACATTCCTCCCGAGGCGGAGGAAGAGGCCAAGGAAGCAGAAGAGGGAGCAGGGGGAGCCTGAGTGAGTTCCTTGTTTTTAAGGTGTTTACTCCACTGCAGTTTATGCTTTGTATGTAGATGCCTGGTCATGCAGATTGTGCTAAGGTTCAGAACGTTAATGCCTCGCTTCAGGCTCTGATGGCACAGCGTGCAAACCACTCGGGTCTTTTCGTTAGAACATTGTTTAAAGAAGTGCCATGCCAGGGAACTCCTTGAAGCTGCCTTTGGGGTGCTCGGTCCCTGGTGGCGGTGACCAGTAGCAGGCAAACTCTCTTGGCGGCAGCTGTTCTGCTTTTGCCCCCTGCTCCCTCTTTTGCTACGCTGTTGGCTCGGTCTCACCACTGCCTCTTCCTCTGAACTATGAAAGTCAGTGGCACGACCTTCATTTCATGTGTGGTCTAGGACCTGATTGTAAAATCTTATACTGCAAGACAAAATCCCTTTTGTATATAAAACGTAACTTTTACTATTTATTAGATAAAATAAGTATACCCAAAAACGAGTGCCTCTTGATACTTAGCACTGCCTCCCATATCCAGAGCACTCCCCAGGCTTCATTTGTAATCAAGATAACTGGGGAGGATGAGAAATAATAGACTCAATGGTCCTTAGTATGGCACTATTTACGTGGCCTCAACAGTGGTAGGGGGTACGTGTGTGGGGGGCACCGTGGGATAGGCTCCTCTGGCAATGGCTGGGACTTAGTAACTAAGGTAATATCGTGGGAGAAGGATCTACTTACCCTTCCCAGGCCCTGCCTTTACTCAGCCCAGGGACCACCCCTAATGGTGGGGTTCCCCTGTCCTCGTGCCTTCCCTGCTGGCCCTACACTTGCCCTCAAAAATTCCCCAATTGGATAGTGCTAAATTGGTTAGTGTTCCCCACTCAGAAGTGAGGGTCTAAATATATACCCGTGATAATTATGTCTCTATGTTAAACCCCAGATAAAAATGTATATGAAATAAGTCCCCGACGCGTTTCACCTGTTTCCAGGTTCCTCAGGGGGCTGATAGTACAGATATGGTTAATTGTCACACATGTAGTGTACAGCCATATGGTAAAAAAGGAAGATCTGACCTACTTAATGATGTATAAGGCCATCTCCTTCTACTCTTACCAAATTGGCACAAATGGGTCACGGTTACCCCTCATGTGCTCCAGGCAGGATAATCTGTAAACAGAAGGTAGATATAAATATACAAAATCCTGCAATCGTAGATAGGTCGTACACTAAATGTCGCAAGCATTGCTTTTTTTATATATACGTGTACTCACTATTAGCCTGGCATGCCGATATGTTCTGCCTCCTTGCCAAGATAAGCTGGTGGCAGTAAAGAGATCCGACTCCCACCCATATATATAGAGGCAGTGTGGCGTGCGCTCAGCCGGCATGATTTCCGGTCAATGGAGCGCACGCCGAGCCGCTTCCGCTCTCCCATGGACCGCATCGCACTTCCTGCAATGCGCTCACTGCAGGCGCGCCTCTCCACTCCCAGTTTCCGGTCAATGGAGCGCACGCTTTACTCTGCTGGACCGCACCGCGTTTCGTTTACCCGATACTTCCGGTACCTTCCAGTACCTATTGCTCATGCGCATACTGCGGTGGGGAATATCCGTGTATCTAAATATTGGTATTAGATGCCAGGTTCTTTTTCAAATACTAAGGGGACACTGTGGATTACTATTGCAATAACCACCATTGTTTTATACCTTTGGAGGCAAAATACAGAGAACCCCCATAGTTCATTCTACCCTATAATTAATCCACAGTGTTCCTCCTATTGTTCTTCATATACCCCTCATTGGAATCGTAACCCCATACGATTACACAAAGTGGGGTCAATACACCATTCGGACGCCATTTTTGGCATCTCAGGTCAGTTGGGAATCAATTTTTATTTACATATATAGTTTGTCCTCAGGGGTAGAGTTAATTCCAGAGAAGGAAATTCAAAAAGTTCAGAATAAAAGGGGGTAATCCATATATATACAATTTCCACTTAAAGTGGCTATTGAGAGAGTAATGGCCATCCCAAGATCAGGCGATCATCATGATAAGGGGGCCCTACAGAAAGTTCACAAGTTCCTTATTATAAGAAGCAGGTGAATGATAGTCTTTCATTCATCCCTCTAGGATTTTGGGACTTGCACCTAAAAATCCACGCTGCTTCTTTTTGTAAAATTCTTTTGTCCCAGTCCCCTCCCCTAGGAGAGGGGGGGACTGACTCCAGGACGGAGAATTTGAGTACTCGTGGGTCCCCACCATGGGAATTCATCACGTGGTCTGCAACCGGCGTAGTGTTCCTTTTCTTTATATCGTACAGATGTTCACCTATCCGTGTGCGAAGCTCCCTAAATGTTTTCCCGATGTAGTCCATTGGACAGGGGCATTGGCAGATGTAAACCACCCCTTTGCTTCTGCAATTCACAAAATCACGGATAGTGAAAATTTGGCCGGTTGCAGAGCAGGTGATGGTTTTCCCTGTCTTAATGAACTGACATATTGCACATCTTCCACATTTAAACATCCCCAGGGGGCGACGGTCCAGCCAAGTCCCCGGAGGAGCCGGAGGGACATAATGGCTGTGCACCAGCCTGTCCCTCAAGCTTCTCCCCTTCCGATAGGTCACACTCGGATGCCTAGTGACATGGTTGGATAGATGTGTGTCCATTGCCAGGATCGGCCAGAATTTCTGTAGAATGGTCTTAACCTCAGTGTTCGCCCTATCGAGTGTGGAGATGAGTCTTAAGTGATAATCTTTTCTTCCTTCGCTATCTTTGGGGGACAGTAAGCTCTCCCTTTCTATTTCGCATGTATCTTGGAAGGCCACATGAAGAGTCCTTTTGGGGTATCCCCGTTTTATAAGCCGGTTATATAGTTTTCTAGACTCTGAATGGAAGGCGTCCAAAGACGAACAATTCCTCCGTGTTCTCAGGTACTGGCTTCTGGGTATGCTTTTCCTTAGTGCAAAGGGATGATGGGTTTCCCAGTGCAAGATGGAATTTGTTGCCGTAGGCTTCCTATACATGGTAGTGCTTAGTCTGTCCCCCTGTTTATGGACTGTCACATCCAAAAATTTGATCTCATCTGTCTTAATTTCGTAGGTGAATTTCAGCTCTAAGGTATTCGTATTCAATTCCTCCACAAACTTTTGGAACTCAATCGCTCCCCCCTCCCAGATAATAAAAACATTGTCGATGTAACGGGTCCAAAAGGACACCATCTCGTTCCACCATACGTCATGGCCAGGGAAAACGGTATTGTCCTCCCACCAGCCCAGGAAGAGGTTGGCATACGACGGGGCACAGGCACACCCAATCGCCGTCCCCCTGAGCTGGTGGAAGAACTTTCCCTTGAAAAGGAAAAAGTTGTGCGTGAGAATGAATTCCAATAATGCCAAGACGAATTGAGCACTATCCAATAGGGGAGTTTTTGAGGGCAAGTGTAGGGCCAGCAGGGAAGGCACGAGGACAGGGGAACCCCACCATTAGGGGTGGTCCCTGGGCTGAGTAAAGGCAGGGCCTGGGAAGGGTAAGTAGATCCTTCTCTCACGCTATTACCTTAGTAACAAGTCCCAGCCATTGCCAGAGGAGCCTTCCCACGGTGCCCCCCTACACACGTACCCCCTACCACTGTTGAGGCCACGTAAATAGTGCCATACTAAGGACCATTGAGTCTATTATTTCTCATCCTCCCCAGTTATCTTGATTACAAATGAAGCCTGGGGAGTGCTCTGGATATGGGAGGCAGTGCTAAGTATCAAGAGGCACTCGTTTTTGGGTATACTTATTTTATCTAATAAATAGTAAAAGTTACGTTTTATATACAAAAGGGATTTTGTCTTGCAGTATAAGATTTGATGTCGAATAAATCCTTATAACATCACCTACTAATATTAATCTGTCAAACATTGCGATACTGTCAATTATTCTATGTCATGGCCAGTTTTTTAAATGGGAATGTGTTCACAGAGGCATTGATGAAAGAGGCACAAGATATTTTCTCAGAGAAGGAAATCCCAGGCCTATCATCATCAATTACCTGAAAAGTAGCTTTCAATGAATTGTACACGGGGTATAAAAACAACATAAAATCGTGGTGGGAAATCAGGTCCCTTGAAAATTACATACAACAGAGGATTGTCCCAAGAGGGCTCAGAATAAACATTAATTCAGCAGAGAGAATTGCCAATTCATCACAAACCATAAAACAAAAGTGGGAGGAGGAACTTATGGGAGTTCATTCAATTTAATGAAGATTCTTCTTGAAGAGGAGAAAGTCTTTTTCGAGAAAAGCACTGAGAAATTAAACAGCCTCAAAGAAGTGGCTTTGAAGTTCGAGGGAGACCCGGACTTCAAGAGACGGGAGGCTTCCCTGCAGTCATCTGTTGAAAGACTACAGGGTCAGCTAAAAGAACGCAAACATAGGCAGTTTTTGAAAGACTTGAGCGATTTTCGAGAGAACCGAGCCTATCAACTTGAGAAAATAGGTATCAATCCGTCTGCATCCGAGGTCTCATACTCCGATTTTGAGGCCTCAGACTCGGAGGGGAACAGCACGAGAGGAGCTAGGGGCAATAGGGGAAGAGGCACGGGGAATCAGAGAAGGCAGAGAGGGAGGGGGAAAAAATGGCAGAGAGGTCCTCAACAAGGACTAAGAGGAGGACCAGTGGGATCCTCCTCTTTGTCATCCTCATGTATATCTACAAACCCCATTTTGCCAGTAACAACTGCATCAGATCAGTCATCTCAACCGCCAGCTCATTTTTTAGACCCCAGCCAACCCCCTTATCACCTGCGAGGCAGAAACAAGTAAGGAATGAATCAATGGAAGAAGATCTGCAGGTTGTCAATTTATCAGCCAGGCCCCTCTCTAGACAAGAGGAGGAAGTCCTCAAAAGAGGATTATCCTTTGTTCCCACCACAGATTTCAACCCATTTACATGGATTAAGGATATAGATCTTTTCTGTCGTAAATTAAGATGGAAAAAATATTTTGAAACTACTGACAAAGAAACACGTAAGAAATTGGGAATTGATGATGAAGAGGCGGCAGATTTAAAGCTACTTATGGATCTATGGGAAGAGGGAGCCAGATCACCTGGAGAGGGACCCTTTACGAAACTAAGTCGTAAGAGCACTAGAACTCCCCCACCGGGGAACTACGACCACATTGACATTTTTCAGCAACTGGTCTCCAGGGAGTTAGAGAACCTTTCCCTGGGATCCAGTAGCTATATAAGTAACCTGTCCAGACCAGAATGGGAAGCCCTGAGGAACTTAGAAAGGGACAAGTCCATAATTATCAAACCGGCGGACAAGGGCGGAAATTTGGTAATTATGGACTATGACCAGTATAGCAATATGTGTTTAACCCTTCTCAAGGACACCCGCAACTATAGGGTACTGGAGGGGGACCCCTCTGAGGCATTTATGATGGAGCTTAAAAATATACTGGAGGGGGGCCTGATTGATAAAGTGATTAGTACCACAGAGTTCGATTTCATGATGCCTCAAAAACCAACCATTGCCACCTTTTATGGATTACCTAAGATCCATAAGGGGGTTCATCCCCTCAAACGTCGCCCCATCGTGACGGGGGTAAATTCCCTGACACAAAATTCGGGCATTTACCTAGATCAAGTTCTGAGGGGATTTGTGGTGTCCCTGGCATCATATACCAGGGACACCATGGATTTTCTGAAGAAAATCGAGACTCTGGTAATTAATCCATCATCCCACCTAGCCAGTATTGACGTGGAAGCTCTATATAGCAGTATACCGCATGAGAGGGGTTTAGAAGCTGTGTCTTCCTTTCTTTCCAGGGGCACCTTCTATCGTCCACATAGCAACTTCGTCTTGGCATTATTGGAATTCATTCTCACGCACAACTTTTTCCTTTTCAAGGGAAAGTTCTTCCACCAGCTCAGGGGGACGGCGATGGCGTGTGCCTGTGCCCCGTCGTATGCCAACCTCTTCCTGGGCTGGTGGGAGGACAATACCGTTTTCCCTGGCCATGACGTATGGTGGAACGAGATGGTGTCCTTTTGGACCCGTTACATCGACGATGTTTTTATTATCTGGGAGGGGGGAGCGATTGAGTTCCAAAAGTTTGTGGAGGAATTGAATACGAATACCTTAGGGCTGAAATTCACCTACGAAATTAAGACAGATGAGATCAACTTTTTGGATGTGACAGTCCATAAACAGGGGGACAGACTAAGCCCTACCATGTATAGGAAGCCTACAGCAACAAATTCCATCTTGCACTGGGAAAGCCATCATCCCTTTGCAAGGAAAAGTATACCCAGAAGCCAGTACCTGAGAACACGGAGGAATTGTTCGTCTTTGGACGCCTTCCATTCAGAGTCTAGAAAACTATATAACCGGCTTGTAAACGGGGATACCCTAAAAGGACCCTTCATGCGGCCTTCCAAGATACATGCGAAATAGAAAGGAGAGCTTACTGTCCCCCAAAGATATTGGAGGAAGGAAAGATCATCACATAAGACTCATCTCCACACTCGATAGGGCGAACACTGAGGTTAAGACCATTCTACAGAAATTCTGGCCGATCCTGGCAATGGACACACATCTATCCAACCATGTCACTAGGCATCCGAGTGTGACCTATCGGAAGGGGAGAAGCTTGAGGGACAGGCTGGTGCACAGCCATTATGTCCCTCCGGCCCCTCCGGGGACTTGGCTGGACCGTCGCCCCCTGGGGATGTTTAAATGTGGAAGATGTACAATATGTCAGTTCATTAAGACAGGGAAAACCATCACCTGCTCTGCAACCGGCCAAATTTTCACTATCCGTGATTTTGTGAATTGCAGAAGCAAAGGGGTGGTTTACATCTGCCAATGCCCCTGTCCAATGGACTACATCGGGAAAACATTTAGGGAGCTTCGCACACGGATAGGTGAACATCTGTACGATATAAAGAAAAGGAACACTACGCCGGTTGCAGACCACGTGATGAATTCCCATGGTGGGGACCCACAAGTACTCAAATTCTCCGTCCTGGAGTCAGTCCCCCCCTCTCCTAGGGGAGGGGACTGGGACAAAAGAATTTTACAAAAAGAAGCAGCGTGGATTTTTAGGTGCAAGTCCCAAAACCCTAGAGGGATGAATGAAAGACTATCATTCACCTGCTTCTTACAATGAGGAACTTGCTTTGTGAACTTTCTGTAGGGCCCCCCTATCATGATGATCGCCTGATCTTAGGATGGCCATTACTCTCTCAATAGCCACTTTAAGTGGAAAATGTATATATATGGAATACCCCCTTTTTTTGAATTTTTTGAATTTCCTTCTCTGGAATTAACTCTACCCCTGAGGACAAACTATATATGTAAATAAAAATTGATTCCCAACTGACCTGAGATGCCAAAAATGGCGTCCGAATGGTGTATTGACCCCATTTTTTGAAACCGTATGGGGTTATAAGTCTAATTAGGGGTATATGATGACAGTATCTAGTCCTTCCCCCTTTCCCTCCTTTACATGAAGCGTGTCCTAGGCACAGTAAAGTTTGGTGGGACGAAATAATGGAGAACAATAGGAGGAACACTGTGGATTAATTATAGTGTAGGATGTATTATGGGGGTTTTCTGTATTTTGCCTCCATAAATATAAAACAATGGTGGATATTATAATAATAATCCACAGTGTCCCCTTAGTATCTGAAAAAGAACCTGGCATTTAATATCAATACTTAGATACACGGATATTCCCCATCGCAGTGTGCGCATGAGCAATAGGAACTGGAAGGTACCGGAAGCATCGGGTACCTGAGGTGCGGTGCGGTCCAGCAGAGTAGAGCGTGCGCTCCACTGACCGGAAACTGGGAGTGGAGAGGCGCGCCTGTAGTGATCGCATTGCAGGAAGTGTGATGCGGTCCATGGGAGACCGGAAGCGGCTCGGCGTGCGCTCCATCGACCGGAAATCATGCCGGCTGAGCGCACGCCACACTGCCTCTACATATATGGGTGGGAGTCGGATCTCCTTACTGCCACCAGCTTAACTTGGCAAGGAGGCAGAAGATATCGGCATGCCAGGCTAATAGTGAGTACACTTATATATAAAAAAAAAAGCAATGCTTGCGACATCTAGTGTATGACCTATCTATGATTGCAGGATTTTGTATATTTATATCTACCTTCTGTCTACAGATTATCCTGCCTGGAGCACATGAGGGGTAATCTTGACCCATTTGTGCCAATTCGGTAAGAGTAGAAGGAGAGGGCCTTATACATCAATAAGTAGGTCAGATCTTCCTTTTTTACCATATGGCTGTACACTACATGTGTGACAATTAACCATATTTGTACTATCAGCCCCCTGAGGAGCCTGGTAACAGGTGAAACGCGTCGGGGACCTATTTCATACATATGAACATCTGGGGTTTAACAGAGAGACAAAATTGTCACGGGTATTTATTTAGATCTTCACTTCTGAGTGGGGAACACTAACCAGTTGAGCACTATCCAATAGGGGAGATATTTAGGGCAAGTGTAGGGCCAGTAGGGAAGGCACGAGGACAGGGGAACCCCACCATTAGGGGTGGTCCCTGGGCTGAGTAAAGGCAGGGCCTGGGAAGGGTAAGTAGACCTTTCTCCCATGAATGACCTTAGTTCTAAGTCCCAGCCATTGCCAGAGGAGCCTATCCCACGGTGCCCCCCCCCACACACGTACCCCCTACCACTATTGAGGCTACGTAAATAGTGCAATACTAAGGACCATTGTGTCTATTATTTCTCATCCTCCCCAGTTATCTTGATTATAAATAAAGCCTGGGGAGTGCTCTGGATAAGGGAGGTAGTGCCAAATATCAAAAGGCACTCGTTTTTGGGTATACTTATTTTATCTAATAAATAGTAAAAGTTACGTTTTATATATAAAAGGGATTTTGTCTTGTAGTATAAGATTTGATGTCGAATAAATCCTTATAACATCACCTACTAATATTAATCTGTCAAACATTGCGATAGGACCTGATTGTACCCTGCATCGTCTTCCACACAGTCTTCCTCCCTGACCTCCTGTTCGGTCTGCACACTGCAAAAAGACGCAGCAGTTGGCACCTGTGTTTCGTCATCATCAGAGACGTGCGGACTCCGATGAGGTGGTATTCCCATGTCCTCATCATCAGGAAACATAAGTGATTGTGCATCAGTGCATTCTATGTCTTCCAGTACTGGGGAAGGGCTAGGTGGATTCCCTTGGGAAACCCTGCCAGCAGAGTCTTCAAACAGCATAAGAGACTGCAGCATAACTTGAGGCTCTGACAGTTTCCCTGATATGCATGGGGGTGATGTGACAGACTGGTGGGCTTGGTTTTCAGGTGCCACCTGTGCGCTTTCTGCAGAAGACTGGGTGGGAGATAATGTTGTGAACATGCTGGATCCACTGTCGGCCATCCAATTGACTAGTGCCGGTACTTGCTCAGGCCTTACCATCCTTAGAATGGCATTGGGCCCCACCAAATATCGCTGTAAATTTTGGCGGGTACTGGAACTTGAGGTAGTTGGTTCACTAGGACGTGTGGCTGTGGCAGAATGGCCACGTCCTCTCCCAGCACCAGAGGGTCCACTAACACCACCATGACCGCGTCCCTTACTAGATGTTTTCCTCATTGTTACTGTTCACCAAGCACCACAATAAGAAAAAAAATATTTGGCCCAATGTATTGATTTCAAATTCAGGCCTTTTTTACAGACACCTAACACTATCTACCTATTTATTTATGTACCGTATTACACTGATCCAGGCACAGCAATAACCACTGATTTAGGGGAATATCAATTGTAGGCCTAGTATTTAGGCCCTGGATGAAAGGTATCCTTTTATGGACAGATTTACACTTGGAGATGCACAGTAGCGTGTGAAAAAATATGTAGGATTATGCCTTCAGCAATTGTATTTTAACACTGTGTAATATACCCTTTAACAGACAGAAATACACTTGGAGATGCATGGTAGCGTGTGAAGTTATTGAGGATGACCCTCTCAGCTCTTGTATATACACCTTGAGTGTAATATACCCTTTTACGGACAGAAATACACTATGAGATGCACAATAGTGCGTGCAGATTTACAGGATTATGCTTTCAGCAATTGTAATGTAACACTTTTTGTAATATACCCTTTTACAGAAAGAAATATACTTGGAGATGCACGCTGAGTGTAATATACCCTTTTACGGACAGATTAACACTTGGCCTGCAACAGCTGGAACACCAGATTCAGGATATTGCTATATTGGCAATTTGAATTTCACCCCAGAACAAAATATATCCTTTGCTGGACACTATGAAACTTGTCCAGTCACAGCTGGAACACCAGATTTCCTGTATTTCTATTTTTGCAACTGTATTTCCCCCCAGAAAATAATATATCCTTTGACGGACACTAGGGAAATTGTCCAGTCACAGCTGGAACACCAGATTCAGGGTATTGCTATTTTGGTAATTAAATTTCAACCCAGAAAAAAATATACCCTTTTACGGACAGATTTAAACTAGGCCTGCAACAGCTAGAACACTAGATTCAGGGTATTGCTATTTTGGCAATTAAATTTCACCCCAGAAAAAAATCTATCCTTTGACGGATACTATTAAACTTGTTCAGTCACAACTGGAACACCAGATTTACGGTATTGCTATTTTGGCAATTGAATTTCACCCCAGAACAAAATATATCCTTTGCTGGACACCATGAAACTTGTCCAGTCACAGCTGGAACACCAGATTTACTGTATTTCTATTTTTGCAACTGTATTTCACCCCAGAAAATAATATATTCTTTAAAATACACTAGGGAAATTGTCCAGTCACAGCTGGAACACCAGATTCAGGGTATTGCTATTTTGGCAATTAAATTTCACCCAGAAAATAATATATCCTGTGACGGACACTATTAAACTTGGTCAGCCACAGCTGAAACCACTGATTTATGGTATTGCTATTTGGGCAATTGAATTTCACCCAAGAACAAAATCTATCCATTGCTGGACACTATTAAACTTTGCCAGCCACTGCTGGGACACCAGATTTACGGTATTGCTATTTTGGCAATTAAATTTCACCCCAGAAAAAAATATATCCTTTGCTGGACACTATGAAACTTGTCCAGTCACAGCTGGAACACCAGATTTCCTGTATTTCTATTTTTGCAACTGTATTTCCCCCCAGAAAATAATATATCCTTTGACGGACACTAGGGAAATTGTCCAGTCACAGCTGGAACACCAGATTCAGGGTATTGCTATTTTGGTAATTAAATTTCAACCCAGAAAAAAATCTATCCTTTGACGGATACTATTAAACTTGTTCAGTCACAACTGGAACACCAGATTTACGGTATTGCTATTTTGGCAATTGAATTTCACCCCAGAACAAAATATATCCTTTGCTGGACACTATGAAACTTGTCCAGTCACAGCTGGAACACTAGATTTACTGTATTTCTATTTTTGCAACTGTATTTCACCCCAGAAAATAATATATTCTTTGACATACACTAGGGAAATTGTCCAGTCACAGCTGGAACACCAGATTCAGGGTATTGCTATTTTGGTAAATAAATTTCAACCCAGAAAAAATATACCCTTTTATGGACAGATTTAAACTAGGCCTGCAACAGCTGGAACACCAGATTCAGGGTATTGCTATTTTGGCAATTAAATTTCACCCCACAAAAAATATACCCTTTTACTGACAGATTTAAACTAGGCCTGCAACAGCTGGAAGACCAGATTTACTGTATTTCTATTTTTGCTACTGACTTTCACCCCAGAAAATAATATATCCTTTGACGGACACTAGGAAAATTGTCCAGTCACAGCTGGAACACCAGATTCAGGGTATTGCTATTTTGGCAATTAAATTTCACCCAGAAAATAATATATCCTGTGACGGACACTATTAAACTTGGCCAGCCACAGCTGAAACCACTGATTTATGGTATTGCTATTTGGGCAATTGAATTTCACCCCAGAACAAAATCTATCCTTTGCCGGACACTATTAAACTTTGCCAGCCACTGCTGGGACACCAGATTTACGGTATTGCTATTTTGGCAATTAAATTTCACACCAGAAAAAAATATATCCTTTGCCGGACACTATGAAATTTGTCCAGTCACAGCTGGAACACCAGATTTACGGTATTGCTATTTTGGCAATTGAATTTCACCCCAGAAAATTATCTATCCTTTGCCGGACACTAATCAACTTGGCCAGCCACTGCTGGGACACCAGATTTAGGGGATTGCTATTTTGGCAATTGAATTTCACTACAGAAAAAAATCTATCCTTTGCTAGACAGCAGAGAGTATTACACTTGGCTAGCCACAGCTGGAACACCAGATTTAGGGGATTGGTATTTTGGCAATTGAATTTAACCCCTTAATAAAATATAGAAATTTCTATCCTGAGTTTTTAGGGGTGACAATAAGCACAGCCAAGCCCCTGATGTAGGATATAGCAAAAAAAAAACTTGGATTGATGGACTTGGTGGCAGCTTGTGCTGGTGCACTACAAGACACAAATTGGCCGCTGATCAAAGTGACAGAAAAACGCTCTGTGCAGCCTAAAAACGTGGCTTAAATAGAGGCTGGGTCACATGCTGCACTTGGCCAATCACAGCCATGCCATTAGTAGGCATGGCTGTGATCGCTTCTTAGGGCAAGAAGTAAAACGCTAGCTGATTGGCTGCTGTGCAGCCCTTCAGAAAGCGGGAAGAAATCGCTGAACAAAGGACCCAAACCCGAACTTTTTTGAAAATGTTCGGGTCCGTGTCCGTGTCCCGAACACCCCAAAATTCGGTACAAACCCGTACAAACACCTATCCAGTTCGGGTTCGCTCATCCCTACTAAGGACCAAAAATCATCCCTAAACCAGGTTTTACCATCTTTGACTAGTCATTAAAGTTTTGGCAAAAACTGCTCCATAACAAGATGGTTTTGTAATGCTGTTCCTTCTCTTGTAGGGATAGGCAAGGGAACAGTGAAGGCCCTGTGGGGTCACGCCAATGGTCCATGACCGCCGCTGTCTTGCTGTTCTGTACAGGACTGTATGTCGCTCTACTCTTCCTGTGTGAATTGGGACTAATGCTCAGTGAACTTTCCTTCAGCATTGCAAGAGTTAATCCTTTCCTCCTGCCCCTGTCCAGGTGCTGGTTAAGTTGCTGATCAGTCTCCCTATTTAGCTTGGCTGTGGATCCACCTCGTCACCTGAGCTTTGAGGTTTTCTAGTTGCTAGGAACCAGTGAAGCTGATCTCTTGTCTGAATACCTGTGTACCGTACCTTGTCTGTCTACTGATTCTGCTTCTTTCCACTAGCCCCGACCTTGGAGCTGTGACCTGGACTAAGTACGTTGTTGTTTGGAATATGCAAGTACTTGGCCTGCCCTGACTTTGGACTGTGTTCAGACTACATCCTGTGTTCCGTCTTTGGTGCTTCTGTTACCTCTGGAGGTCAGCAGCCAACTAGACCAGGAGTACTCCAGGAGGTAGCGGACTGGTTGGATACCTGCAGTGAAGTCCAGAACCCTATATAAGAGTTAAAGAGTGAATACCAGGGAACCACCAGGACAATGCCCTTAGGTTTTGCCCAAAGTCAAACTGGGTATTTAGCACAGTGGGTCCACACCCGCTGTCCGTTACACACACGTAACTATATTGCTATTTTCCCAAAGCCAAAAACAAAATGTAACTGTCTGGAGTTGCCCTGACACAGATTTCGGCCCAGTATTTCACATTATCACTCAGATAATTCAAACACTGTCCTTTGTATTATAAGAAACACGTTGCACACTTGTATTCTGTATTGCTGCATTTATGATATGGTTGTTGTTAGGTGGTATATCAAAATTCTTCTGTTATTTATACAGAAAATAAGTGTGGAAATAAAATGAAATTAATCTGATATCCACTTTTCCTTGGCTTTTTAATCTGGTTCATGAGGACAGTGAGCCCCATTATGTGCTGTGCCCTCTTTGGGTTTATCTTGATGTTGGTCATTGAGGCCCAGCAGAAGTTTCTTTTCTCAATTTATTGTGAATGACCACCATTAATTTTCTATTCACAGGAATCCGCCCTATTGTGATAAGAGAAGTAACAAGGCACAACAAAGTACAAAGAGCCAAGCTGGGCATAATGCATACAGTACTCTCATTGCACTGCTTTGTTGGTTGCATTATTGCTAATAGCAATGACTTCTTGGGATGGAAGATTGTTTGGTTCCCAACCCATTACCATCAGTTCTGCCCGTTGTCCCAAAAAAGACACAACGCCATAACTTGGTGAAAGGCCGTAGCGGAATTTATTTACAAAACAAAATCACCATACATAGTACATATACCTTGTAAAGAAACCGTTATAACCTTAAATCCAAAACATGTAAACAACTTCTATTTCTTTTAGGATTTCCCAGATAATCCTAAGTAATGTGAAGGGATCCTAGGAGGCAATTCCAGCTTCTGATCCAGGTTTACATCCAACTTTACCCTCAGCCGCACTCTCCGACCCAAGGGCACCAACTCCTCAAACTTCTACCCCTGCAGGACTATCAGCCCAAACAGGATCACCCAACTTTCCATTCCATAAACGTCATAGATGCACGCCGCAATAAATATAGCCATGCACCTATTACAACTTATTTGCCTCCCAGGACCCCCCCTTTCCTGCCACCAGACGAACATACGTGTCATCTCACCTATGTTCGTCCCGCCACACCCGGAAAGCCGTCTCCAGGCCATCCTGCAGCCCCAGTGCCCACATATCAATCCCCACCTCGTTGAGATGAACGCCATCGCTCCTCAAGAACATAGGGGATACATCCTCCAAATCCTTGTGCCGCACCACGAAACCACCATTCCGCTTCACAAAACGGCCAACCTCCCAGACAAACCTTGGCCCTAGCCCAATTCAGCCGATCAACCGACCGCACCATCCACCAAACCCAACGTGCCACGATGTCGGACCAGATCACCAGTAAAGAAGGAAAATCCGCCCATAACCGAAGCAAGTCCAACTTGACATCCCTGATCACGTCCCTGGAGCGACGAACTCCCAAGTCATTCCCGCCAGCGTGGAAGACCACAATATCTGGAGGACGGTCCAGAGCCGCGTAGAAACGGAATTCAGGAAGAACTCGGCCCCACAGCAAACCACGCAACCTAATACAACGCACCAGCAAATCAGTGGCCAAAAACCCCAATTGCCTACCATCCCGACGTACATCTGCATGCTGGGCTCCCTAGTACACATATCAGTGGCCACAAATCCAGGCTAAGCACGGGGCGGGACCTACAAAACAAAGAAAGAAAAAAAACACTGAGAAAAAAAAAAAACAACCGACATAAAACAATCATGCACCACCCCATCCGCAGACCACTTACACACTGCCCGAGCCAGGGCCCCCCGGCAACAGCAAATGCGGTCGAATATAGGAACGGAAAGCAGAGGACTCCCATCTACCTATACGCCGAATGACCTCTTCCCCCAAACCCCACCGAGAAGCCTCCGTAGCCGCCCCTATCCCAAACGAGTGCGATGCGAACTCACTCGCCCGCAAGCCCGCCCCAGCCAAACACTTCCGAAAGACCGCGACAAACTGATACCGAGACAAAGCCAACCCATTTCGATGCACAAACAACGGCCCCTCGACCTCCGGCTGCACCCGCAAAAAATCCCACAAACACACACAACCGGGCATACGACAGACCCCGACAACGGGTGCAAGACAAAAAACACTCTCCTACCGTCCTGATCAGTTTTCCATTTACGCAAAAAACAACGCAACCCCTCAATGCAAAGAACAACGTCCTCCCGCCGCAAACCACCAACACCCTGACGATTCCTAGCCACCAACTCCGACACTCGGAAAGCACCAAAAAACGCCAACGAAAAAAACGCACGGAACAAACACACCTCATATCCGGATACACACAGCACACCCACCTGACCCCACAACAAGTTCAAAATCTCATATGAAACTGGGCGACGCCTGTCCCTAGTAACCACCGTCCTCCGATAACCTTTTAACGCCTGCCGAACCAAAAAACAATGGGACACATCATCCAAACCTCTCAGATGTAACCAAAAAGCCACAGCCGACACCCGCTTGGCAACGACCAAGTAAGAACAACCCTCACCATACGTCAAACCCACAAAATAAACCAACATCACTCAGAAATCCGCCGCCGAAGCACAACCACCCACTTGCTCAACCAAAGCCTCCCACATGGACCAAACAGAAACATAAGAGGACCACGTACCCGCACTGACTGACCGCCGGATCAACTCGCTGGATGCCCCAAGGCCATGCTTCAGAGCCACTCAGGACAAGGACACCCGCGAACCGCTGCATCCGGCACCAAGCTGCGAAAACGGTCCCACTGAAAGCGAGAAAGTGCATCAGCCACGGAATTCTCAACACCAGGGACATGGACAGCAACAAAACATTCATTCAAAACCAAACCACGCAACACCAAATGCCGCAACAAGCGAATCACAAGCTGGGAATTCGCGGACTGACCATTAATCGCCTGAACAACGCCCAAATTGTCGCAACAAAAACGGATCCGCTTATTCCTAAAACGATCCCCCCATAGTTCGGTGGCCAAAACAATAGGAAACAGCTCCAACAATGCCAAGTTAGACGAAAACCCTGCCTCACGCCAATCCTCCGGCCAGGCCCCCGCACTCCAATCCCCTTGACAAAAAGCACCATAGCCCTGAGACCCTAACGCATCAGTGTAAAGCTCTAAGTCAACATTGGAAATCTGCTCCTCCATCCACACCGACCTACCATTAAACTGACCCTAAAACTGCTCCCAAACCGCCAAATCAGCTCCGCCGACAACCGGACAAAATGAAAAGGAGAAGACACCCCCGCAGTGGCCATGGCGAGATGTCTACAAAAAACCCTACCAATGGGCAAAATCCTGCACGCAAAATGAAGCTTCCCCAACACTGACTGCACCTTACGCAAACGGGCATTCTTAACCCTCCGCAACCCAGAAACTTCCCTAACCAAATCCACCACCTTCTCCTCTGGCAAATGACACTCCATACGCACAGTGTCTATTCCCACACCGAAAAATTTCACCAAAGTAGCCGGGCCCTCAGTCTTTTCCAGTGCCAAAGGAACCCCAAAGTGCCCTGCCACACGCTCCATAGTATGTAACAGGATGGAACAAACACGGGAGCCAGCCGGCCCCAAAAATAAAAAATCGTCCAAGTAATGAAGCACAGAATCCCAACCGGACTCCCGCTTCACAACCCCTTCCAAAAACGAACTAAAAAATTCAAACAGCGAACAAGAAATCGCGCAACCCATTGGCAGACAACAATCCACGTAAAAACACCCCTCCCATTTAAAACCCAGCAGATGGAAACTATCCGGATGTATAGGCAGCAACCGAAATGCCGCCTCTATATCCGTCTTAGCCAACAACGTCCCCCGTCACAGCCGACGAACCCACGCAACAGCCTTGTCAAAGGACGTATAGGACACCGAGCAGAGCTCCTGATCTATCCCGTCATTAACTGAACAACCCGCCAGGTAGGACAAATGGTGAATGAGCCGAAACTTGTTTGGCTCCTTCTTCGGAACTATCCCCAACGGAGAGACACGCAACCCTGGCAGAAGCACATCCGTAAACGGGCCCGCAACC